>OZ024740.1:277978028-278000528 GCA_964016885.1 Eledone cirrhosa | reverse complement strand
ACCACATTTATTCTATTATATATATTTCAAGGGTATCAAAATGTTGGTACGCTATCATCAGAGAAAATACGAAACATTTATATTTGTTGAATTACCAACAAATTGAATATCCCTTCTGCTTATATATATATATATATAAATATAAATTCAGAGGGTATATATATAATTAGACATAGTCACAGATACATATATGAGTTTGGCAACCATTCACGGCGTGGCTCAATGAAGAATTAATTAAATAATTATTAATCAGAGATATATATAAAGATGCAAGTCCAAAGAATCATTAGATAAAATATATACAGTATAAATTAACCACATAAAAAATCATTTAAATGAGGCTATAAGTTTAAAATGTACTTAAATAATAGACAAATGATACAGATTATTTTCCGCGATGTACATCCATCTTATATATGTATCTGTGACTATGTCTAATTATATATATATACCCTTTGAATTTAATATATACTCCCGTCAGGTTGAGTAAAACTTTAGTCAGTATTCGGCTGCGCTTTCTAGCAACCAGCCTACTCACCGACAGGCACCAATCACAAACTTTCTACCTTGAACACTGGCCACGTGATGGTTCTTAGCCATCTTGAATTCGTTTCTGGATCATTGTAGAAGAAACTTAGTCCAGTCTGGAGTATTTCCTGATGAGTTACAAGCCTCGTGGATTTATCCAAGACCGAGTATATCCAAAACGTGGAACGAAACCACCGGTTGGTAGAGACTATGAGAATTCTGGTAAAATTTATGTGCATTTTTTCTTCAAACTTCTATTTTGTACCTAATTCCGTGTAGTTAACTATTTGTCTAGTCAATTCTACAGGCTAGAAGAAATAATTAGGTAAGTGTCATATGGCTGTACATCGCGAAAAATAATCTGTATCATTTGTCTATTATTTCTTCTATAAGTGCATTTAAAACTTATAGTCTCGTTTAAATGATTTTTTATGTGGTTATTTAATACTGATTGGGAGAGGAAATACTGTATATATTTTATCTAATGATTCTTTGGACTTACATTTATATATATATATATATATATATATATATAGGAACCAGTAAGACCCCGACAGCTGAGCTCAAGCCGGTTCGACGGCTAATTCTGGACTCGTCCAGAATTAGCCGTCGAAACGGCTTGAGCTCAGCTGTCGGGGTCTTACTGGTTCCTATTACCCACTCTACTACCTCAAGTATTGAGTACTTTGGTGCGTTATGGTTCACCTGGTTCCTTACCACACTTCCTGCGTTATATATATATATATATATATATATATATATTGAATGAATGTGAAAGACTAAAAGTCATTATTGAAAGTCTCTGGATTTCGCAGAATACATATAGCATTCTATATGTAGGTGGGCCCCCTTCATCTCCTGTGAACCAATATCTTTAGACCCAGTCCGCTACTTAATATATATATATATATATATATATATATATATATATATATATATATATATATATATACTTTATTTCACGTTGTTCCAACTTATGTAGAAATGAGTTGCGACGTCACTAGTGCCAAGCTGTATCGGTAATTGCTTTTCCTTTCGACAACATCGGTGACTGGTATACATGGGCGACTACTGGTCTTCCACAAAAAACCTTGCCCAGGCTTGTGCCTCGGAGGTAAACCTACAGATTGTAAGCACGACACGCTAACCACTAAGCCATGCGCCTATATATATATATATATATATATATATATATATATATATATATATATATATATGTGTATGTATGTCAAATATATATATATATATATATATATATATATATATATATATATATATATATATATCAGATGTTGTTTACTCGAGAGAAGACTACGTTGGTATGGTCACGTGATGCGCATGAAAGACGACAGCTGTATAAAAAAGTGCAGGGTAATAAAAATAGACGGTAGCCAAGGAGTAGGCAGACCCAGAAAAACCTGGGACGACTTGATAAATTCCGACCTCACACACTTACACCTCTCCAAGACAATGTCACTGGACTGAGATCTTTGGCGCTACACAGTAATACAGAAGACCCGCCTTACCTAAGTACAAAGTGAAACCTACTACAGTCAATAGGCACCTCTAACAAAAATACACTCCCGTCCCACTACCTTCACTCCATCCACAACACCCCTTTCAATGCAAAGTTATGTTGGTACCACAACATCCAGTCCGAAATAAATGGGGTCGTGTAGGTGTCACGACAAAAATAACACACAGTCCAAGCTGTAATGTGACCGTGTAGGTAACACGGTAAAAACCTCCCAGTCCACACTGTAAACGTGGTTGGTGTTAGGAATGGCAACCCACCGTAGAAAACCCGCCAGACAGTCCTATGCGAGCAAGACAACCACTCTTGCCTCAAATGGGAAAACTCCCGTCCAAACCCATGCAAGCGTGGAAGATGGACGTTAAACGATGATGATGATGATGATGATATATATATATATATATATATATATATATATATATATATATATATAGAGAGAGAGAGAGAGAGAGTATTTTTGTAAACCTGGCAGAGCTCATCCATCTCCAGGCCTGAATACAGCAGATGTTTTCCAGAGTAGGATAGAAGGGGTGAGAGAAGAATTGAGAAAGCGATATGGAGGCATAATCGACCTCAGTAGTACACTGGTGCTTTTTTTTATCGACCTCAAAATGATGAAAAGCAATGTTGACCTCGGTGGGATTTGAACACTAGAAACCAGAGAGCTGAAAGGAATACCGTTAAGCATTCTATCCGACCTTTGTAAGACTCTGCCAATTCGCTGCATAATAATATAATGTTCTATGGAATCAAACATATACATTTCATTACTTTACTTGTGGTACATATGAATATAAAAGGAATGCTATTAGATTCTTTTAGCGTGAAAATACGTCAGCAATTATATACCATCGCAGTCGACAGGTATTTAGCTGGATAACATCTGTCTCCGAATAGGCATTTCATTGAACGATATGCAACAATCTATATAATTGTTTCTACTTTAGGCACAAGGCCAGCAATTACCCAGTGCATGACTGGTACTTTATTTTATCGACCCCGTAAGGATGAAAGGCAAAGTCAACCCCGGCGGGATTTGAACTCAGATCGTAAAGGGACGTAACTATGCTGGAAAGCATGGCGTCCGACCCTCTACCGATACTGCCAATCCACCGCCTTTATATTCTATATAATGGATTATATAGTGGATTATATAATGGATTATAATCTATATAATGGATTGGAATCTTAGTAGCTAGAAAATAAAAATTACGTGGACAATCTTCAAGACTGATATCATAAGAATGTTATGTCTTTGAAAATATGACAGACATCTCAAAAACAAACAAGTACCAGCAGTTTATGTCTTATTAAAAACTGGGCAATTCGAAGATATCACATGAAAGGCTCTTTGCTAAGATGGTACGATATATCTGGAATATGTTTTGCCATAATCATCTCTACCATTAAAAAAGCCATGAACTGAGGATTAGCATTGACGGCTGCAGAAAAAGATGAATGCCTGATTAAATGAAGTTAATTGAAGCTGACTCATTACCTATTTTCCAAATATCTGATACTTGGTAAATAAAGTATCATATATAATTGGAAGAGACTTTGTCACTAGGTTGTCAGTTAGCATTTGATTTTTCTATTTTGATTTTTCTATTTCATGTAATTTTCAGAATATACTATTGAATTATTAAAACGCAGATCTTTTATGATATCGTTATGATATTGTATACATTCTATATATTGTATACATTGTATGTATTGTATACATTGTATATATTGTATATATTGTATACATAATATACATATGATATTGTATACATTAAAAAACCATAAACACAATGTATGCTCTAAGACAGGCACTGCAAACGCATATATATATATATATGTATATATATATTTATATATATATATATATATATATATATATATATATATATATATATATATATATATATATATAGCGGCGATGAATTAGTTTTGCGAGGTTTTTTATATGAAATCGTGTGTCGAAACAGATATTGTTATATTTGGGGAGGGTCATATTTGCGTAATATTGCCAGAATTAATAACAGAACACACTCACTGTTTGGTTGGTTTTCGCTTCTCGCTGTCTTTTATATATATATATCTGCGATCTAACTTACTCGGTCCTCAATGTTGCCATTGACTGACCGGCGGTCAAAAATAATACAGATACAATATAGACAAACACATATATATATAGTTTACATAAATCTTTCGTTGCACATCTGCAACATCGTCAGTGGTGTTATATTCATTGTTCCTCCTGTTGTGTTGTATGTCTACGCCATTTTTTTTGTTCAGTCTGTCTATATATTTATTTATTTATTTATACATATATATATACATATATATATATATATATATATGTATATATATGTATATATATGTATATATATGTATATATATGAATATATATATATGTATATATATATATATATATATATATATATATATATATATATATATATATATATATGACCGGTATGTGTATTTACGTTTGTTTGATTCTGATGAAGTTAATCTGTAAGAAGGTATATGTTTTATGTTTGTAATTTTCGTGTAACAGATAAATTACCTTTTCTGAAAACATATTTAGGAAATACTTGTGTTAAAATACATTTTATATTGTCAATATACTATATATAATGAATAATCTAAATCATTTATAGACCACATCAATTATAAACTGCATGCTCTACGCACTATATGGATTTTCGGCTAGATCATTAGCACACAAGTGACATATTCCTGCAGATTTAACAATATATGACATAAGACATTTATAAGCAACATCTTTCTACAATCTTATCAATATTATATATACATTAAGGAACATAATTCATTAAATATATGTAATTATATTTCAAAATGTTAATAATTCTGAAGCCAACCGCTTCATTTATATAGCTATACATTTATTTAAAAATATATATTATTTTTCTTAATGAGGCTGTGTAACAATGTCACGAATTCAACCAATAAATAAGACGAAATATAGGGTGCCAATGAATATGGTTCAACACAGTAATTTGAAATGTTAGAAATAGCAGCGTAATTTCGCTCAAACCACATACATACACTTTTGCTAGATAATATGAACCTGGATTTTCTGCACACCGGATGCATTTGATCTGCTCGATAACAAAAGCAAAAGCAACAAGAACAAAAACAACAAACCACAGCAATAACAAAAAAACAAAACCAACAACATTATCATAAGCAACAAGAGAAGACACAATATCGAAAGTAATAGTTGATTTATATTATAATGTATGCAAAATGGGAATATATATTTTACTGTTGAAAATATATAGTATAGCATTACCGTTGAAAATATATAGTATAATATTACTGTTTAAAATATATAGTACAGTATTACGGTTGCAAATATATAGTACAGTACAGTATTACTGTTGAAAATATATAGTACGGTATTATTGTTGAAAATATATAGCATAGTATTACTGTTGAAAATATATAGTACAGTACAGTATTACTGTTGGAAATATATAGTATAGTATTACTGTTGGAAATATATAGTATAGTATTAGTGTTGAAAATATATAGTATAATATTACTGTTGAAAACATATAGTATAGTATTAGTGTTGAAAATATATAGTATAGTATTAGTGTTGAAAATATATAGTATAGTATAGTATTACTGTTGAAAATATATAGTATGGTATTACTGTTGAAAATATATAGTATAGTATTACTGTTGAAAATATCTAGTACAGTATTACTATTGAAAATATGTACAAGAACATATAATTATATATATATATATAGGGAATGTAACTTGGAGTTACTGCAGGTTCACCCGTGTGAGCACTCGATGTTTAGTTTCACTCTGTGTTGAGGTGTAGAGCTATACAGAGTGTAATATATTGAAAGTATACAAGGACGATTTGTTACTCCTTCATTACATTTATTGGTAGGTGACGCGCGTTTCGCCACTGATCAGCTCAAGGTTCGATCTGTATCGATCTTACCCGACTCTATAATCGGCAGCTCGACGGACCCTTTAAAATGCTATAAGAAAATGAATACAATCTATATGATAAAGTCAGAAGTTCATGTGTTGGTCAATATGAATTGTTTTGGTTGGTGGAATAGATCATAGGGATGTATTCGTCTGTAGTGTATGTGGGGGTGGATGTGATGATAAGATGTTGGTGACGGTCGCTGGCTGGGATGGGCTGTGGTATGGGGGTGGATTGACTTTCACCTGTAGTGTATGTGGGGGTGGATGTGATGATAAGATGTTGGTGACGGTCGCTGGCTGGGATGGGCTGTGGTGGGGGGGGGGATTGACTTTCACCTGTAGTGTATGTGGGAGTGGATGTGATGATAAAATGTTGGTGACGGTCGCTGGCTGGGATAGGCTGTGGTGTGGGAGTAACATGCAATAAAATAAAATAAATTCACTGAGATGAGGGATGGTGAGCGGGGCAAAGCTGGTTATTATTATGTTGGGTCATGGTTAGTGCGCGGCGCTCCGCCGAATGTTTGTGCAGAAAATGTGTTCAGCCTGGTGTGTCTGCAATTGATAATTATGTCCGACCTATAGTTTATGGCAGATGTTAATTTAATTATTTCTGCCGCCTCGGCCAGGCATAACGTGCAGTGGTTTCTGTCACTGGGGAGTTGCGCCACGCGTCTTTTGACTGACCACGTTATCTGGGATTCGATGTTCCTGTCCTTGAGGTCCCAGATAAAATCGGCCAGTCTGGTTTGGGATCGTTTCAGCCTGTGTTTAAAGGAGCTTCTATGGTTATACTAGCGCTCCTTAAACGTAGTGGAGGTCGCACATCTATATGAGTACTCTTTATTGCCGGCTGTGATATCACACCGGTAAACAATATTTTTATAGAGGCACTTCGCGTTTAATGGGCATTCAGTCGGTTTTTTGCAGTTGCAATTGGGCGTTGCCGGTTGGTGGCGTGCTTTGTGGAGCTGGCATGTGGGTTGTTGTGTTGTGTTGTGTATATGGTTTCGTTCTGGGTTGTGGTAGTGGTTTGTTGTGGGGCAACCCTGTATTTGCGTATTTTGTCCTATTAGTGTGCGCTATTGTGTGGCCTAGATTTGGTACTGTGGAGAAAGAGAATTTTACAGAGTGCCTATTGAAGAGCTTGTGGTATTTATGAGTGTGTGGAAAAGATTGTTCAAGATCCCTGAAGAAGGTTCCCGGTATATTGGTGGCAACGTGTATAGAATACGGGGCGTTGTACCATGTGACAGGTCTACTTCGGGCTCTACGGTGTTTAGTGATGTTTTTGTGGTTAGGTGGGAGTTTGGGTGCGTTTGTGTCATAGGGGTTCCTAGTAATCTATTGGCGTTATGTCTGTTGTCTCTATTACTACGTAAACGTGTGCGATAGTCGGAGTCCTTATTAGGGTTGGAGAGTATAGCTTTATCTCCTTGACAGTTGTGTGTGACGCTGCCTGCCCTGCCGGCTACAGAGGGTCTTAGGTTATTATTTATTCTAGGTGTGGTGACCTCTTCTATGTTCGTTTCTAAGGGTCCGGTTATGTTTGGCGGCGTTACAGTTCTATTTGGGTCATTGTAAGAAATCTAGTAAGTTCTTTGTAAGATCTAGTAAGTTCTTTGTTAACTTCGGTGGGAAGAATTTTAAAGATTCCTGGTTAACTTTCTTGGAGAACTTTCTTGCATTTATCGGTGGCAATTGTCAAACTGAGATCAGGTTGTGTTGCGGTGTGTGACTCTCTATATAAGAGAGATTTGGCTGTGTCTGGGGTGTGGGGTGTGGTGTTAATGAGTGTGGGAGTGAAGGAGTGTTGAAGATTTAAAGGAATTAAAGCACACACACACACACACACACATACACACAGAAAATGGTGAAGTTTGACAGCAAGATAAGGGTGTTTAAGAAAGTCGTTGTAAAAATCCTCTCCTGCTGCTTTCATTTCAATAAATGACCTTTGATGAATATAATTGTTTCTACTTTTGGCACAAGGCCAGCAAATCACCAGTGCATTACTGGTACTTTATTTTATCGACCCCGTAAGGATGAAAGGCAAAGTTAACCTCGGCGGGATTTGAACTCAGAATGGCAAGGACCATAACTCTATGCGTCAAAGCATGGCGTCCGACCCTCTACCGATACTGCCAATCAACTATAATGGCAGGATGTTTTTCAAATTCATTTCTTATAGCTGAAACAACTCTCTTAAATTAATAAAGAATATCTTCTACACATTTCTATATCAAAGATGAATTTAGGTATGTGGCTTGTGGTGGTGGTGGTGGTGGTGTAGTGTGGTGGGGTGGGGTTAATGAGGTGTAAGATACATGTCTTTTGATAAGAATGGGATGACAGTAAAGAAAAGAATAAGGATAGTTTGGGAATATTTGTCAGAAATGTATGTTGTTGATATTGGTTTGGGAGGGGAAGTGTGGGGGATATGCTAGCTCACCTATTCACTTCCCTATATGTAAATATATTTACAGTCCATATATATTACATACACACACACACACCTATCTACATACATATATATATATATATATACACATACACACACATATATATATATATACACATACATACACACACATGCATGCACATATATATACATATACATATATATATATATATATATATATATATATATATATATATATATATATATATATTTCTTCAGGTTTGTTTGTTCACGACTGGATAGAATTCGGTATGTTCAATCTTGGTGTAATATTGTGGAGAATACTCAACGTAGAGCAGTTCACCCGTCTTCGTTTGTGTAGTTGGTGGTGCGATTACGGAGTTAATTATATATAAAAATAACAGGAGGCTGGACTGGTGTAAATCCTTGAAAGTTTTATTATACTATGATCATTTGAATGACTGGGTTCCATATGAATCTGGTGATATCATCAGGTATTCGAAATATAACAAAGGAATGTGTAAAATACATGTACATACATACGCATACACATAAACATACACACACACACACAAACACACGCATACATATAATAATAATAATAATAATAATAATAATAATAATAATAATAATAATAATAATTGGAGATGGCGGGTGTAGTATGCCAGACAAGCGAGCCAGTGGGAAATGAAGGTGAAGAGGTCCTGAGAACGGAGGAACCACCCGAAGCAGACAATGATCTGAATACTGAGATAAATAATACCTGGAACAGAGATACGGCCACTGAGGAGATGAATGCTGACGGGCTAGGACAAGATTCGGTTGACATCCTAAATTTAGTGGTAGATGAATTGAACAATGATAGTGGGAGACCTATGAACCTAAGATTTGTAGACAGGAAAAAGTTAAAAGAAACAACAGCTAAGGTAAACAAAGTCATCCCATACCTTGAGGCGAGGAGCCTTCACCAGTGCAACAATATCCTCAAAGCAACAGCAAATACGGTGAGGAAACTACTTGGTATAAAAGCGAGAGGAAACAACAGACAAGAAAGAGCAGAGCCGTGGTGGAAGAAGCGACTGAGTGGGCAAATCGGGGAAATGAGAAATGACATAGGAAAGCTTGAGTCACTACTGAATGGGACACTAAAAAACATAGGCACTAAAAATAGACTGGAAATAAAATACAAAACTAGGAGTAAAAAGCTAAATATTATCATAGAGGAACTGAAGCAACGCATTGTAGCAAAGAGTGCAAAAATCAGGCGATACGAGAACAGAGTCAGTCAGTATAAACAGAACCGCATGTTCGACAACAAACAGAAGATGCTGTTTGGACAGCTTGAGGGGAAAGAAAGAGGCAACGACTTGATCCCTGGGGCGGAGCAAACTAAAACATTCTGGAGAGGAATATGGGAGCAGGATGTTAGACACAATGCCCAGGCAGGGTGGATTGAGACAGTACAGAGGGAGATCGGTGAGCAGGCACAACAACAAACTGAGTTGAGTATCACAGTTGAAACTCTTAAGGGGCAGGCCAAAAAACTAACCAACTGGAAATCACCAGGCCCAGATGGTGTGCAGGGGTATTGGATTAAACATTTAACATCCCTCCACCCGAAGCTGACGGCCATGTTCAATGACTGCTTGGTGTCGGGTGAGGTGCCAGAGTGGTTGACAAAAGGTACCACAGTTCTGATAATGAAAGACCGAATCAAGGGTAATGATGTTACCAACTATAGACCTATCACATGTCTGTCCGTAATGTGGAAACTGTTGACGAGCATTGTGTCTGAGGAAATCTACCATCACCTCCACACAAACAACTTGTTACCGGACGAACAGAAAGGATGCCGAAAGAAGTCACGTGGTACAAAGGACCAGTTACTTATTGATAAGATGGTAATGGGGAATTGCAGGAGGAGACACACTGATCTTGCCATGGGATGGATAGACTACAGAAAGGCATTTGACATGGTGCTCCATTCCTGGATCACCAAAAGCCTGGAGATCTTCAAGGTGGCAGATAACATCAGACAGTTGCTAGGCAGGAGTATGGGGTCCTGGGAGACAGAGTTGACATCAACTGGAGTATCCTTGGGAAGCGTGAAGATCAAGAGAGGTATCTTCCAGGGAGATAGCCTGTCCCCTCTGTTGTTTGTCCTTGCCCTGATGCCCTTGACCATTATGCTGCGAAAGGTGAGAGCAGGATACAAGTTGGGAAGGGGAGAGCTTACCATCAATCACCTCCTCTTCATGGACGATCTTAAGCTCTTCGGGAAAAGTGAGAAGGAGTTGGATGTGCTTGTTGACACTGTCCGTATTTTCAGCAGTGATATATGTATGCAGTTTGGTATTGGTAAATGTGGAGTCATTGTGATGAAGAGGGGTAGGTTGAGCAGAAGTAACGGGATCCAGATACCAACAGGTGAGATGATAAAGGAAATTGACTCTGAGGAAGGATACAAGTATTTGGGCGTTCTGGAGGCTGATGGCATAAAGAACAAAAAAATGAAGGAATTGTTAAGAACTGAATACATTCGGAGAGTAAGGAGCGTATTGAAGTCACATCTGAACAGCAGAAATGCCATAAGCGCAGTAAATTCCCGAGCTGTGTCTATTATTAGGTACAGTGCGGGAATTCTGAGATGGAATGTTGCGGAACAAAAAGAAATGGATAGGAAGACTAGGAAGCTATTGACTATCTACAACATGTTCCACAAGAGGAGTGATGTCGATAGACGCTACCTAAGGAGATCTGAGGGTGGAAGAGGTCTTATCAGCATAGAGGACTGTGTTCAGATGGAGAAAAACAACCTATACAAATACGTGACCTATAGTAAGGAGCCAATGCTCAGAGCTGTACTGAAGGAGGGGACAGTAGGCCAGGGGATGTCCAAGGAGAAAATAACATCAAGGAGGAAGAGCAGCCTTAAGGGAAAATCCCTTCATAGTACCTTCTTTGAGAAAACTGAATTTAGAGATCCACAGACATGGAACTGGTTGAGAAGAGGAGACCTCAAAAAGGCTACAGAAGGAATGCTAATGGCTGCGCAGGAGCAGGCCCTCAAAACGAAGTGGTTGAAGCACCATATCTACAAGGAGGAGGCTAGCCCACTGTGCAGGATCTGTGGAGAGAGAGAGGAGACTGAGGCTCACATTGTGTCCGAGTGTAAACACCTAACCCAGACCCACTATAAGGGCTGGAGACACGATGTGATGGGCAGGGTGATCCACTGGCACCTGTGCAAAGTAAACAATTTACCACATTCTGAGAAATGGTATGAGCATAGGCCAGAGGCGGTGATGGAGAACAATCAGGTGAAGGTGCTGTGGGATTTTAGGATACAGACGGACAAAAAACTGGAACACAATAGACCTGACCTGGTGGTTGTGGACAAAGAAAAAAGATCGTGTCTGATTGTGGATGTGGCCTGCCCGTTCGACACGAGAGTGCAAGAGAAGGAGAGGGAGAAAATTAACCGATACCAGGACCTAAAGTGGGAGGTGAAAAGGATCTGGAACTGCCATGAAGTCAAAGTGATCCCGATTGTCATAGGCGCACTGGGGACTATCTCCAAAAGTTTCCAGGGATGGTTAAAGAAAATCGGCCCCTTCACGCTTTTTGGAACGCTTCAAAAGGCATGCTTGCTTGGAACAGCAAGAACCCTCCGATACGTCCTGAATATCTGAGGCTGCAGGTAGTGGCTTGATATTCAATCCAACAGACTTTCCAGTTAACCAACATCAATGACTGAGATTCAAGGAATAACAACAATAATAATAATAATAATTGTTTCTACTTTAGGCACAAGGCCAGCAATTACCCAGTGCATTACTGGTACTTTATTGTATCGATCCCGTAAGGATGAAAGGCAAAGTCAACTTCGACGGGATTTGAACTCAGATTGTAAAGGGACGTAACTATGCTGGAAAGCATGGCGTCCGTCACTCTACCGATACTACCAACCCACCGCCCATAATAATAATAATAATAATAATAATAATAATAATAATACTATTTATAGTTATGTATATAGTATAAACAACTATAAACATATATATATATATGTAGATAAATGTACCAAAATATAGAGTAGTGTCCAATCCGTATGAAGAACTCAATGTAATCCAAATATCATGGAAGGAGAAGATGCATTCAAAAATTTTCGATAAAAATCATAGGAAAACAGTCAAGATAAATTAATATACGTGCGTGCGTGTGTGTGTGTATATATATATATATATATATATACACACACACGCACGTACATACATACACATATATTCATATATACACACACATGCACACATACACATACAGATGTACACACATATATGTACACACATCTACTCAAGTATTTAAGTTCACATATACATACATTGGTGTGGGGAATGGAAATTAATGAAATCTTATTTTACCTCTGAGGGTCTTTCTTCTCTTCAACGATCGAATGTTTGAAAGTACGGGTGTCATCAACTTCTATTTTTCTTTTTCAATATGAGATTTTTTAAAGAAACGAGAGAGGGGGAGAATCTCGTTAGTTGAAGATGGAATATCACATTTTTGTGTTCAGTAGTTGTTTGTACTTACTAATAAAGAATTCTTCTTTATATTTTCGGAAATGTTCGTTGTCCGACCATATCTTAAAGGGGAAAATTGTGAATTTTCCCTTTCCGCATGTTGCGAAGTGTTCACTGCATGTGGTGTTTCTGACAGAGGGGTCTCTAATTTGTTGTTTATGTACTCGAACTCTGTCATGTAGACCCGTTCCGGTTTCGCCAATGTACTATTCTTTACATTGTGGGCAGGTTGCACAGTAAATCAAGTTTTTGGCTTAGCAATTCATGTTTGCATTAACTGTGAAAAAATGGTTGTTTTTAAAGGATATTTGTCAACCCTCTTCAATGTGTTCGCAAGTTCCGCATCGAGGGTCCCCGCATTTCTTAACTTGCATTGCTTCATTATTAGACGTACATTTTGCATTGGTAAGCAGTTTCTTTAGTTTGGGTGCTTGGCGTCTACTATATATAAATTTTGCGTCTTTTAAAAGTGCATTCATTTTATGGGACTGCTGGAGATCGGGAGATATTGTTTGGCCGTTTTCACAATGTTGAAGTTCTTTTGGATTGTGAATGATGTCAAAAGGGATAACTGTTTTTTCCATTTTATTTTGTTGCTTTGTTATTCTCAATGTTGTAACTGGGATGGGCTTTGGAGATGGCCGTTTTGATGAAGTTCACCGGATATTCTTGTCTTTTAAGGAACTCTTTTAGTTCACATAATCTTTTTTTTCTGTAATGTAGGGTGTGTTAATATGGTGCAGATGCGTCTTGCCATGTTAAAAGGAATGCTCCTTTTGCTATGTGAGGGGTGTGCTGATCGGAAATTCAAGTATTGGTGTGTGTATGTAAAATAAGTCCGTTTTGATATTTTCCCCTTCTTTAATGATAAGTATATCCAGAAACGGTAATTCCTTTTTATTACAATCCATGGTAAATTTTATTTCTTCGTGAAGATTTTTATGATGGAGTGGAATCTTTGCAGGTCTTCTTGGCTTCTATTCCAGAATATGAAGCAGTCATCTAGGTAGCGTTTCCAGTTGTGATTAATGTAGGTGGCGACAACTTGACTGAATGTTTCCTGCAGTTTGGAATGTAATTTTGCCTCTAGGTGACCCATAACGAGTGTTGCATATGTTGAGGCACCTCTGGTGCCCATGGCCGTTCGTTTTATTTGCAAATACAGTTCGCTATCAGTGGTTGTTCTCCAATACTAATTTGAGTCCTTCCAAAATAAATCTTTTGGGGAATCTCTCTGAAATGTAGTCTGGGTGTTTTGTAATCCAGAAGTCAACAGCTTCAATTCCTAAGTCGTGTGGCATGTTAGTATATAAGCTTGTTACGTCATTTAGAAAGCAGTAGCTATGCAAAACACCGGGTATATAGCCCTCTGGTGCTGTCCAAGTCTCAATTTTATAGCCATGTCAGTAAAATGAACACTTCATTCTTGCTCTTGTGTTAGCATGCGAACAGAACTGCAGACACTAATGTTTCTGCGTATCACCCTTCATCAGTACAGCTCACTGTTCACCTGCCAAACTGCCAGAGCTAGTGAAAAATTGCAAACGAATCGAATGTTATATTCGAAAAATTCAGATCACATTTATTGAATTTAGCCATATAGAGCCAAATTTTCTTTTTTTATTTGAATTTGGCAAAGCCGGCCATTTATCGCTCGTATACAGGAAACTGACTGGCCAGTCTGCTGATATACAAATCTGGCTGATCAGTGGATCTGCTAATATGCAGATCTGACTGATCAGCCAGTCTGCTAATATGCAAATCAGGCTGATGAGTCACTGTGTAATTTTGAAAATCGCATATATTTTCATTTGCTCTGATAGTTTGGCAGATAAACAGTGAGCTGTACTGATGAAGGGTGATACCCAGAAACATTAGTGTCTGCAGTTCTGTTTGCATGCCGACACAAGAGCAAGAATGAAGTGTTCATTCTACTGACATGGCTATAAAATTGAGGCTTGTTTACAAAATTGCAAACGAATCGAATGTTATTATTGATATTCGAAAAACTCAGATAACATTTATTGTATTCAGCCATCTAGAGCGAAATTTTCTATTATATATATATATATAATATATATATACCATATATCATATATATATATGTATGTATACCATATATCATATATATATATATATACTTTGTATGTATGTGTATATATATATATATATATATATATGTAAGTATGTATGTATACGTACATACATATATGTATACAGACGTACAGTAGTATATATATACATACATGCACATATATATGTATACAGACGTACAGTAGTATGTATATATATACATACATGCACACATATATATATGTACGTATGGGTTTACCGAACATTTATTATAATGCTCGGCTTGTTTGTAAACAAACAGCCCGAACCACGCCGTACAGTGTTCAGGCAAACATCGTTACCTTTTTGTTCAACACTGATACAGGAACGATGTATTAGTTTCAAGCCTATTAGCTATCGTCAGCATCGTATACCTTTCTGTCAGATGGTTGAACGTCTGAAAGTATATACTTTCCTTATGCATATTAACGGCTGAGCAGGCTAATTTGCATATCGAGTGAGTTAGTCGGCCGGGGCACAGAAAACGATAAGTGGAAAAGAATGAAACGAAATTTCATTTCTCACTCTTAGTACGGCTGGTACTTAAATGTAAGTATGTATACGTACATACATATATGTATGTGGTTCGGGCTGTTTGTTTACAAACAAGCCGAGAATTATAATAAATGTTCGGTAAACCCATACGTACATATATATATATATGTGTGCATGTATATGTATACATGTACATATATATATGTGTGCATATGTATACATACTACTGTACGTATGTATACATATATGTATGTACGTATACATACATACTTACATTTAAGTACCAGCCGTACGAAGAGTGAGAAATGAAATTTCGTTTCATTCTTTTCTATTTATATATATATGTATATATATATATATGTATATAAGGTTGTGCGTAGGTAAGTATGCGCGCGTATGTGTATGTATATGTGTATGTTTGCGTGGGTGTGTGTACACATATGGATATATGTGCGTATAAGTTTCTATGTGTATGTGCGTGTATACATGTGTATGTGTATGTATGTGTGCGTATACACATATGTATATGTGTATACGTGTGTGTCTGCATGCGTGTGTATATGTGTGTGTGTATATGTACACACACACATAGATAAAAAAAAATATATATATGGTGTGAGTATCTGTCAGTGAGGGGTGTATGTGTGTGGGCGTGTACGTACACCCACATAGGACAGGGTTTGTCTATGTGTTTGTATACGGGTGTATATAAACGTGTGTGTATATAGACGTGTGTGTCTGCGCGTTTGCGTACGTGTGGGACCGGATGTATGACGCGGTTTGGGCTGGCGCTAGTAGGTTGTGGCGGTCGGTCTCTAGAAGTGGGCGTGCCTGGGTTTGTGGAAGAGAGGGAGAGTGTGCGCGTGTATATATGTGCATGGGGTATGTGTGTCTACACATGTATGCGTACATATGTGTATGCACGCATGTGTCTGTGCCTGCCCGTGTGTGTGTGTATATGTGTGTGTGTGTATGTGTGGGTACATACTCTGGAGTGTGAACAGACGTGTGAGATACCGAACCCACCATGACTCCATTGAAGTATGTCGGACGGAAAATGGCTGATGACCCATGTAGCAGTAAATAGTGACCAGAACTTAAGATGACGTGGAATAACCGCAGCCAATGGCATGACAAGAGTGGAAGATGTTTTTTGAGAGTGTTTTTTGACGATAACACCCCAGTGAGAAAATTTTCTCCGAACGAACTACCCGTGTCCGAAGGATCCTGAAGACGTAGAAACAGCCAGATCCATGCAGTGATCAGTTCTCGAGCAACCTGCCGGCGAAACAATTGTCACACGCAATAAACTGAGTCCAGATGCATCACCTATTTTTCGTTTTTTTAATACTATCCAAACTCTACTCTCTATGAATATTGAGTGCTAATTTTGGCATACCGCCTATGGAAGCACCATAGCTACCATTATACACAAGTATATGTATATATATATATATGTAAATATGTGTGTATTCATGTGTAATGTCCAATATGGCGGTTCGTTGAAATTCGATAACAAGTATATTCGAAAAAGCTGTGACTAATGCCACAAGACCCTAATCTAAAGTGCCTTTAAAGGAACTATTTCCTTTACACATCCTTCTACTCAATGAATCTAAGAATAGACCCAGAAAACCTATATGATTCATCCCTTTGTTCTTAAGCATGAAGATAGATCAGCTACACATAATATGAAATCTATCATAAGATTTTAAGTCAACTCATACGGAAACCCTGGATGTTAATCTCAAATGAAGGCTTAATGGATGTTAGATGATCTAATATAAAGCCTGTCGTATATAAAGTAGATATTTACTCTGACACGCGGAATCAATGAGTTGAGAGAATACACTGTATTGACTAGACTGAGGAGCTACAGCTATGTTTCGTCCTTCAATATGCAGACAAGTAGCCATCAGCATAATACATACATATGTATATAATATATATATAACTACATATATATATATATATACATATATATATATATATATATATATATATATATATATATATATAAATATATATATATATACATATATACAGAGAGAGAGAGAGAGAGAGAGAGAGACAGAGAGCGAGAGAGATGTGTACCCCGGGTTCATTCACCATTTCTCTCTCTCTCTCTCTCTCTCTCTCTCTCTCTCTCTATATATATATATATATATATATATATATATATATATATATATACGTGTGTAAAATGGTAGCTATGGTAGCTATGCGTGCGTGGAGTCGTGCTGGTGTGTCCTGGACCCGATATCTGTCTCGCGCTCTGCCCAGCCACAATTACATCTCTTGTGTTGTTTCTATCTATGGGCCCGCTGTGGGCATCAGGGTTACGCGAAGAAACAGATCTAAGGCCGTTACATGATTTAATGCGCCTAAATCCAAACATGTACGCACCAACGTGCCAGAACTTTTTTTCCGAGCGTTGGACGAGTGCTTTCCGCCGACGAACAAGTACCACAACATCTTCAACCGCCACACGGCGACTACATGGCCGACTACATGGTTAAAACTAACGCGGTGAAGATGGCGAGCATTGACCGTCAACCGCGGCGACAGATTGACCGTCTATCGGAGCGCGGAGAACCACCGGGGACCGACCCTCATGTGACAACCCGTATGTGTGTGTGTGTTTCTGGCATTATACCAGAATTTTCTAAACATTATGTCACGAAATGAATTCCAATTTGATCAATATTTATGAATATTTGGCTGATAACACTAAGTACAGTTAGACGCGTGACACGTAAAGAATAACGAAATATTGAATTTTCTTTTCATTTATTGGCGTTGTTAATTTTGTGTTGCTAACAAAACGTAAAAAATGTATTATGAAAAATGTTATCATTAGAATGTGAAAAGTTTGCAAAGCTTAGATATATATACATATTCATCTGATGCCCTGTGGTGTATAAATATAATTTAATTATTCTCATCACCTTGAAGAATTTTTTTTTGGGTAATACAATACAATGTATCTCACATACCCTCTCTCTCTTTACACACAAACACAGAAACTTATACACACACATGTATATTTATATACATATATATATATATATATATATATATATTTATATATATATATATATATGTATATTTATATACATATATACCATACATCTCCACACACAACCCCCTCAGCAATGAGGCATTCGACACCATCCTCCAGAACATTTCTTTTCTAAAAAGAGACCCCAGAATGAACAATATCCTCCAAACACACAACATCATAAAGAGCAAAAGACAACCTAAATCTATAACGTTTCCGGGGAAACGCCTTCTCCATTCTGTCCGCCGGAGCTGTGGGTGGGCCCCATCGCGTACGATTACATTAGTTAAATACCATTCTTTCATATTTATTTGTGTGAACGTATTCTCCAAGTGTGTTTGCAGATGTCATCAAAGAAATACTTATTTGTGTGGCAAAGATTACAAAGTGTATGCATATAATACTAGATTACCTTGGTAAATTGTCGAGAGTTTTTAGACGTCATATTTTCCGGACCAAGATAAACATAGATATGTGTTGGGTTATAGTCGAACCCAAGTCGAATTGGTGAGGACAACAGAATTTAACGTGCTCTCATTTGAGAACTATCTGTAGATCACAAACTAGTGACCTGCATGGTCAACCTTGATAGACCCCATAGACAAGGAGCCGGCTACTGGAAGCTGAACTTGTCGTTACCGACATGCAAAGACTATAGTAGACGGATTAGCATTTTAGTTAAACAGCACTTGACAGGGCCATTGTCAACAACAGAAGGTGGTACTCTCTCAAGAGGGCAGTTAGATTAGACTCGTTAGTTTTTGGTAAAGAATTAGCGTTAGATAGAAATAGGACCGAGAAGGAACTGGTAGCTAAAGTAGAAGAGGCAATTAGAAGTGACAACGTAGCCAGCGTGCTAGCAACGAGAACGGCCTTGGACCAGTTCTTCGACGCAAGGCACGAGGGCTGCGTTGTCAGAAGCAAAATACGTGCTCTGGGTAACGAGGGAGCCAAAGCTGTTAGCTGCGCCCGAGTGACGGAGGCGAATAGTGGCAACAAATCCACGATTCGGTCTTTGAAGGACCAAGACGGACGCGTGATACGTGAGCCGAAGCAGATGTGCGCAGCCTTTTAGCGGCACGTTGTCAGCTGTTCGGGAAGGGCGGCGCGCCGGGAGGGGCTATGGATTTCGGTCCATACCTCGACGGCCTACCGCGACTCTCGGACAGCGAGGCGAAGTTCTGAGAAAAGCCGATTTTAGCCGCTGAGATAGAGGACGCGCTGAGCCAATGCGGCAAACGCAAATCTCCAGGTCTCGACAGTCTATCCTACGAATTTTACGTAGCAATGCCGGACTTGTTCTCCGGTCTCCTGGAAGCGGTCTACTCCAACTGGCAGCAGAACGGGAGAATTCCCAGTTCTGTGACCAGGGTCGTAGTCACACTAGTCAGGAAGAACTAGAATAAGGGGGATGATAACTCTGCTAAACACAGAGTTACAGATTTTGGCCAAGGTGTTGGCAAAGTGGCTGGCGCTTGTCGTCGAAAATCTGCTGGGAGAAGCGCAGAGATACGCAATCCCGACCAGGTCCATACACGACAACCTCCACCTCATGCGATACATCATAGAGAGGGTAGGGTGTAAACCCGGCTTCGGTGGGGCCCTGATCAATTTGGATCAGTCTAAGGCTTTCGATAGGGTTGACCCACGTTACCTAGATGTGGTGCTCGAGACGGCAGGCTTCGGACCCGTGTTCAGGGGCAGGATTGCTGCAATGCATAATAGCAACATCTGCTCAAGGGTCAAGGTGAACGCCTACCTCTCGGAGCCGTTCCATATCACGCGATCCATCCGACAGGGATGCCCTCTCTCTTCCCTTCTGTACGTACTGACTCTCGAGCCACTACTGCGGAAGTTGGAGCTATTGTAGGGCATCCCTCTAGAACCGGGACTGCGGAAAGCGGCGTCGGCCTACGCCGACGTCTTCAGAGCAATGGTGTCGAGCACCTCATAATCGAGGAAGTCAGCACCTTACTGAAGGAATACGAAAGGTTCTCAGGAGCGAAGCTGAACCGGGACAAGTCAGTCGGTTTGCAGCTCGAATCGTCGAGAGGCAAACCGATCCCTTCCGATGGCGTCGTCGGACACTGGACGGAAGGACCGGTGGAGCTGCTCGGGGTCTGTTTTGGTCCGGACCTCCAGGTGGAGAAGAACTGCAACGAGGTGACGGCCAAGATGTTTGCGCTCACCCAGAAGTGGGCCGAGTGCAAATTCTCCTTGAATGGTCGAGCGGAGATGGCGAACACTTTTATAGAATCCGTCATCTACTACCGCTTGACCGTCGTGCCTTGTCCATCCAAAACGTCCACCAAAATGGCGCGCCCGCTCTTCCAATTCCTTTGGAAGAAGCGGGCTCCTTTGGTGAGAAGATCCATCTGCTGCCAACACCCTTCCAACTGAGGGCTGGGGCTGCCGTGGCTGACGATGCGCAAACACGCGCTCAGCCTACGGCATCTCTATGTATTTCTCACCGGACAACCGGTGTGGGCCCCGTTCGTGAGGCGAGACTTCCCACGACTCGTCTCGCTGACCCAGCTGCAGTCCTGGGTCAAGCAAAGACCGACTGGCACATCGAATGTGCTCAGGCGCTCACAGCCCTCTGGCAGCAAGTGCGACGACGCGCTCGGAGAAACTCCAGGCGTAGAGGAAGACAAACTGGCCAGTCTGTTCGGTAGGACCTTCCGCCCGGGACCGATGGACAACTTCTAAAAGTCCCTGGCTTGGCAGTGCTACCGAGGAGCTCTACCAGTTCGAGACAAGCTCTACAGACATGGGCGCCCGGGCAGGGATCATTCGAAAAAGATCTGTCCGAGATGCATGCGAGACGAAGAAACCGTCACGCACGCATTTATACACTGTCCGGGCGTTACCGACCTGTGGGGCTATGTAGAACGACTATTGTCGCGGGTGGGACCAATCCGGTTGACTACCGAGTCCATTGTCATGATCAAACGGCCACCCTCCTTCAAAAAGGAAAGAGAGGCGGTTTTCCTTTGTGTGATAGCTATGGCGAAAGAGGTTGTATGGTGGATGAGGTTAAAAGGGCTGAGGTCAGACACCTTTCTCTCCGGCCAACAACTGATTCTTTTTTTCAAATACCACTTTGGAAGGAGAATCAGGATGGAGAGAGAGGTGCTGTACCCCAACAAGTTTTATGACGTGTGTGAAAGTGGCGAAAATGGCCCGAGTGAATGGCCCTTCTCTCTATATCAGCCTGTAGGTTGAGGAAAAAGAGGAAGAGAGCAAAGGGTACAAACTCTTCGTACTCCTGGAGATGAGGGTTGCACATTTTTTCGGGGGCATGTGTTACCCATATGAAATGTCTCCCCCTATTGGGGAAAATCGATTAATTTTTAAATTGCATTTGTGATAGTATTTTACACGTTTTTATTGTATGTAAACTTCCCCCTTTGTATTTGTCACCTTCTTTTGTGCCCCTGTGGCTAATAAAGAAACATATCTATGGAACTGTAGAGATCAGAGTTATGACTTAATACATTAGTCATTGACTGATAAGTTGAACTGGCTCGCGATTGGCCAGTTTCTCGGTAAGATCAGTTAGTACAATAGCAGCCAGTTTCCAAGAATTCAAGGGGAAATTTACTGCTTACTACATTACCCTCCGTTTAGATCGAAGATCGATATCAATATATAAGCCAAGGCAGGAATATGGCGGCTGCCACTCTTCTCATATTATATGAGCTGTATAAAATATGCAACATCGCAAAATGACATGAGAAAATCGGATTTACCGAGCAAAATGCATTCAAAGAGCAAAATAAAACGTAACATAATCAAG
>OZ024740.1:277925528-277970528 GCA_964016885.1 Eledone cirrhosa | reverse complement strand
ATATATATATACAGATGCACAACATTAGTAATCCCCTCTGGCTTCTCAATATTCTCTACCAGATATTTTGTTTTAGTCTCATTCATTCTCAGCCCCACACTCATCGATACAGTCTCAACCTCCTGCATCAAATCCTCTGCCTCCTTAACTGTATTTGTCACCAAAACTATGTCGTCGGCAAATTCAGCATCCGATATCTTTTTCGCCTTAACTCTCCTGCTCTGAGCCGGTGCTACAGTAAAGCCAGAGTCCTGATGTTTCTTCAGTGCAAGGCGCATACAATAGTCCACTACGATGATAAAAAAAGGTAGGGAGCCAATGTATCTCCCTGGAGCACTCCAACCAGTACCTCAAAGAACTCTGTCATCCCATCATGTGTAATGACTCGGGCTTTGGTGTTGGTGTAGAGCAGTGATATCAGGTCCACTATCTTCTTGGGGATTCCATAAGCCTGTAAGATCTTTATCAGGCAGTGACGCTCCGCAGAATCAAAGGCCTTCCTAAAGTCAATGAAAACCATGACCGCAGGAAGGTACTTTGCTCTAGCTCCTTGTAATATCCTTCTCAGCATCAAGATGTGACTGCTGGCTGATCATCCCTCTCTGAAGCAGTTCTGGTTGTCCCTGAGCTTCTTTTCCATCTGGATCCTGTTAAAAATCATCCTGTTGAGGGTCTTTGACGCTAGAATTGGTTGAGGACTTCCTGTATTAGGGAGCAAAGATTGGGAATACGGAAGATGATGTGGTTGAGAGAAAGAGCAAAGCCTGGGTGGCGTGCCACAGCTTCAGATCGGTGTAGAAGTCGGACTTTCGTAAAGACCTGAAAATCAGCCTCTTCATTGCTGTAGTGGAGTCTGTGCTGCTGTACAGGTCTGAGACTTGGACACTGACCAAGAAACTCACTCAGATGGTGGATGGGTGCTACACGAGAATGCTGAGGATGGCTCTGAACATTAATCCGTATACACTGAGGATGAAAAGCTCAGAGCTGGGAGCCTCCCAAAAGTCAGCTCAGAAGTCATACAGAGGAGACTGAGGTTAGCTGGACATGCTCACCGACATCCAGAGTTGACATTGCACTCAGTGCCCCTGTGGGAGCCCCTACATGGGCACACTGGAAGAAGAAGACCAAGGTTAACGTATATTGATGCCCTAAGGACAGAGACTGGTCTGTTGGAGACACACGACATGGCAGCGATAATGAGGGACAGAGACCGCTGGAGAGAACTCGTCCATGGGTCTCAGGAATTTTACCCGACCTAGATAGATAGATAGATGCACTAAATATGCTGCTAGATATCTTTTATTGTTTAACCACAGGTCAGATCTAACACATCACACTATCCAATATATCCGTGATTAAGACGGTAACTTGTGATTAAAAATGATGTTCATGGCAATCTTAAAGATAAAATTCTACAACTACCTATTCTCCCTCACCCTCGTCTCTTCCACACCCCACCTCCTCCTAAACTCCTCCCGCATCCACTTCTTCTACATTCACCTATTTCGCATCCTCCTTCTCCACCTTCATCTCCTCCAACTTCACCTTCCTACAACAGTCCCTACCTTTACCATCAACAATTTAGTAATGATATATTATTTTGTTCCATGTATTTGGTTTCGCACTCATTAATATGTATATAACTGTTACAAACATACTTCAAAGATGCGTTTTAACATGCCAACATAACTATATAGATGATAGTCGATGGAGAGGACGTCAGATTTATCACATTATTGAATCCAGTAAAAGTTCTTATCTGATGCTTCTGACGAACACTTAACTAACACATATAAGAAGATGATTATAAACTAATGTGGTAACAGACTATATGAAATTTATCGTATATTATATATATAGATATATATATGGAATGTAGAAATGTAACACACGACTTGATGTATATAAACACGAATTTATATATATATATATATATATATATATATATATATATATATATATATATATGTATATGTATATATATATATATATAACGAAGGAATTGTGGTAAGAAACCAGATGGACCGTAACGAACCAGAGTACTCAATACTTAGGGTAGTCGAGTAGGTAATAGGAAAAATTATGACACCGACGTCCAGAAATAGCAGTCGAAACGGGTTGAGCTCTGCCGTCGGGGTCATACTTTTTCCTATATATATATATATATATATATATATATATATATAGGAAAATGTTCAAGACCCCGACGGCAGAGCTCAAGCAGTTTTGACGGCTATTTCTCGGCTTGAGCTCTGCCGTCTGGGTCTTGAACATTTTCCTATTACCCACTTTACTACTCCAAGTATTGAATACTCTAGTGCGTTATGGTCCACCTGGTTCCACACTTATATTCCTTACCACACTTTATATATATATATATATTGCATAATGGTAAATGCATTTCGTAAACCGAGACAGGCGGGGTTTGATATATAAATTTTTCCTTTTCTGGCCTGTAGTGGCATACGGCGTTTCATGGCTATTTTAATTCTGGCAGACCCCTATCTAATCTCCAATTCTAAATGAAGCCGAATTTTTCCAGAAAAACTCCGAATATAATAGAGTAGAAGGGAAAAGAGATATTAAGGAAGAATCGACTACAGAATCACACCGTTTCTGGAAAAGGCGAAAGGCAAACCATTCTATTTGACGGTCTAACGAGGTTGCCAATTCATCGCATTTAATACACACACACACATATATATATATATATTTATATATATACAGTAATAATAATAATAAGTAATAATAATAAATTACTATATATAAATATAAATAATATATATACATATATATAGTAATAATAATAAATTTAATCTGTTATTTTAATAAATATATATATATATATATATATATATATATATATATATTGTTATACTTTGGGAGGGTCATGTTGCCAATAAGAAAGATCTTTGACAATATATAAACAACCATCTGGTTGTGGAACCAACCAACCACCCGAAAATTTATAAATTCCTAAATTTATAAATTCATTATAATAAATTGAAGTTAAAGCAAGAGGTGCGTGTGTTTCTTATTGGCAACATGACTCTCCCAAAGTATAACAATATCGGTTTCAACACACGTTTTCAGATAAAGAATCTTGCTAAACAAATTCAGAAACGAAATATATATATATATATATATATTTATATATATATATATACGTGTATACCTGCGTACCTGTGTATATATATAATCTTTAGTTAAAAGATGTTATAATCTATCGATATACGTTGGCATTCCTAGGGCATGTGGGTCGTTTAGTTTGACCATCAGTGTTAGTAGTAATAGACCTTAAAAGCTGTATTGCTCGCTATTTTGATTTGAAGGGCAGCATTTACTGCTATATATGGAACATTTCTGCAGGAGAGCACTTATTAACATGGTCCCCTTTGCTGTTGAAACAGTAATTGGAGGTGTTAGATCTGTGTAAAATGTGTCATCTTTTTACTGTGGAGAGCTGACATATCTTATATCTGTTGGAGTGAGTTGGGCATCGTTCTAGAACTTTAATTTATCGGGTAATTTGTATTGACAACTTTCACCTTCCATATATGATTAGATAATGTTGTGGTCTATTTTGTCTGCGTTTTGTTGTTATTGTTTAGTGTTATATTAGATATCAGGGCTTGGTGAGGTTTTGTTTATAATGTTATTTTTTATATGTTCAGTTATCATATCTACCTGTTTATCCTGAGCTTGTGCAACACTTAGTCTGCCCATCTGTACGTACACAAAACAAGCATTCGGTTTCAAGCGTCCATGCATGTATATACCATAATGTTTACATACGCACAAGCGCATAAACAAACTAGTATATACACAAACACACTCACAGATATATATTGTTTGTTTGAGAATTTCAAAGAGGAGTAATGTCAGACGACAAGTGGCTATCTATACTCCATGATTATTCTATTACATTCCAGACAACTGACGTTTAATTTCAAACGACACTATTCTTATTTACTGTATTTCCCGGCGTCGAGGACGCCACTTTTCGTCCTGGAGGCCGAAGATTATCTATTATTATTTTTCACATTTTTGGTTGTTAAAATCAGGGTGCGTCCTCGAGGATGAAGCGTCTTCGGCGCCGAAAAATACGGTACATATAATCGTTTCTTTATTAACCATAACGTTGCCACATAATAATAAAGATAATAATAATTATTATTTTTTCTACTTTTGGCACAAGGCCAGCAATTACCCAGTGCATTACTGGTACTTTATTTCTTCGACCCCGTAAGGATGAAAGGCAAAGTTTACCTCGGCGAGATTTGAACTCAGAATGGCAAGGGGCGTAACTCTATGCGTCAAGGCATGGCGTCCGACCCTCTACTGATACTGCCAATCCACCGCCATAATAATAATAATAATAATAATAATAATAATAATAACAATAATAATAATAATAATAGGGAAGAAGACGCACGTGGTGGATAGAAGGTCATGAAATCGCTCCCGTAAGTTTTTGATCTTTAACATATTTAAACCAATTGTGAAATAACAATTCTTAGTACAAATGAAGCACCAGACTCAAGTCGGAGAAAAATTCGGATCCATAATATATTGTTATATCGCTCAAATATTCAATTTTGTATTATACATTTTATATTCAAAAAAGAAAATGGTTATAAATGGAAGAAAACCCCCTCTGTCTACACTATATAGAACAGCCAAATAACAGCAATTTCACCAACACCAGAAACTAGATACACCACCTACCCCATCACCCCTCTGTGTACACAAAATACAACAGCCAGATAACGGCAATTTCACCACCACCAATCCCAGCATAATAATAATAATTACTATTATAATTGTCTCAAGTTTTAACTAAATGTTTAATTCCAATATTAAGAAAATATGTCAACACATATATTAAGCATACGCGACAAACGCATAGATACACAGATCAAACACAACTACAGTCTATTCAACAAAACTCAGTAACGACAACGCCATCACTATAGTCACCGCCGCCACCACTCCATCCATCATTGCTACCACTATCCCATCCCATCACCGCCGCCACCACTCCTTCATTGCTACCACCGCTATTCCCCCATTACCTTCTGTTAACTTACGAAAGGGGAAAGTGGCGGTATCACTAGACAATACTAATAAACAATATTAACATTGAATTTTGTATCAGGAATGTTGGAGTCGAAAAGGAGGAAAATCGCAAAATGACTAAATAGCTAAATAGCTAAAGATAATTTCACCACCAACACCACCACCACTACCACGCTAAAAACTCTGGTCAAGTTGCCTCAACCTCTATTTCTACTTCAACTTCAACACCATCACTACAGTACTACGATCACATCCCCATCACCACTGCCTCATTATCGCTACCGCCGCTATTCTCTCCCACTACCTCCTGCTAGGTACTACTAGCACAGCACCACCACCACCACCACCACTGCCTCATTATCCTTACCGCCGCTATTCTCTCCCACTACCTCCTGCTACATCGTAGTGTCCCCACTAAAAGAGGAAGGCATCAAAATATATAAATAGACTGAATTGATGACCCGGTCAAAATTAAAAAAAACAAAATAAAAATCAAAGCAGCACAGCAACAACGAAAAACGTAAAGAAAAGAAAAGTGAAGAGAAGAACAAACAGACGGACAGAGAAGGGAAGGGAAAAACTAAGTCAGACATTCAAACATTACATTACAATGAAACTTATGCTTATTCATTTTTGGGGTTTTTTTTTGCTTGTTTGTTTGTTTGTTTATTTATTTATGTTCGTCTACAGCGTGATAATGCCACACAAAAATCACCGGGAGTGACGAAATCACCGGTGGTTATGTAACCATACATTCGCCAATCCTCGATAAGAGTGTTTAAATGTCGAACCTAAACAGTTCGAATAACGGTGAAGTGGAGACTAGAATGTCATGTGACAGACTCTCACCCAGCAGGTGCTCCCTGGCTCAGCAGCAGGGACCTGGCTGTCAACCAAATACTGCTGGTATCGGAGGAAGAAGAAGGAAAGGGACCAGAACCAACTGGACGAAAGAATTGAATAGAACTGTTATGCAATGTTACCTGAAGAGTAACCCCCAAGGAGAAAGGCTATAGGAAACGGATGCATAACATCTGGAACGAGATTGGTCTATTTAAATTAGATGAACAAAAATTGGCCGGGCAGGCTCGGGTAATAAGAACTAATGGGTGGATAAGCGAGCTGGAACTGGAGGAACTGAGCAGAGAGATTAGCTTGGAGATGGAGAGTGGAGTATGCCAGGCAAACGAGCCAGTGGGAAATGAATGTGAAGAGGTTGAGAGAACGGAGGAACCATCCGAAGCCTACAATGATCTGAATGCTGAAATAAATAATACCTGGAACAGAGATACGGCCATTGAGGAGATGAATGCTGACGGGTTAGGACAAGATTTGGTTGATATCCTAAACTTAGTGGTAGATGAATTGAACAATGATAGTGGGAAACCTATGAACCTAAGATTTGTAGACAGGAAAAAGTTAAATGAAACAACAGCTAAGGTAAACAAAGTCATTTCATACCTTGAGGCGAGGAGCCTTCACCAGTGCAACAATATCCTCAAAGCAACAGCAAATGCGGTGAGGAAATTACTTGGTATAAAAGCGAGAGGAAACAGCAAACAAGAAAGATCAGAGCCTTGGTGGAAGAAACGACTGAGTGCTCAAATCAGGGAAATGAGAAATGACATTGGAAAGCTTGAGTCCCTACTGAATGGGACACTAAAAAACATAGACACTAAAAATAGACTGGAAATAAAGTACAAAACTAGGAGGAAAAAGCTAAATATTGTCATAGAGGAACTGAAGCAACACAAACAACTTGTTACTGGACAAACAGAAAGGATGCCTAAAGAAGTCCCGTAGTACAAAGGACCAGTTACTTATTGATAAGATGGTAATGATGAATTGCAAGAGGAGACACACTGGTCTTGCCATGGGATGGATAGACTACAAAAAGGCATTTGACATGGTGCCTCATTTTTGGATCACCAAAAGCCTAGAGATCTTCAAGGTGGCAGATAACATCAGACAGTTGTTGGGCAAAAGTATGAAGTCCTGGGAAACAGAGTTAACATCAGCTGGAGAATCCTTGGGAGCCGTGAAGATCAAGAGAGGTATCTTCCAGGGAGATAGTCTGTCCCATGTGTTGTTTGTCCTTGCCCTGATGCCCCTGGCCATTATACTGCGAAAAGTGAGAGCAGGATACAAGTTGGGAAAGGGAGAGCTTACCATCAATCACCTCCTCTTCATGGACGACGTTAAGCTCTTCGGGAAGAGTGAGAAGGAGTTGAATGTGCTTGTTGACACTGTCCGTATTTTCAGCAATGATATATATATGCAATTTGGTATTAGTAAGTGTGGAGTCCTTGAGATGAAGAGGGGTAAATTGAGCAGAAGCAACGGAATCCAGGTACCAACAGGTGAGATGATAAAGGAAATTGACACTGAAGAAGGATACAAGTATTTGGGTGTTCTGGAGGCTGATGACATCAAGAACAAAAAAATGAATGAATTGATAAGAACTGAATACATTCGGAGAGTAAGGAGAGTATTAAAGTCACATCTGAACAGTAGGAATGTCATAAGTGCAGTAAATTCCCGAGCTGTGTCTATTATTAGGTACAGTGCGGGAATTCTGAGATTGAATGTTGCTGAACAAAAAGAAATTGATAGGAAGACTAGGAAATTATTGACTATCTACAACATGTTCCACAAGAGGAGTGATGTCGATACACTCTACTTAAGGAGATCTGAAGGTGGGAGAGGTGTTATAACCATAGAGGACTGTGTTCAGATGGAAAAAAACAACCTACACAAATACGTGACTGATAGTAAGGAGCCAATGCTCAGAACTGTACTGAAGGAGAGGACAATAGACCAGGGGATGTCCAGGGAGGAAATAACAACAAGGAGACAGAGCAGCCTTCAGGAAAAATCCCTTCATAGTACCTTCTTTGAGAAAACTGAATTTAGAGATCCACAGACATGGAGCTGGTTGAAAAGAGGAGACCTTAAAAAGGCTACAGAATGAATGTTAATGGTTCCGCAAGAGCAGGCCCTCAAAACGAAGTGGTTGAAACACCATATTTACAAGGAGGAGGTTAGCCCACTGTGTAGGATCTGTGGAGAGAGAGAGGAGACTGTGACTCACATTGTATCCGCGTGTAAACACCTAGCCCAGACTCAATATAAAAGCTGGAGACATGATGTGATAGGCAGGGTGATGCACTGGCATCTATACAGACTAAACGATTTACCACATTCTGAGAAGTGGTATGAGCATAAGCCGGAGTCGGTGATAGAAAACGATCAGGTGAAGGTGCTATGGGATGTTAGGATACAGACGGACAAGAAATTAGACCACAATAGGCCTGACAGGGTGGTTTTGGACAAGGAAAAAAGATCGTGCGTGACTGTAGATGTAGCCTGCCCATTTGACACGAGAGTGCAAGAAAAGGAGAGGGAGAAAGTTAACTGATACCAGGACTTAAAGTGGGAGTTAAAAAGGATTCGGAACTGCCACGAAATCAAGGTCGTCCGATTGTAATAGGTGCACTAGGTACTATCTAAAGAGTTTCCAAGGATGGTTAAAGAAGATTAGTCCAGTCCCGCGTTTTGGAACACTTCAAAAGGCATGCTATACGTCCTGAATATCTGAGGCTTCAGGTAGCTGCTTGATATTCATTTCAACAAACTTTCCACTTAAATAACATCAATGACTGAGGCTCAAAGAGCAATAACAATAATAATTATATATATATATATATATATATATATATAGATATGTTTCTTTTATTTGCCACTAGGGCATCAGAAGTGGGACAAGTACAAAGGGGGAAGTTTACACAAAAAGGCGTCCTCAATAAGGAGGAGGCAATAACAAAATATAATAATAAAATAAGATATAACAAAAAATATAGATAGATAGATAGATATAGATAGATAGATATATATGTTTCTTTATTAGCCACATATCTATATATCTATCTATATATATATATAGAGAGATAGATAGATATAGATAGATATAGATAGATAGATATAGATAGATAGATATAGATAGATAGATAGATAGATAGATATACACGGGTGTGTATGTTTGTGTATAGAAGATTATATTAATAAAAAGGAATTCCAATTTTGTCTGGTTTACTCGTTTTATTTACAATCCTTTAAAATTTATAATGATATTAGAATGAAATAGTATGGTAGAATATTAAATGTTAAGTGTTAATTGAACAAGTACTTTCATGCTTTCGGAATCTTCAGGTTCAAATTCTGTGGTGACAGAATATATATATATATACGTATATATATATATATATATAAGGCCAGCAATTATCCAATGTATTACTGGTACTTTATTCTATCGACCCCGGAAGGATGAAAGGCAAAGTTAACCTCGGCGGGATTTGAACTCAGATCATACAGGGAGGTAACTCTATGCTTCAAAGCATGGTATCCGATCCTCTACCGATACTGCCAATATATATTTAATAATAATACTATTTATAGTTATGTGTATAGTATAAAAAACTATAAACAGGAAGGTCAGTAATTTCTAAATTACCTTATTACCAGTAAGAAAATACCTCAATGTATGAACATCAGTTGTTTTACAGAGCAGTTAAATAAATAAATTATACAAATATCAAAGTTGTGTTCAAATCATACACTCGTTTGGGGTCATCGGAGCGGAGCATTATCAATGTTTGCACATATAATTACCCTCCTATTCAACTGAACAATAATATAGATACATATAAATTGATGTTGTGACCAACAGTTTCGTATTTACAGGGTGGAGTGGATGTTACATATATTTTACAAGAATTGTACAATAATTGTACAAACATTTAAGTTCAAATTCAAATCAAAATTAAAATTAAATTAAAAAGTACTGAGTGGAATACACGCAACAGTTAAAACAAGGCAAGAGTCCAAATTTTAAAGAGGCATTGAGGAAGCAGTTTTGAGAAAGGAAGAGTGCGATAACAAATCATATGCAGGCGTGTGGATAGTGTGACTGCGTATGTAAATATATGTATATATATATATAAGTATATATGTATATATATATATATATATATATATATATATATATGTAAATATATATATATATATATATAACCAGGATTGAACGGCTGTCTCCATCTCCGTTTGATTGTCAAAATACATATTAACATTCTCTATTAGTCTTAATTCTATCAACTCTTCTATTATTTACCATTTAATATAAACTGCTATAGATAAAATGAGATTTCTTAATTCAATTCCCTAATGCATATACCAGCTGGCTACTAGCTTTGATGTTATTCAGTAGCAGTCGAAATCTCCCCCTTCCTTAATTGACACTTTATAATTAATACTTCTACACCAAATGACCAGCCCTGTCCATTGTTCAATTGGTCAGGTATAGATTAAAATAGGCACTCCCCAAAATTCTTATTTAGATAAAATAAACCATTTACTCATTGTATTCTCATTAAAAACCCTTTATATACTTGTTTAGCAGTAAATTGTCATATACTATCCCCTGTCATATACTATCCCTTCTCGTCTTCCTCTATTCCAACTAATATAAATACTTCAATTTTTCTGATTTTTTCCAATTTACCCAAAATCTCTGAAGAAGTGACAACTGATTATACATTTGCTATCGAATACTTGCTAACATTATATGATTACGCAAGCAGCGATACATAGGTATTTCGTCTGTTACAGAAATATATGTCAATACCTAATAAATTCTCTTTTTAAAAAAAAAGTACTTTCATTTTATATTCATCTTTTCTATATATATATATATATATATATATATATATATATATATATATATATATATATATACATATCTGTATATTTACATACAGACACACACATTTATATATATATATATATATATATATATATATATATATATATATATATATATATATATATATATATATATATATATATTGGTAAACGGAATAGAAAATGCTGACAAATTGTTCACAGTTGAAAAATGGTTTAATTAGGAATAAAAGAGTATTAGTGATTGTATGGGTTAGTATTCAGTTGTGGTTTTAAGTTTTTAAGTTTTTACCGGTTGCGCATTTCTAAATGCTTTTCAAAAATAATTTTGAGATAGAGTGTCCGTGCTGTTTGCATATATATATATAAATAAATATATATTATAGCCCTTGATAAGTTTTCCTTAATACACAAGCCGAAACCGCTTAGCACCACGGTGGGGATTTTACACATATCTCCCCCTCCTCTCTCTCTCTTTCTCTCTCTCTCTCTCTATATATATATATTCTGAGTTAAGATTCTACTGGTTTTTTCCCTGGATTTCACAAAATCTGTGGATAAAATCTCTGTCTTGATTTTTTTTAATTGTGTATGAATTATTTTCCCATATCTTACGTTAATTATTTTCCATTTTGACGTTATAGTCACTTTTTTGAAATACTGTTGGCTTCTTGCTCACATTCATTTCTCTACTTTCATTTATATTTATACTCGGAATTTTTCCTAGAGTCCTTAAAATTATTTGTGACAAATCCCGGTCTTTTTAAAAAAAAAAACCGCGATAATATTGTTATTTTGCTGAACTCCTTACATTTTGTAGAGCTTTTTCGGAATGTTTTTGACTGCTGTTTCTTGTAAATAGACATTCCTCTCATTCTGACATCACCAGCCATGTCGCTCCATGTGTGTTTATTTTCATAATTCCGCACGAGGTGAACTAGCCTGCTTTTAAATTCCCTTTCTGGCATATTTTGGCAGTGGTCCTTTTGGTTATCGTGTTGAGCTCTACTGAGGAACGATTCCAACCGTGACTAATACCACTGAAAAGTTTCGTGAAATAGTATTTTTAAGACTATATAGAGCATTTGTAGTTTTTCCAAATTGAAGGATGAGTATTTAAACTTTATTTTATTCTGAGTTAAGACTCTATTGGTTTTTTTCCCTGGATTTCACAAAATCTGTGGATAAAATCTCTCTTTATTTTTTTTTAATTGAGTTTGAATTATTTTCCCATATCTTAGGTTAATTATTTTCCATGTTGACGTTATAGTCACTTATATATTATGAAATACTGTTGGCTTCTTGCTCACATTAATTTCTCTATTTTCATTTATATATATATATATATATATATATATATATATATATATATATATATACATACGATATTAACAAATGGAAACTATATTTATAAAACCATATTTATTTCATTATACATATTTCAATGATACCAAGTTAAATTATGGTGTGCTTTCATCAGATAAAATATAATATAGAGCAGTTTTATAAATAAATATTGACATACCCTTAAATAATGCAACCATTACTGTTGGAAGCTCCCGGATAGTGGACTTATATTTATACTTATAGTATTAGGTAAGTTAGTATTGGATATTTTTAAATAAGCCGTTGGGTTACGGAGAAAGAGAAAGAGAGAGAGCAGAATAACAGAGAGAAAAAAGAGAGAACAAGATTCTGCTCAGGTAACGGATCTTGTGGGCTTCTTTATAAATAATTCTATACATAGGAAAATACCTGATTTAACCGGAGGTTTATATCGTGACGACATGCTTTTACTTATAGAAAATAATAACTGTGAACTAAATAGAAAAAGAAAACAAATTATACAATTTTTTAATTACCTTAATCTAAAAGTAGAAATAGAGAATAACCATAAAATAGTTAACTTTCTAGATGTAACACTAAACCTTAACACATGTCTTCATTATCCATTTCACAAACTAAATGAGAACTTAAACTACGTCAATTTTAACTATAATCACCCCAGATCCGTTAAAAATACTATAGTGAACTCTGTACAGGAACGAATTTCGAGATTTTCAGCTAATAAGAATATATTTGATGAAAAAGCACATTATTACAACGAAGCGGTAGGTAGAGCTGGGTATAGAAATAAAATTAAATACATTGATAATAATAATATAACAACTAACCATAATCGTAACAATTTTAACTATTTTAACAATTTTAACAACTATAATAGAAAACCTTACAATAATTCCGAAAACAAAAAAAAGGAATAGAACTAGGAACATATTATGGTTCGCTCCTCCTTTCTCATTAAAGATTAAAACCCCTATTGCTAAACTATTTTTTAAAGCTCTTGACAAATGCTTCCCTACAACACATAGATATTATTCAATTTTTAATAGACATACTATAACATTAACTTATTCTTCCACCAAAAACTTAGCGCAAAATATTAATAGAATTAATAATAGAAATTTAAAATCTAACCAAAATACCACTAATAACTCCAGCAATATCCAATGTAACTGTAACTGTAGAATTAAATCTAACTGTCCGTTAAATAACAATTGCTTAGCTAAAAATATAGTATATAATTGTCATGTAAAAACTAATTTAAATTCATTTAATTATGTGGGATCCACTTCCACAGAGTTTAAATCCCGCTTCAATAATCATAAAAATTATTTTACAGATCCAAACAAAAATCTTCAACTTCTCTATCTAGCTTATTATGGGACCTCAAACTAAAGAATGTTAAATATTCGTTGATTTGGAATATTATTTCATAAGCTACTCCTTTTAACTCCTCTTCAGAAAATTGTGATCTTTGTATAGAAGAAATATTCTTTATATTAAAGACCAAAAATTCCCTGAACCTAAGGAACAATTTATTCAGTTCCTGATTTTTTTTACTGATTATACACTCAAGTAAAACTTTTCTTCCTAAATATAAATAAACATAATAAATTCTTCTAGAGAAATATACTGAAAGCTCTTAAAATGGGAAAATAATTTTTGATAGTTACTCCTATTTTCGAAAGTTTATCTTTTGAAAGTTTCTTTTTCTTTTTCTTTCTCTTATGGATATAAAAGTAAATTAAGTTAAATATACGTAGAACATTTTTATACTAAATTTATTAAACATATCATTATTTTAAAATTATAACTTGAAATATTCTATAATATTTTTAAAATTATTATATTGTTTTAAAGTTATATAGCTTATAATTATATTTTCAAATCGTAATATAATTCTTTTGTATTTTATGTACTTCAATTATACTATGTACTATATTTATATATTATTCTCTCTATATATGTGCGTATGTGTATGTATATGTGTGTATTGATATACATATACATATGTTTTATGCGTGTATGTCTATTTGTATGTATATGTGTATGTGATGCATATCTACATATTCGTGTGGGTACATGTGTATATATATATATATATGTATATGTGTGAATTGTGTATGTATATATATATATATACGCATACAATTCGATTACACTTATTTATAGAGATTATCCCAAGGTTCGTGACAAATAAACATATAATAACAGTCATAACTACCTAACAGGTTAATCTTATAAAACTTATATAAAATTTTGTATAATAACATAAAGTGTGTATAACAAAAAAACATTCCTTTAATATCTTAACAATTGTATCATCTATATAACTAAGTCACGTAATTTTCCTTCACGCTGCTTTGATATTACATTGAAAAGACTTACTCTGATTTTATAAGTTTTTCCTATATCTTAAATAAAAATCCTTTATATTTTGTATGTATATATTATATACGTAGTTAGATATATATATATATTTTTATACGTGTGTATATATATTTATATTTTTGCGTATGTATATGTGTTATATTCTTCTTATAATATATAGTCTTAATAATAATATATAGATTTTTTAATATATAGATCTCAATTTTTAACGTATTGATCTCAATATTATAACTGATTAACTAAACATTTAATCATATTTAAACAATGGTTAAATTACTCATATTATATATGTATATTCCATTTATGATTATTAACATTTCTAATTTTATTTATTCATTTCATCTCAAATTTTAAGATAAATCAACAAGATATGTCTTAGAGTTTTCACTCTCTCTCTCCTTTCCCTTTCTCCTCTCTCTCTCTCTTTTTATTTTTTCTATTTCTATTTCTTTTCTCTCTCTGTTGTTATGCTCTCTCTCTCTCTTTTTTTCTCTCTTTTTTCTCTCTGTTATTCTGCTCTCTCTCTCTTTCTCTTTCTCCGTAACCCAACGGCTTATTTAAAAATATCCAATACTAACTTACTTAATACTATAAGTATAAATATAACTCCACTATCCGGGAGCTTCCAACAGTAATGGTTGCATTCTTTAAGGGTATGTCAATATTTATTTATAAAACTGCTCTATATTATATTTTATCTGATGAAAGCACACCATAATTTGACTTGGTCTCCTTGAAATATGTATAATGAAATAAATATGGTTTTATAAATATGGTTTCCATTTGACAATATCGTATTTTTACTCCAATTATTATAATATAAATATATATTATAGCCTTTGATATGGCTTACTTAATACACAAGCCGAAACCGCTTGGCACCACGGTGGGGATTTTACACATATCCCTCCCTCTTTCCCCCTTCTCTCTCTCTCTCTCTCTCTCTGTATATATATATATATATATATATATATATATATATATATGTCCGTGTGTGTGTGTTTAATCAATGTTACACATAAAACTTTGCATCTTCGAAATATATGTAATGAAATAAAGTATATATATATATATATTGTTATACTTTGGGAGGGCCATGTTGCAAATTCAACACACGTTTTAAAATAAAGAAACCTGCTAAACAAATTCAGAAACGAAACATAGCGATTCTTTGCTTAAACTTTAATCTGTTATGTTAATAAATATATATATATATATATATATATATATATATATATATATATATATATATATATATATATATATATATATATATATATATATATATATATATATTATAATAGAATATAAAAGAAAAACGAACAGAGATATATAGATATATGTGTTCAAATCGTAAGGGACCAGATTCGCTAAGGTGAAAAGAATACTAACTATAGACAATTGGGTATGCTTGTCTCAATTTAAAAAAAAAATCAAGACATTGTGGTAACTACCCATCATCCAGACAACTTGTTGTTGTTCCGCAATGTTAATTGTGAACAGAATTACCAATTCAAGCTCATCAGTGGGTGATGAATTAGTATCCTAGACACTTCTAAGTATATTAAGAAAGTGAATAGTGTGCTATATATAAAAGTGCATATGGCATCCTAGAGTGACTCACAAACTTACACCACTAAAAATAGCATTGATATCTTTCTTAAATTGAGACAAGCAAACCCAATTGTCTATAGTTAGTATTCTTTTCACCTTAGCGAATCTGGTCCCTTACGATTTTTCTTCTATATTCTATTATAATATACGGCTCGGAAATATCCATTTCTTAGAGCTATTTTGTTGTAAGAGACTATTTTGAGTTCCTAACTCAATATATACCTTTGATATATTCGGCTCCGTTAATTTGTTGAGCTATTTCAAATGTCGAATAAACCTGGTTGCTATTTTTACTGGTGTAAGTTTGTGTAGACGCGCTAGGATGCAATGTACGCTATTATATATAGCACACTATTCAGTTTCTTAATATACTTAGAAGTGTCTAGGAAAGTAATTCATCACCCACTGATGAGCTTGAATTGGCAATCCTATTCACAATTAACATTGCGAAACAACAACAAGTTGTCTGGGTGATTGGCAGTTACCACAATTCTGGTTTGTATTCATTTTCTTGAATTTTTCTTAAATTGAGACAAGCAAACCCAATTGTCTATAGTTAGTATTCTTTTTACCTTAGCGAATCTGGTCCCTTACGGTTTGAACACATATATATATCTGTGTTCGTTTTTCTTTTATATTCTATTATAATATATGGCTCGGAAATATCCATTTCTTAGAGCTATTTTGAGTTCCTGACTCAATATATACCTTTGAATTATACCTTTGATATATATATATATATATATATATATATATATATATATATATATATATATATATATATATATATATATATATATATATATTAGAAAGTGAGGTTTTTTTTACAAATTGAAAAATAACCGAGGTGTCTTACACGAGTGAAAGTATAAGGAAAAAGAGATGAAATTGAAAATGCAACTGGAGTCTTGTTTAAAAAAAATATATATATATTTATTTGGTTTTTAAAAGGTGAGTTGAGATGGAGGGTCTCACAGATGTGAGAAAAACCACAGACCCTCCATCTCAACTCACCTTTTGAAAAGCAGAAGAACTGCGAAACCGGTAAAGGAACCAAATAAATACATATATTAAAAAAAAAAAAAATAAGATTCCAGTTGCATTTTCGATTTCATCTCTTTTTCTTTATATATATATATATATATATATATATATATATATATATATATATATATATATATATATATATATATATATATAATTGAAAAAGTGGAGAATAACATGGTCAATAGTACAAAAAAGGGGATTTATTTGCACTCTAACAATTGTTTCACTGATAGAGTTGTCTAAAAATTGCTGAACACTAAAAACAGTGCCACTCAATTTTAAATGCGATGTTAACTCTACTAGATCATCGGAAACTGTTAAAAAAATATATATGTAACCGACAAATTTACAAATTAAAATTATATCATCAATAATAATATTAATAATAAAGATATAGAGAGAAAGGAGGAAGAAAGAAAGATAGATACAGTAAAGAAAGAAAGGAAAGGAAGGAGAGAGAAGAGGAAGGAAAAGGAAAAAAGAAAAAGAGAAAGAGAAAGAAGAAGAAAAGGAGAAATTATTATTGAGTGGCTCTGTTTTTAGTGTTCATTAATTTTTAGACAACTATCAGTGAAACAATTGTTAGACTGCAAATAAATCCCCTTCTTTGTACTGTTGACCATGTTATTCTCTACTTTTTCAATTTTATTACTCCAAGATAAACTTACATAGGAATACAAGTGAAATCATAAATTCGTCATCTACGTAAACCACTTGTTGAGTCAAGCAACGCCGTACGCTAAAACTATCCATAATAATAAGTATTCACAACCTCTAATTGGATTACCTATAACGATATTTTGTTATCCTTTATACCAAGCTCCCATTAGGTTGAGCAATCAATTTAACGCACGGCACTAACATGGAAAAACACTATATGGTAATGTCCTTAAAACCATGCCTATACCTACAAATAAGGAATATATGCTCGGTATGATGTAAAGAACTAATGACTTTATCCGTAGAATCAGATGGAAAGCATATCATTACGATAACGGACATTATAATAATGATAGAAATAATGTGTCTACCAGTGAAAAATATGGGTTTAGATCCTGCAAAAATCCACCCAGCAAGCCACAACTTGATGCCTTTGAACTTAACCTCATGAACATGATAAAAGAAATTAAATTCAAAAAACGAACACATCATAACAAACTGCAAAATAACATCAATGCACTACTAAAAAAATTACGTAGCACCAACGGTATTATAGTGAAGGCAGACAAAACATCAAATCTATATACCATGAGCCTTAATACATACAACAATTTTATACGCCGGGAATTACATAAAAAATACAAGAAAACTAGTCTACACTCAATAGCATTAACAAGGAAGGTCTTAACATTGTAAAAAAACTTAAAATATCCGATAGAACAGAACCTCTAACCCCTTGTACACCCACTTTTAATCTGAAGGATCATAAATGTAACTTCGAAACTAACCCTACTATTAGATTAATATGTCCATCAAAATCAGATATAGGCAGAATTAGCAAGTTTATAATAGATAGAATAATACCACAAATTAAAGAACAACTAATAATCAAGTTCTGGGGTAACATAAATGAAGCAATAGATTGGTTTAATAAATTAGACAATAGAGAATCTTCCGACTTTATACAATTTCACATAAATGACTACTACTCTTCTATTTCCCCAGTTACCCTAAATAAGGCACTATCCTTTGCACAAAAAAAACTCTGACCTTTCACCAGACGAAATTAAAATAATACTAGCTGCTAGAAGAACGATCATTAAATTCGACAATAGTTACTGGGAGCGAAAGAAGAGCCCGAATAACTTCGATATAACTATGGGATCAAATGATTCAGCCCAAATCACAGACATTGTTGGAATTTATATAGCATTTCGTACCTAGAGAATTTGATAACCTACAAGGAGGAATCTATAGAGACGATACACTACTTTTAGCTAAAAACTTAAATAATCAAAACTTAGAAAGATTAAGGAAAAACATTAGAAAATTCTTTAATAATTTCGGCCTTAACATCACTTTTGAACCCAACTCTAAAAAAGCTAATTTCTTAGATGTATCGCTCAACCTTAACTAGAACTAATAGAACCCTTCCATAAAAATAATGAAAATTTAGCTTACATTGATTATAACTTTAATCACCCTCGATCCATAATTAACTCCATAGCACATAGTATATCCCTTAGAATATCGCGCCTATCTTCTAACAGAAACTTTTAATGAACACGCTAACTACTACAACATAGCTTTACTTAAGGCAGGCCATAAAGAGAGACTCAAATGCATACCAGATACAAAAAATAACAACACACTTAATATTAATAGCACCATCCACACCTATAGAAACAACAAACCTAGGACTAAACATAAAAATTGGCAACAAGCACGTAAATTAAAGGAACAGAGTACTAATACAAATACCACTAATAACTATAGAAGATGCAGAAATAGAAACTACTTATGGTTCAATCCAATGTTTAACTCCTCTTTAAAACTAAGCTACCTTACACTTTCTTCAAATTAGTTGACAAACATTTCCCTAAAATTCATAAATATCATAAAATCTTTAATAGAAAAACTATCAAACTATCATACTCTACTGCCAACAACACAGAATCGCACATACATCAAATTAACTATAAAAGAATTTATAATACAAGTGGCTCGCAAATAAGTACCATATACTTAATACAAAACATAAGCATATGACATCATCACAACCAAACACACGTCAGAGCACATCACCACAATACATCAACAAACCCAATTCTCAGCCCATACATAGCAACCTACAAAACCATATATAATAACCGGCGCATAGAAAAGCATCTAAATGTAACTGCCATCTACCTGACAAATACCCTTTACAAAATAGATGCCTAGAGACAAATATAGTATACCTATGTACTATAAATTCAGGTAGCTTAGCATGGCATTACATTGGTCCCACAGCTGGGGAGTTTAAGAAAAGGTGGTACGTACATAGACACTCTATGACTAACAGGAATCTCTCAAAGACAACGACTCTCGCCAATGAAATCTGGCAACTTAAAGATGCAAACATGGAATATGAAATCAGCTGGACAAAGCTATCAAAAGCAAAGGCCTATCAAATTGGTATGTCCCACTGTTCTCTCTGTAGTATGGAACTTTTACAAATTTTAAATAACCAAAATATTCTTCTTAACATTAAAATTGAAAAAAACATTTTTTGTCGACATAAATCGGCGATTAAATTTGAGAACTTTAGACCAACTTAATTCCATCTTATCTATTCTATAACCCAGATTATACCAATTGGATCTATTATCATATCACATCATCATCTTATAATTATAATTATAATTATAATTGTCATCATCTATCAAACATCAAAAACCTCTTATGTTTACATTCTTATTTTATATATCTCTATTTTTCACTCTTTATCTTAATATTTCTCTCCCTAAATTTATTTCATCTCTGTCATTTTATTTTATCATATGATATAACTTAAAACTAATTAATTAATTTATTTATTAAAATAACCATTACACACTTAAATACTTTTAACATTATCATATTTTCACAATTTTTTCATATATTTTTTATATATCTATTTTTATTTTTATTTACATTTATTCATGCATCTATTTGTCCTTCTATTCTTCTTTTCTCTTCTCTCTATCATACGTTATTCTTACTTATGTTTGTCTCTCATCTATATACCACCATCTTCTATATATCTTCCTCTCTTTATATTTCTATCTATAATAATTTCTCCTTTTCTTCATTGTCTTTTTCTTTTTCCTTTTCCTTCTTCTTTTTCTTTTTCTTTTTCTTTTTCCTTTTCCTTCTTCTTTCTCATTCCTTTCCTTTCTTTCTTTGCTGTATCTATCTCCCTTTCTTCCTCCTTTCTTTCTATAACTTTATTATTAATATTATTATTGATGATGTAATTTGAATTTGTAAATTTGCCGGTTACATATATATTTATTTAACAGTTTCCGATGATCTAGTAGAGTTAACATCGCATTTAAAATTGAGTGGCACTGTTTTTAGTGTTCAGCAATTTTTAGACAACTCTATCAGTGAAACAATTGTTAGAGTGCAAATAAATCCCCTTTTTTTGTACTGTTGACCATGTTATTCTCCACTTTTTAAATTTTATTACTCCAAGATAAACTTATATAGGAATACAATTGAAATCACAAACTCGTCATCTACGTAAACCTCTTGTTGAGTCAAGCAACGCCGTACGCTAAAACTATCCATAATAATAAGTATTCACAACCTCTAATTGGATTACCTATAACGATATTTTGTTATCCTTTATATATATATGTGTGTGTGTGTGTGTGTGTGTGTGTGTGTGTGTGTGTGTGTGTCTACTCTTGTGACTTCGGCATCTCAGAAGGCTCTAACATTCAGCAGTAGCATATATTTCAATAGCATCCTCAACATAAAATCCTATATAAAATAAAAATAAGCTGTTAATCATTTCTATTATAACACCACCACCAAGCTCTAAAATAAATACATTCAAATATAAGGGCTTCATTCAATTTATGGGAACTTGACTGCATCTTCTATATATATATATCTTACGCTCTGCTTTATTCTCATAGGAAAAAGATAAAGATTGTTTCTTCAAACGAGTTTAATATTGCACTTTGTGTATATTATGTATATATATATATATATATTTTATAAAACTGATTTTTAAATGAAATCTACTCAATGGTGTTTTTATAGATTTTGCTTGCTTTATCCGAAACATTCTATACTTTGTGGTCCCCCTCCCTCTACTTTAAATGGAGAAATTCCTTGTATAAATTAAAAAAACTAATAATAACTGCCAAATTTTTTCTTCAAATCTATTCATGAATTCATTTTCTCTGTGTTCCTTGTGAAGCTTGTTTTGTTGTATATATTGTTATCTTAAGTGCCGGACATATTCGTGCATGATCGTGCGGTTTTGTTGTATAGAATGAGGGCCGGATAAACGCGGCAGAAAAATAAGCCATGCTGATGATGTTTAGGGGCGTGGCAGGGAATAGATGCGGCGTTGTGAGTCAATTGTGAGGACAGTGGAAGGCACGCTGATCGCTTGAGAAAACACGATGCTACACAGGATGCTTCTCGGCCATAATTGACAGAAAGGCATGTCAGGAGAAATGAGAGAGTTGCTATTCATCCTTTACTTAGCATGATGAACATGTAATTAAAAAGATTTACCATGGACTATCGTGCACGTTGGTATTGTGTTTAGCCTGCGAAAATCTTTGGTCAAATGGGGCAACAATAGGCCATGCTGATGACGTTTAAGCGGGTGGCAAGGAATTGATGCGGCATAGATAGCCATGGGAGTCTTTAAGGCGCACGGCGGTCAGGCAATAGAAAGGGCTGAGGAGGGGATGGTGGCTGACATGGATGCGGCATTCTGAGGCATGACGATGCAGTGGGACGACGGCCAGCATCAAGGAAGACGGCAGGGGTGGACGGTGGCAAGGATGCCGCATGGTGAGCCATGGCAGTCTTGAAGGAGCACTGCGGGCAGGAAAAATAAGGGCCGAGGAGGGGATGGGGCTGACAGAGCATTCATGCGGCATGGTGATACATGACGATGCAGTGGGACGACGGCGTGCAGGGAACGGAGAGGACAGGGGTTGACAGTGGCAGGGATACGACTTGGTCCCTCAAGACTGCCATGCCTAGGCAGTGGAAAGGGTCGGGGAGTGGATGGCGGCTGACAAGGCAGGGATGCAACATGATGAGGCATGACGAAAGGGCAGGGTGCATGGCGGCTGACAGGGCGTGGATGCGGCATGCCAATTGAGTTGCACCTCGGGAATGTAGAGAGCACCGGGAGGCATGATGATTGTTTGAGAAAACCGGGTGCAAGGCAGGATGTTTATCGGCCATACATGATCGGTAGGCTTTGGAGGAGAAAGGGATGACTTTTTGTTTAATTTTGTTAAATATGGTCAAAATGAATGTAAAAATACTTACACAGGATCGTCTTCATGTTCGGTGCTGTCTTTGGTCTGAGATAATGGGCGGTTATGTGCGGCGCAGGAATAAACCATGCCGATGACATTTGAGCAAGTTGTTGACAGGGCAGAAATGCTGAATGGTGAGTCATGGCAGTCGTGAGGGTCCAAGGCGTGCGGGCAAGGGAGAGGGCAGGGGTTGACGGTGGCAGGGATGCGGCTTGGTTAGGCATGGCAGTCTTGAAGGAGCACGGCGGGCAGGAAAAATAAAAGCCTGAGGAGGGGATGGCGGCTGACAGATCATGGATGCGGCATGGTGAGGCATAACGATACAGTGGGTCGACGGCGTGCAGGGAAGGGAGATGGCCGGGATTGACGGTTTGCAGGGATTCCGCATGGTGAGCCATGGCACTCGTGAAGGACCAAGACGTGCTGGTTAAGGGAGAGTGCAGGGGTGGGCATGCGGCATGGTGAGGCATGACGATGCAGTGCGACAACCGCGTGCAGGGAAGCGAGAGGGCAGGAGTTGATGGTGTCAGGGATGCGGCTTGGTTAGGCATGGCAGTCTTGAAGGAGCACGGTGGGCAGGCAAACGAAAGGGCTGAGGAGGGGATGGTGGCCGACAGGGCAGTAATGCGGCATGGTGAGGCATGACGATGCAGTGGGACGACGGCGTGCAGGGAAGGGAGAGGGTAGGGGTTGGCGGTGGTAGGGATGCGGCTTGGTGAGGCATGGAAGTCTTGAGCTCTCCCGGAGTGTAGGCAATGGAAATGGGCAGGGGTGGACGGTGGCATGGATTCGGCATGTTGAGCCGTGGCAGACCTTAGGGACCATGGAGGGAAGACAATGGAAAAGGCCGGGGAATGAATTACGGCTAACAAAGCAGATATGCGCATGGTGATGCACAACGATGCAGTGGGTCGACGTCGTGCAGGGAAGGGAGAGGGCTGGGGTTGACGGATGCCTCATTATGCTACGGTAGTGGGACCACGGGAATGAAGTGAGCGCATGGAGGCTCGATGATCGCTTGAGAAGACTGGGCGCAATACAGGATGATGCGCGGCGGTATAGTCTTGATAGTCCTTATATAAGAAATGGAAGAATTGGCATAAAAGTTTTGCTGAATATGGTGAGCGTTAATTTAAGAGACTTACGGTGGATAATCCTGATAGATTGAACGTTTTTTGCATGGCGGGAGTCGCGACATATGGAAGCAAGAGAATGGCGTTTTTCGGTTGCCGGACTTTTGCCTCTGGGTGTCCGATTATCGATTTTACGAAAATTTAATGTAGCTCACGTTTATCCCCGGATTAAAATACACACTAGCCTCGAGTTTCATCGAAATCGGACGATTCTTGAAAATATCGATTTTTGGCTTCTGGGGGTCTGATTATCGATTTTTCGAAAATTCCAAGTAGCCTATACCAATCTACGGGTTGAGTTTAATATACGTGCCAAGTCTCATGAAAATCGGATGAACGGTATAACCTGCAAGTTTGGGACACCAAACACTTTATACATAAGATATATATATATATATATATATATATATATATATATATATATATATATATATATATATATATATATATATATCTGTTAGACACGCAGTGACTAACGACAGAATGTTTTAAGTCTGCATGTCTGACAATATATGCGTAGCTTGTGAATATCTGTTAGACACGCAGTGACTAACAACAGAATGTTTTAAGTCTGCATGTCTTCTGACAATATATGCGTAGCTTGTGAATAAAAGATTCAAGGGGTATCGCTGGCCGTGGCGATTCCTACCAAACATATTTTGTAATGTATCGTCTTATTGGCTAATTAACCAACGAGAGTAATTGTTGCTCAAAAGCGTTTTGTTTGCAAGTTTATTTATCGTTTCGCTTTCGAATATCTCTCCTGTATTTTGTGGTTTTATCATCAAAATATTTTTCTCGTTTTGGTAAGTTATATCGTTAATTTATACATGATTTTTTAGATTTATATTAACTATTTTTTTCAGTTCGTTTTTAAATGCTTAGAATATTGGTTGTATCATATTTACTTGTATATATGTCAATATTATTGTTCGTTTTATGTTAGATTATTTTATTATTATGTTAGATTATTATTTATATTATTATGTTAGACGATTTGTATGTAATATTTAATTTTTATTAATTCAACTATAACAATTATTATGTAAAATATATTTATTTAATATGTTTGTATCTTGTCCCTCTTTATATAGTGTAATGGAATATAGGAAGGGTTCGGATTGTAATACGAACTGCACTTTCTTCGTAAAAATTTGTAAGAATAATTTTTCTAAAAACTTTGTTTGTAAACATTTGTAAAAATATTTTCTTTTTAATTTTGTTTGTAAAAGTTTGTACAAATATTTTTAAAACTATCGTTTTTACAAAAGTTTGTAAATTTTTGTTTGTAAAAAAAATTTAAAAACTCCAAGGTAGCGTATATTCAATAATAAATTGATAATTTATAGTGATCTGGCAGTCATATTATGATTGTAAACTTTGTAATTTTGATTCAAAAATAACTTTGTAATGGTAAAATTGTGTTCTAAAATAACCTTGTAATTGTAAAATTTCATATTTTTTAAATTTGTGCGCAAAAATATCAATTTTTAATTTAATGTACTTGGTTTACTATGATAGTCAACTACAGGTGTCACGTGTTTTAACATTTTTTATATTAATATATTCGATCATAAATTGGCGTATTTATATCTGAACATAAGTATGACAAATGTTATTTCCTCTTATTTTGTATTTATTTAAGCTACTAATAAGTATTTATTTGCAGGTTCGTGATATATCCTGCAAGTAAATCGGAACCCGTCACCGATTTTGGTGTCCGATGTGAATGAGCAGTGCCGGACTTGTGAATTGGGTCTTGATGTTGTGGGCAGTTCATCTTCTTACAATCATGCGGTCTCACAAGCTTGTTCGCATTGCTGTGCCAATAATCTGCCAGACAGGAGTATTAAATTGGACGCGAAAGCAGCTTACCGGATGCGGAATCGGGAGAAGTTGAGACAAAAACAGGCCGATTATAGAGCTGCGAATTCGGCTAAAATAAAGCAAAAACAGGCCGAACCTAGATCTTCAAAACGGCATGAGTTGGCAAACAAGCAGGCCGAGTATAGATCTGCAAATTCAGTCGTTATATCTAAAAGACAAGCCGAGCGTAGTGCTAGGAAACGTACCGAGTTGGCTAAAAAGCAGGCCGAGTACAGATCTTCGAAGCGAGATAAAGTAGTGCAAAGAAAGGCTGTGTATAGAATTGTCAATAAAGATAATATACAGTCTTATCAGAAAGCTTACTATAAAAACAAAAATGTTCTTCGTAAGCGGTCTTTGCATCGAATAAGGAAACTAGAAATAATGCTTGACTTCCGGATGCAGCATCAGATCTTGGTGCACAGATTTTTTAAGGCGTATAAAAAGACGATAATCGACACCAATCTTCGCAAGGAGGCACATATTCACGTGCAGAGTGTGTTCTCCAGATCCGTTTGTATGCGCAATTTTCTGTGTGCTCTTACAACGATAATTTATTATTAATATATATCATGTTTAACTAGAGTTATTACAAGCGTTGCCTTAAAAAATATTAAACTAGACCTAAAAAATGCGCAAGCTCAAAAGAGCCACAGAATGTTTTAATAAACCTTCAAAAGTGTGGGACTAGAGTTGTTGCTCAAAAATATTGTAATCATTATCTATCGTACATTCTGTGGCATCCGTTATAAAAATATCACAATAAATACATTTATGTTTAATGTAATAACAGCTATAAATAATTACGTAATATTATTATCATATACTCATAGTAACAATATAATTGTGTTGAAAATTAATATGAACGATCAAATCTATAATGATAATTTTATAAATATACTAATATTAAAATAATTTAGTTATATATTGTTACATTTTCATCGAACTATAACATTAACAATCATATTGTGTCATCAAATTTTTATTACTGCAAACTTTCATATTGGAATTACCTTAAGCCACTTATCATTACTTCGCTTTCGTACTATTACAGATGTAGATATTCGGCTGTATCTTATATCGAATATCATGATCTCATGGTAATTTGCATGCAGTGTAAAATAGGTTCATTAATAACTTTAATATGAAATGTATTATACAGGATTGCGGAGTCGGCCAAAAGTTGACTGGCTCCAACTCCGGATCCGATACTCCATTATTTCCTAAATTTCAGCTCCGCAGCCCCGTTATTATAATAATTTATTTATTTTTTAATTGTAAATAATATTTGTATATGTTACACTCTAAGAATGAACTAAGTGAAATTGTGAAAAAAGAAAGGCATGTTTGGTTTAAGCTAATGTTCAATATCTCATATTAGATGTTTAGTAATGATTAATACGAAATGCACTTAAACCGAATTCTATATGATAAATTCATTTAAATAATTATCGTGTCGTCTTGATGAGTTCGTTATGAGTCTCTTTTTTATAAAAGGATGCCACAGAATGTACGATAGACAATGATTTTTCAGGTCTAGTATATATATATATATATATATATATATATATATATATATATATATATATACTAGACCTGAAATATGCGCAAGCTCAAAACAGCCACAGAATGTTAAAATAAACCTTTAAAAGTGTGGGACTAGAGTTGTTGCTCAAAAATATTGTAATCATTATCTATCGTACATTCTGTAGCATCCTTTTATAAAAAAGAGACTCATAACGAATATATATACATACATATATACACACACACGCACACACACACACACACACACACACACACACACACACACAAACACACACACACACACATATATATATATATAATCGAAATAGAAATAGATGCTACACACCAGCAATGACTAAATAATATAGTCTAACAATGGGGCTTATAAACCCACTGAAGGGGAACAAAATGGGTATCAGTACACATAAACACGCACACTATATATATACATGGTGTGTATGTTTATGTATTGTGTTTGTCTATGCGTATGTTAAAAACTCCAAACACATGTCTAAATAGGAAAACATAAAATATGTATGAATATACAAAATGAAGGGAATGAAATTAATAAATTTAACAATGAATATGATGAAATGTAAGATGGTCAATCCGTACAGATGGTACCCAAGACATAAAATAAAAAGTTTAAACTCTTCAATATAGAGAGGTAAAACGAATTGTTTCTACTTTTGGTACAAGGCCAGCAATTATCCCAGTGCATTACTGGTACTTTATGTTATCGACCCCGTAAGGATGAAAGGCAAAATTAACCACGGCTGGATTTCAACTCAGACCGTAAAGGGCCGTAACTCTATGCTGCAAAGCATGGCGTCCGACCTTCTACGGAAATGAAAGACCATTTGTGAGGAAGAAATCAAAAGGTATATCTATTTTGCTGTAAATAATGACAAACTGAAAAACTCGACAATACGAGGGTCGGCGGAAACATTCATAGGCTGACTATAATGGAAAGATGATAGGTCTGTGAAATCTTGCATGATTTAATTTCGTCTCTTCATATTAACAACTGCATTGATTCTTTCCAGGGCCTGGGTTAAATAATAAACTTCATTTTGTCATTCCATCGAGAGTATCTTGGTCAGCCTATGAACTTTTAAGCCGAGCCTCGTAAAAATGTTAAATCTAATACTTGTGATTCATTTTACGTCAATAATATAATTGATAAAAATCCGAGAAGGCATTGTTCCAGATTGGGCGTTGTCTAATAACTGAAACTAGTAAAAGAAAAAGAAACGTAAAAGGATATATATATATAAAACATGAGAAGAAAGAAGAATACTGCGTTGTTGCACATGGGTTACATATGATAAAAATAGTCCTTCGTCAGTGATTTGCCAACCGTCATTGATATTTCATCGCATTAAAAATCATATACCTCAGGTTGGTGCGAGCAATAGCTAAATAAAACTATTGGGACAAGTAAATCGCGTAAAGCGAGTGAGACAAGTAAACAACATAGAAGGATATATATATATATATATAGGAACATGTTCAAGATCCCGACGGCAGAGCTCAAGCCGTTTCGACGGCTATTACCGGACTAGTTTAGGCCTGAAATAGCCGTCGAAACGGCTTGAGGTATGCCGTCGGGGTCTTGAACATTTTCCTATTACCCACTCTACTAACCTAAGTATAGAGTACTCAGGTGCGTTATGGTCCACCTGGTTCCTTACAACACCTCCTTCGTTATATATATATATATATATATATATATATATATATGTGTCTGTGTAATTTATGCGTACGCTTGTGAATATGGTTATACAAAGAATGTAGGTGCAATGCCATGTACGTATATATATATATATATATATATATATATATATATATATATATATATACACGTACACATATACTTAAAATGCAAATATCTACTATATATATTCATTTATACATGACATTGCACCTACATTCTTTGTATAACCATATTCACAAGCGTACGCATAAATTACACAGACACATACACTTTCATACACGTACATACCTTTCATCTTTTAAAATGGAAATACTTTTGAAGCTCACCATGGAATTAATGGTAAAATAAAGCGTAGAGACAGTTTCGCCTAAAATCTTTTAACAGCACCTTTCTTTATAATTTGATGTACTCATTCTATTGTCAATGAATATATTACCTATAAATGCGACTTTTGTGAAATTATTATAGTTTTTGTATAGTTTTATAGTCATTTATTTATTATTTAACATAAAAGTTACAATATAAAATATTTCTGTATTCACATATTTATAAAGAAATACGATAGAAAAATAATAATATTAAGGTAAAAAAAACTAACATAGCAACAATACGTAAAATAATTTTAAAATCCGATGGAAAATTCAAGTTAGTGGGATATTTGCATTTGTTTCTTGCTTGAAAGTAATTGAATATTTGGATCAAGCTTCGTAACGCGCAGCCTTAATTGATCCTCTAAATGAGCATCTGTGGTTTGCGTTCTTAAAGTAGTTTTAATTTTGGTCATGAGAGAAAATGTTGACTCGCAGCAGTAAGTACTTCCAAAGCAGGAAAGTAAACGGCATGCATGCTCTCGTAGGCATGGATATTCAACAGCATTTGACCAGATTTCTATGGGATCCTTTTTAGCGTCAAAAAGGGATTTGAGGATACTATCTTCCCCCAACTCAAATAACTCAACTTGTAGTTCCGTAGGAGCCTCGGATATATCTACTAAATGTGGTTCAATTTATTCGATAAAATAAAGTACCTGTAATGTACTGGGTAAATGCTGGCCTTGTGCCAAAAGTAGAAACAATTATTTCTTATAATAGAATTAATCGAAACAATTAAGAATTCAAAAGGCTTGTGTAAAAGTGCATAAGGGATAATCTAAGCCTGGTATTCTTCGTTGTTTCGCCATTTTCATTTCAGCTTTAAAACTTGCTTATGAATCATTTCAACAGGTCACTAATATAGTTCTAACGAAATCTGTAACGTTTTGTGACAAATATTATTATTATTATAATATCATCATTTGAAATTAAATTTTTATAACAAGTATTAAATCGCTCGTAAAATGTTATGAATATCTATGTGCTGATATACCATTTTCGGAAGGCAGTAAGTGCTATCTCATTTACGAACTATTGGTCTAGGGGCTACATTCTAGGCTATTTGACTAAGATCACAGTGTAATATTTTAGAAAGTAATTTATCAATGTCATGCATAATTTTGAACGGAAGCACCATTTGTTAAAATCAGTTAAAAACTGTTGCCATTTTTGACAGCACCAGTAGTAATAATAATCTTCTCCCTTTAAAAAAGTAATAAACTCTCTGATTAAAAATATAATCCAAAATGTGAAAAAAATATATATATATAATTCCGAGAAAGATTGTTCTCAAAGATTTGAATCTTTCCGTAAAAGTTTACTTTGAAATGCTGCACAAATGTAACAACGTGATTTAAGAATTACATTAATAAAGGAAAACAATAGTAGTTGATAGATAACATTGAGTATTTTTAATACCTGAGATAATGTTAAATACATTACAGAAAGCAACAACGCTTTCGTTAATTCAGCTTCAAAGATTCATTCTTTTTGTCTATCTAACCTTTTAGGGCAGTTAAAAAATATTGTGAGAATAGATAACATCAAACAAAAGTTTTATCTGCTTAAACAAGTTAAGTTCTATGTAAGATTTTTGTAAGATATCATATGGTGCTACAATGCTTGAAATACGTCAACACACTGGAATATATAGTAACATACTACTCGTTCACAATATAAAAGCACAATATTGAGAGCTTCATTAAAGGATCACGCTTAACAATGAAAGAATTTAGTAAAATATGAAGCAACAAATTTGAATATCTAATGAAACATATATCGGTATTCTTTAAAGACAGCTATATCCAAAACGAGAATTAGAGGGTATCATTCAGATATTGAAAAGGCAATGTTCACATGTCTATGAAAGAAAAAATCAACCGAAGCCCATCAAACCATATAGGCGTGTTTTTTCAAGTGTTCAGCAGATAATCAGCAGCACAAGAGCACGACCACATCTGACCTTCGGATGTCCTTATAAATGTCTCCTCAAAACACACACACACACACACACACACACAAACGTTCTTACTTTGATTATTCTTTTCTAACAACAATATTTTCCAAAAGAATGTTGTTTTATCTACTTTAAAAGTAATTGCTTTCTTCATTTTTATCTTACATTCTATTTTGTTACATTAATGTTTCGTTAAGGAAAACAATCAAAATCGCTGTATAAATTATGTACTCCCATTACGTATATCGTGCAGGCACATATATCCTCCTTTATTGTTACAGTAAACAATCCGCCACAAATATACTGTTCGAAGTTATACAGTTGATCAATAAGAAAAGTTATCAACATACCTGTTTGAACCTGAACATAGTCCTATGTACACACTGAGAGACATTTGACGGAATATGTGTAGACAAATATGACTATGAACACAACGTATTTGTAATAGTAGTTTCTCTCAAAACATAAACGAATTGTAATTGATGTTGGGACTGCTCAATAAGAACTGATCTGAGATAAAACTTCAACAGTTGGTATATAATAATCATCTCTCTAATATATTTCTAGAAAATCACAAATCGTATTGTGTCAGTATAAAATATGATGCGAAGAGCCTAAGGGTTGAAATTGTCTCAGGTGCATTATAGTTTAAAGTGCTTCCCCGTATTTGTAACCTATTTCAGAAAGATATTCTAATGAATATTAACTCCCAAGATTTTACCGAATTTATCAATTTCCTTTTGAGTTTACATGCGCTAACCCACATGGCGCTAACCCACACAAAACTGAATATTTAACAGGGAACTAGAACACAGTATTCAAAAGAACACTATAAAATCAATCTGATAATAGCAATGTATCCAATAATAACCAAAACGGCTCAAAGCAAAAGGCTTAAATAATTGGCTGAGATACAAACACTGAAAAGGTTAACAATAATAATAATTGTTTCTACTTTTGGCACAAGGCCAGAAATTACCCCAGTGCATTACTGGTACTTTATTCTATCGACCCCGTAAGGATGAAAGGCAAAGTTAACCTCGACGAGACTCAGACCATATAGGGCCGTAACTCTTTGCTGCAAAGCATGGCGTCAGACCCTCTACCGATACTGCCACCCTTAACAATAATAATAATTGTTTCTACTTTAAGCACAAGGCCAGCAATTACCCAGTGCATTACTGGTACTTTATTTTATCGACCCCGTAAGGATGAAAGGCAAAGCCAACCTCGGCGGGATTTAAACTCAGATCGTAAAGGGACGTAACTATGCTGGAAAGCAAGGCGTCCGACCCTCTACTGATACTGCCAATCCACCGCCCTTAACAATAATAATAATTGTTTCTACTTTAGGCACAAGGCCAGCAATTACCCACTGCATTACTGGTACTTTATTTTATCGACCCCATAAGGATGAAAGGCAAAGTTAACCCTGGCGGGATAATAATGAGCCACATTAAGATATGTCACATCAACCTAAACAGAGGGAAGGAATGTTATTGTATTTAAACATTTACAGCTCATCGTTTGATATATTTCTCTTGAAAGAGACCCTACTGCATGACTTGAAGTTCTACATAAGACAATACACAGAATTTTCTTTTGTTTTATCCAATACATACTATCACAGATCATCAATGTATCTCATAGTGATTAGGTCAGAGTGTAACTCCATATATATTATATATATGTACATCGGAATTTATTTGATAAACATTTATGAAACCAACAAAAGCAGAGAAATAACAACAGAAACTAAAATTTCCTAAACAAATATAATACGCAATGCAAAACTAAATTCGGGGGAATTAAATAAACTCTAGCAATTCTGGAATACCAACACCAGAAGCAGAAAACAGTACAAAAGATCGTGTATATCTCTTAGATTCTATGAATTAATGTAACGGTATTTTACATACTGTACTAGACTCAACTATCTACAGACATTCTAATAACAGAACCACAACAATAGCTCACATATCATCTTCCTTTCAGCGTCTTATTTTTATAGAAAGCTGGGATTGGACGACAATATGGATTGAGGTTTGGATCGTTCTACCAGTACCTTTAATATTGAAATTTAGTGGTATAAACATATTATTTCATTAACACAATTCTCAGTGTTTCTATTCATTGGAAACTCAACCTGAGATTTGGAGAAATGTGTATTGTCTCTCTTAAGTAAGATCATCTGTTACCCATAAACCTTTCTAGCATTTTAGACAGATTGCTGTATAGAGCTATTAGATGATATGATCTGGTAGAATGGTAGTTGTCTTTATTTGTTTTTGACGCATGGGTAAATTTCCATATATCTAGATATTGCTGGAATATAATTGTACTGCCAAATAAGTTTGCAACTTACATGGTAATTAAAGAACATTAAAAGAATACGACTGTCTAACATTTAAACTCATTAGGTTCGATATTGGACCACACTGCAAGACATCACAGGTATGTGTCATTTACAATAACCTCGGATCAACCTCCACCTTGTTGATGAAAACTGTTTGGAAGCCGTCGGATGCACTGTACATGTAATTCAATCGGGCAGCCTTGTCACACACTGTATCACTCTCTGAGAATTACGTTAAGGGTACACTTTGCTTGTGGAATGTTCAGCCTCTTACATGTTAATTTCAAAAGCAGGCTGTTGTGTTGATCGATCCACACGAACACTTATCGTCGAAATCGATATATGATCATGTCAATATTAGGCGCTATTAAAGGCATTGCTAATATCATAGATAACAACATTAGCTTTAGTGAACTCTTTAAGAGTTAGAGAGTTCTGATCTGAGAATTAGAACAGCAGGTCTCAGCGAAATCTAACTCTACAAAACCTATATTGAAGAGAAAACCAAATTGTTTCTAACGTCACGTTTGAGATATTAGCAGTGAAATATCACGGCATATGCAGAATAATCCTATACCTATATATTTTCGCATTCTTTAATAAGGTATCTTCATATGTAGGATATTAAGTATGCCAGGCTGATATCTCTTCTGCTATGTGGGTAATCATTTCTAGGCTGTATATAAAAAAAAATTACTTGCTTCGCAATAATTCTAATAATTCTTTTCATTGAATCTTCTACAGTTTGTCTGTTTTTTACATTTCTGTCAAAGCAACAGAATAAATCCCAGCTGAACAACTAAATCAGTATATCTTTCAAAAGTTCTAAGAAAAAATTATTCAAACAGAACTCCTGAAAAGGAAATACACTCGATTTAGAAATATTTCCAAAGGTAAAAAGAAACAAAATAATAGAATCATAGCATTTATATGCTTTTTTTCTTTCAAATAAAATGCACGGAATATTTATTTTTATTTTATTTCATGTACTAGTACAAGAAAACATTACAATTATCTTCCTTGTATTTTATTTTAGTGTTGCTGAAAGAATTAATAGGGAGAGTGGTGGAAGTAGTACCAGCGAATGATAAAGAATTAATGGCAGTAGTGGTTATGATGGTGCTAGCTACTTCTCTGGGTACATTTAGAAAGAAACAGAAATTAGCATTATTTTTTTTTTACATATGGAATAAATGCAATTCATAAATGAATTTAATATATCACATCATACCGAATCGTCAAACAAATAGGTAAATCTCACACTATGACGGATAGGAACACGCACACACACATACACACACCACACGCATACACACACACACACACACAAACACACACATACACACACACATATGTATGTATATAAATACTCTAAAATAGCTGACTCAATACATGTTCTTTTCATAAAAAAAAAATTGCTTTCCTTCCGCTTCTCACTCTCAATCTTTCTATTTCCTCTTTTATTGCTCATTCTATCTTTTGATAAAAGACTAGTGTCCAAAACGTAAATAATCTTTTCCTACTATATCAAGCTTTAAACTAATATATTTCATTATTATAAGGGTGGTGGATTGGCAGTATAAGTAGAGCGTCATAAACCATGCTTTCCAGCATAGAGTTATGACCTTTTATGTTCTGAGTTCAAATTCCGCCGAAGTTAACTTTGTCTATAATACTTACGGGGTCGATAAAATAAAGTACCAGTAATGCACTGGGATAATTGCTGGCCTTGTGCCAAAAGTAGAAACAATTATTATACATTGGTGTTTGCTTTGGAGTTTCTGTTTACTTTTGCACACACACACATATGTGTGTATATATATATATATATATATATTGTTATACTTTGGGAGGGTCATGTTGCCAATAAGAAACACACGCACCAGATGTTTCACTTCAATTTATTATATATTTATAAATTTACAAATTTACAAATTTATAAATTTCTGGTTGGTTGGTTGGTTCAACAACCAGATAGTTGTTTATATATAGTCATAGTCCTTTCGTCACACACTCTGTGACCTCTTCAGTGACTGGGGATTCCTTTCTTTGTTTCTGTGCCTTTCCTTTCTTCTGTGCTACGAAACAAAATGGCGTAGGACAGAAGAAAGGAAAGGCACAGAAACAAAGAAAGGAATCCCCAGTCACTGAAGAGGTCACAGCGTGTGTAACGAAAGGACTATGACTATATATAAACAACTATCTGGTTGTGGAACCAACCAACCAACCAGAAATTTATAAATTTGTAAATTTGTAAATTTATAAATATATAATAAATTGAAGTGAAAGCAACTGGTGCGTGTGTTTCTTATTGGCAACATGACCCTCCCAAAGTATAACAATATCGGTTTCAACACACGATTTCAGATAAAGAATCTTGCTAAACAAATTCAGAAACGAAATATATATATATATATATATATATATATATATATATATATATATCCCTGTGAGTTGGCGAAATCTCGACAGATTAAGAGAAATTAAGACTGATGTCAGAGGTAAATACTATATTCGTACTCTACTTAAGTTTCACGAAGTTGGCTGTGATAATAATGTTGCCATACGAAACATCAGGCAAAATATAATAGATACATATGAGAAATTGTTTGTGCGTATGAGTGTGTGTGCTTGTGTATGAGAAACCTTTAGTGACAATGGGAAAGGGAGAAGACGAAGGAAAGGGAGAAGGCAATAGAATACAATGTTAACCGAGTTTTGTCCTTGAGATTATTTATTTTCTATGGAAATGTAGCTACTCATTACCCAACATTCGTTTTTCTCTGCTTAACTGTGCAGCTTTTTTCCAGACAACATTATCGAAAACATGGAATTTAAGAATGTTAGATTTGATTTGATCGAGATATGGCTGCATTTCATTCCTGTGCATACGTATTTTTATCAGAGGTGTGTGCATCAATGTGTCTTTTTTATAATTTGTGCATCAATTTATATTTTGAATGTTATTGATAATTTAATTCCATTGAATGAAATACGAACACAGGGAAGAATTTCAACTAAAACTTGTGAATGTCTTTGTAACACCTGAACCGTTAGCAATTATAAATATTTCAAAGTTTCAATAGTTAAGTTACAGAGATATAAGAAATGTGAAAAGGTCAACAAAATTGCTTAAAGAATCAATTTATAATTCATTTAACATATTCTTACATAATTGAAAGAATAACAGCTCATAAGACACACACATCTATATATATATATATATATATATATATAACAAAGACAGTTTGGTAAGATACCAGCTGGACCATAATGCACCAGAGTTCTCGATACTTAGAGTAGTAGAGTGGGTAATAGGAAAAGAGTCAGTCCTCGACGGCTGAGCTCCAGCCGTTTCGACAGCTAGATCCGAACGGGTTTGGATCTAGCTGTCGAAACAGCCGGAGCTCAGCCGTCGGTATCCTGACTCTTTTGATATATATATATATATAAGTTTAGTTAAGACGGGGTTATTTCACCACAATTGCTTTATTGTATGTCTGCTGACATCGCAAAAGGAAGGTAATATATTCCAGCGACATATCCCCATTATTGCATAAATATACCTATGATATTTAAGCATCTGATGAAGTCACATGCATAACCATGTAACAGAAATATATATCATGCAGTAAGGCAATTATGGTGAAATAAAACGTCTTAACAACTCATATTTGATAAACGAATACTCCGTCACTCGGAATCACCACCCCTTAGCTGGGATAAACTACTGACGTGAAGTGCTTTTGGATCGCTCGGGCCGGCTTATTCACACGGAGTTACAAAGAAACAATCACGTATAAGTAACTTATCTTCTGCAACTATATATGTATATATATATATATTATCCACGGTCATCGACTCTCAGTAATAAGACCGGAAAGAGGACTAGACCATATATATATATATATATATATATATATATATATATATATATATATAAAAATGCATTATCGGAGGAAGCTAATAGCGATACTCCGGCCAAATCCCAACTCACTCAACACGCATTAGGAAATAAGTGAGTATATTCCTAATTAAACGTTCGGGGCGCTAACTAATTGTATTGTTTGGAAAATTGGTTGTATTATTTCATATGAGATATATCAAATATATCTCTTCCCAGACGGATGTATATATATATATATATATATATGTATATATATATATATATATATATATATATATATATATATATATATATATATATATATATATATATATATATATATATATATATATATATATATATATATATATGGTCTAGTCTGCGTCCTCTTTCCGGTCTTATTACTGTGGGTCGATGACCATGGATAATCTACATGTCCATGACTTTCATCAGGAAAAGTGTCACGTTAGTGTGTAGATTATGATCCCAAGAACTTTTTGAAATAATGAAATCTAAGGATATCCTATTAAATAATAGACAATAATTAAGTATATCGTGCCATCATAGAATTAGAAGAACTTTTTTTTATTCATTGTTTTTATTAATTTATATATATAATATATATATATATATATATATATATATATATATATATATATAACAATATATTTAGAAACACACAGATACATGCGGACACACACATATATACATGAATGCATCCGCACCCAACTGTGAGTTAAGGGTGCCAACTTCACCGATGTTGCTCAATGAATGACTGGGACAGACCAATTCAGTTGAACTAGACTGAACCAGTATCAGAGTTAAAAATACATTATGAAGAGAGAAGAAACATTTAGATATAATTAGTAATAAAATGTATCATACCTAAACTGCTCCTAAATTCCTCGACTACGTAGTTTCGTGGCATAAACAAAAACAATATATCATAAAGATATAGAGTCCTTGCGAGGTCTGCCGACTTATCAAGAGGATACCTCATTTTACTAGTCTCAAGAACGCGTCTACACGACGTGAGAAAGAATCCCAAAAGGCGGAGGGGGAGATAGTCACGCGATATAACGGTCGAGAAACAGAGCTAAGCCTCTTATAACCCCGAAGAAAATACCACGGAGGCGGAGGGGTATTTATATCGAGGCCGTAGAAGAGGTGGTGAAGAAGGCGAGAAGTATGAGTAATGGAAGCTTTCCGGCTGTCCCCACACCTCAAAGATTGCTCGACCAGAGGGAGTTATTAACAATATATTTAGAAACACACAGATGTGTGTAACTATCGACTACCCTTCCAAACACCCTAACAGTAGACTACCTGTATTAGACACGGAACTCTGGATTAACACTATAGACGAGAGGGCCCAAATTCTCTACTCACACTACGCTAAACCCATGTCCTCCGAATACCTGATACTCAAAAACTCAGCAATGTCCAGTAGTGCTAATTTTAATATTCTGATCACAGACTTGGTACGAGTGATGAGGAACGTGTCCCGCATGTGCGACCTAACAGAAGTGGAAAGACACATACAACACTTCATCAACCGCATGCAGTTCTCTGGCTACAACGAAAGAGACAGAATCAGACTATACGAAGGAGCCACGGAGAAGTATAATACCCTCATAGAACTGGACATGAAAGGAATTTGTCCATTATACAGGAGCAAAAAATGGAATAGCTTAGATAGGACTAAACATAGGACAAAGAAAGCCACCTCATGGTACGACAACCAGAGATACCTGAGTGTCATGTTCGTGGACGCTACCCCTGGAGGCAAATTAGCTAACCAGTGTGGAAAGGCCCTGAGAAAGACCCACTTAAAGATTAAAATGGTAGAAAAGCCAGGAACTACCATAAAATCCCTGATCAGCGAAACATACCCTTTTAAGAAAGCCCACTGTACTAATACGAAATGTATTTTATGTAAAGTGAAACCCCGGATAAACTGTAAAACTAGAAACGTAGATTACATAAGATGTAAAAAGGGTACTTCTAGAAACGTGACAACAACATACATAGGCGAGACAGCTCGGAGCATAGGAGAAAGGATAGCACAACACTATTGGGTAACTAAAAGGACGAAAAAACGGTTCAATATTATACGAACACGCCAGACAACAACATGACGGTAACATAGATAACATAGAAATTAAAATAATATCTAAACATAGAAATGACCCAGCAGATAGGCAAATCAGAGAGGCAAGTGAAATATAACTTAGAAGGCCAAAGCTAAACAGAAAAAATGAATGGAATAAAAACACACAAACAAACAATACTGACTTAAGAGAAATATAAATAAATAAATAAATATATACACAAGCACAATAACAACAAACACACAAATATATATATATATATATATATAACCGTACTATAACAAGGCGTTTGCTAACAACGGCTTCCTCCAACCAATTACGTACTCCCCCACTAACAACAACAGCAATAAGAAAAGATCGTAATAATAGACAAACTATCTGGTTCTCTCTTCCCTTCTCACTCAACGTTAAAACTCATGCAGGAAAACCATGTTTAGCCCTGTTAGAGACTTTCCCATATCACAAATATCGCTCCCTCTTTAACAGACACAGAGTAAAAACTAGGGTACTCCAGCGCTAAGAATATGAAGGCCCACCTAACCAACACGGCTAAGAGCAGCACTCCACCAGAATGCTCTTGCCGAAAGCCTGAAGCTTGTCCCCTTCAACAGCAATGCAATACACCCGCTGTAGTTTATGAAGCTGTGGTCACTTCCAACCGAGCAAATGAACAACGTGAGGTCAAATCCTATGTGGGTATGGCGGAGGGCCGATTTAAGGAACGTTTCCTGAATCATCAGTCGATCTTTAGGTACCCGGACAAACGATCATCCAAGAAACTCGCGAGCCACGTATGTTTCCTCAAGGACCCAGGTATAGACTACTCCTTTCAATGGAAAGCCATCACTAAATCCAAGCCATACGCAAGGGGCAATCCGTCTTGTGGACTGTGCATTGATGAACGGATAAAGAAGGAGATTACGCAATAGCGATTGTCTAAATTCAAGAAATGAAATCTTCACACGTTGTCCACACATCTGGAAACACCTCTTATATAACTACAAAGCTCCGGATTGAATAACAACAAAATTCTAATTTTCTTATCAACTCGTACTACTTTTCGGACTTTCGCAGTTGTCTCTCTTACACCTTTCGCCCGTGACATTGTATCGCTTGGGTGAAGTGACCGTTTCTGCGCATGCGCGTTCATACGGTTGTTTTTCCTATTCCGTATAACCATGACCAGTCCGAGTTCAGGACTCGCTAAGGTGAAACAATTGTTCTCGGTATGGTGAACTAACTGTTGTGTTACCACTTATATATATATATATATATATATATATATATATATATATATATATATATAACGGAGGAAATGTGGTAAGGAACCAGGTGGACCATAACGCACCAAAGTACTCAATACTTGAGGTAGTAGAGTGGGTAATAGGAACCAGTAAGACCCCGACAGCTGAGCTCAAGCCGTTTCGACGGCTAATTCTGTATATATATATATATATATATATATATATATATATATATATACATATATAATGATATGTGTAGAAGTAAACACAGTAAACCCGTGTCTAAAATTACGAGGGTAGATTACACCACAAATGTTATATATCATTCAACCTGAATCATATGGGATCTTACAAGATTTCTCATACATATCATATCAATTGTAGGGTATCTATATGAGTTATTAACTCTATATTATATATATATATATATATATATATGTATGTACATAATTGCCATCGCCCGGCGGCTGACCACATTCTATCATTTAAGGCTATTATTAATAACGATTGAAGCTATTATCCATAACGATTATGCTGGTGGATTGGCAGTATCCGTAGAGGGTCGGATTCCATGCTTTGCAGTATAAAGTTACGGCCCTTTATGATCTGAGTTCAAATCCCACTAAGGTTAACTTTGCCTTTGACACTTACGGGTCGATAAAATAAAATACCACTCACGCACTGGGGTCGATTTAATCGATTTTCCCATTCCCCAATTTACTGGCCTTGTGCCTATACTAGAAATCACGACTGTTTGTGGTTACACTTATTTTCTGCGTTTGGATTCCCACATTTTCAAATTTCAAATAAACTTAAGGTAAGCTCTTCGACAATTCATAACACTCTCCCTCTTTCACCCCCACACATATACAAACACATACTCACACACATACACAACCCCCATATATATATATATATATATATATATATTATAAAGAATGGTGAGGTCATGCACGAGGATACTATAAAGTAACTTATAAAATAGGGTGAAGACCCTTAAAGACGGAAAAAGAAGTTGTCATCGGTGACTATGAGGAATCGAACCCAATATTTCCCAGATACCTGCCTGATGCTTTAAACGATTAGGTCAAGGGATCGTGAAAACTCTTACTGTCTGAAATTAGATAGCTGAACCACAGCTTTTCAATGTCAACAAACAATGTGTATACGAAGCCGATCTCTCTGCGGGAATAACGTTTATGTAAAGAAAGGTGTGCTCTTGGTAAATTCGTTCATATGAGTCGTGCTATAAAGTGCTGGAAATGGTAGGTAGTAAACAGACATGAGATAGCTACATGTATATATACATACATACATACTTACATACTTATATACACTGACAAATATATCCTGATGGGCGTTTCCAAAATTCTAGTGAAGCCCATCCTATTCCATGTCTGAACCCATCCGAGTTTTCCCAAAGTGAGAAAGAGGGATATATATATATATATATATATATATATATATATATATAGAGAGAGAGAGAGAGAGAGAGAGTAGGGCAATGACAAAGAGATATAGAGAAAGAATTGATTTCAATAATTTTTTCGACCTCGAAAGAATAAAAATAAACATTGAACTCGGCAGGACTTGAGCTCAATGGGTGTGTCGGAACGAACACAACGAACACACACACACACATTTATATATATATATATGAACAGTAAGTAGAGTTAATAATCAGTGAGATTGAAATTTCTTTCGTCTTAGAAAATGCCAACTAAATTCACCAGTACAAAGTTTTAGATATTTTATGTGTGAACATAATTGTTTCTACTTTAGGCACAAGGCCAGCAATTACCCAGTTCATTACTGGTACTTTATTTTATCGACCCCGTAAGGATGAAAGGCAAAGTCAACCTCGGCGGGATTTGAACTCAGATCGTAAAGGGACGTAACTATGCTGGAAAGCATGGCGTCCGACCCTCTACCGATACTGCCAATCCACCGCCCTTTATGTGTGAACATAATGGTGTGTATGTATTTCTCAATGTCATTAAGAACATATGAAATATGAAATTATTCCAACTAATTATGATTCAAAACCAAATTATTGACTCGGTTCATCAGAAGTAAAATTCAATGTTACAACTAGTAAATAGAATCATTCAATGCTGAATCAAATACCCTGTAAAGTTAAAGTGCCCTTACTTATAACCAAAACAAAACACTGCGTTCTGATTCACTATATATAATCTCAAACAATACTAGTGGAAATACACCTACGCGTGGCGGACAATTGTCTGGTTAAATTACTCCCAATTCATACAGTCGTTCATCTTGTTGATAAATAAAACATCATTTAGAGTGTGATATGTGCAATTGAATTTATCTTCATTGGTATGAAAACCGGTTCAATTCTTTTTCGAATGCAATTACAAATGGCTACTAAAAATGATCACATCAAAACTTCCATCCACCACTTTTTTAAAACAATTGCCTTGAATATCTAAGAAATCGTTACGACAAAATGTTTAGAATATTGATATTATTTATGAGTTATTTTTTAAATTATATATTCTATCTAACATGCTTAGTTATACGCGTCATAATGTCGACAGCAATATCCTACCAAAGAGATAAAACTGATCTTTCCAATTACATTTTATTTATACTTTGAATAAATTGTCGTTAGCCATTTGAGTTTCCTACAGTTCCCATTGCTTTGTTTGGGAAAATCATGGATTTCATGCAGATAACATTCCTTCGCTGGAAGCAAAATAAACCCCCAAAACATACTTCATACTCTGTTTAACCACTCTTCTCTCCATATAAAATATTAGCATTCTACTTCGCTAAAAACCAGTATTAAATGTCACCTGGTAAGCACTGTGATGTCGATGCTATTTAGCCTCAAGTCAGTTCTAATCGAGCATATATACGACCAAAAGGATTCAAATCATCTCCATCCCACCATAGCATATCTTCAGGAACTACCTAGTCCAGTGAATTCTTTCATGTTAGATTATCATTTGAATTTCATCACTAATGCTAGCATGTCAAGGGACCATATGCTAACTTCCTTGGAATATATGAGACCTAGTTTGAATTTACACCAACTGCACCACTTGTGAATGGAATATTCCTAATTACTTGTATATTTGCGACATTGTTCCTATTAGTGTAGAGAACAAGCACGATCTGATGGAGTAGGCCTATATCAGAAGATGCTAAATTATCTAAGATTACATTTTCTAAGGTACTCTTTTTGTAAAAGGATGCTGGCCAAGGTGTATTTCAATTACATTGACTGATAGTACCAATAAAATGCAGTATAAAACTAGTAATAATTTCTGATAGAATGAGATTTCGAGCACGCATACATTTCTGTATCTATCAAGGTTTATTTCCAATTTGCTAAATTCAAAAACTGCTTCGGTTGAATGTTCATTCGGAACGTTTCACCCTATTTCTGTCGGCTAAAATATTTTGAGAATGTTTGTATCTCGTATATAATTTAATAAAGTCTAGAGTTTCATTAAAAAATTGATGCGAAATATGAAAATTCTCTATAAAATTGCTATTTGAAGCATTTGAAGCAAGTCTTATGAAGTCTGTGACGATGAACAGATGTAAGACTCCACAAGGGTTACTTTAAGAGTCATAAAGTATCAATTTTATATAACGTGTGTGTATG
>OZ024740.1:277878028-277923028 GCA_964016885.1 Eledone cirrhosa | reverse complement strand
TAAGGATGAAAGGCAAAGTTAACCTCGGCGGGATTTGAACTCAGAATGGCAAGGACAGTAACTCTATACGTCAAAGCATGGCCTCCGACCCTCTACCGATACTGCCAAAATGTTAGGAAGACATGCATAAAACATCCTTTAACATATATTGCTAAACCATTGCCTTGATATCGTTATATGTATATTGTAAGAAATAGCACTTTGGTGAATGTTTCTATGCTTGAATAGGAGCGAACGGCAGTTGGCATCCATTATATTTAGTTTTGGAGGTAAGTACACCTATTAGGTATTTGAAAGAAGTTGATATAGATAACTATAATATAATCAAGTTTATATTGCCCTTCTGCATCATGCATACTGCTCAATAAAACAAAATATATCTAAACTCCAAAGACAGAAATAATTTCAAAATGTCGACACAAGTATCAGCACTACAATACTAATCTTAATAGAGCTGTTGAGTGTGATTCAACGTAGACGTACAAGAACCCAATAGTTTGAAGACCATGTCGCCGTTCATATGTTAGCAAAAAAACGCAACAAATTCTAACAAATTAAATTACCGGAGATGTATTCTCTCTGCCGAGAAAGCGACTTGAGGATTCTTTGCAGATGAGAGCATGAATCTCCGCGCAATTATTTGAATATATACTTTATCTCAGGTTTAGAGGAATTGCTTAATTTGTAGAATTAAATGTACAGAATAAAACTTGATATTACATTATCTACACTTACAGACACAGACACACACACAAACACACACACACTTGGGTGCATATATATATACACAGACACATATACAGGCATATACATATATATACACACACACCCACACACATATATATATTTATATATATATATATATATATATATATATATAAATATATATATATATATATATAGAAGTGGTTACACGACAGTTAGTTCAGCATACCGAGAACAATTGTTTCACCTTAGCGGATCCTCAGCTCGGTTTTCCGAGCTGAGGATCCACTAAGGTGAAACAATTGTTCTCGTATGGGGAACTAACTGTCGTGTAACCACTTCTACCTAACTCATCCCATGGACTGAGTGCTCTACCACTACGGATATTACCTTCCAGTATTCCGCCGCTATATATATATATATATATATATATATATATATATATATATATTATTATGTAATAAACAACATAAGGCAATTATTCCATTTACCAGTGGTTTCTTAAAAGCAAAAGGTTTTGCTTTCAATCCTCAGAATGAAAAAATCCTGGTTTGTTTATTGAATTTGGATTTTAAAAACAAAAATGCAATCTATATGAAAGTGAGGCTGGAGAAGGAAGAAGGAAAGGAAAAATAAAATAAAACTACACATGCAAACACACACACAAAAAAAAACACAAAAGCATACATACACACACAAACACACACATATATATATATATATATATATATATATATATATATATATATATATATATATATATATATATATATATATATAGGAACCAGTAAGACCCCGACAGCTGAGCTCAAGCCGTTTCGACGGCTAATTCTGGACATCCACGGCTGGACATTCGACGGCTAATTCTGGACATCTGGAGTCCAGAATTAGCCGTCGAAACGGCTTGAGCTCAGCTGTCGGGGTCTTACTGGTTCCTATTACCCACTCTACTACCTCAAGTATTGAGTACTTTGGTGCGTTATGGTCCACCTGGTTCCTTACCACATTTCCTTCGTTATATATATATATATATATATATATATATATATATATATATTCATATATACATATACAGATATATATACATACACATATATACACATACACATACATACACCTAACCTCATACATACACACACACACACGTATATACACACATATATATATACATATATATATACACATATACACATATATATATATACACATACACACATATACATGTGTGTACAAGCATACACATACACAAACATAGCCATACACACACACATATACATACATACATTCACACATTCATACATATATACACACGTACATACATACACATACATAAATGCACTCCTCTACATATTCACACACGCAAATAAATATAACAAAAAAAATATATATATATTAAAAATATATATATATATTAAAAAAGGGGCACAAATATATATATATATTAAATATATATATATATATTAAAAAAGGGGCACAAAGAATTGTTCTTTGTGTACCACAGAAAAGTATAGGATTTTGCTAAACTTGAGAGCCACTTCCGCTTGCCTTAACTCAAAGACTGAGATCTTCAGATGCTGTCCACATCTGAAATCGCATCTGATCTGCAACTGGATTGACACTCCTATGATAAATCAACCGCCTTGAACTCCTTTCCTGCTCTTTACTTCTGCTACGGTTTTGTTTTGCTGATTCTACGTTCTGTACTCTTGTATATTTACTTATTTTTTCTCCCTTACCTCCCCTTATATTTCACCTTCTCTTATGTCCCCCCCCCCCATATATTATTTTTTGCCTTTCCCTTCACATACCTATGTGTATGTGTATGTATATTTGTGTGTATATATATATATGTATATATGTATGTATATATATATATATGTATGTGTGTGTATGTGTATGTGTGTATATATATGTATATATTTGTGTGTGTTTATGTATGTATATGTGGATAGACCAGGTTTTTTTCATTCTGAAGATTGAAGGAAACTTTTTTTGCTTTTAAGAAAGCACTGGTGAATGGAATAATTGCCTTATGTTGCTTTATTACTTTACTACTATATATATGTATATGTAAGGTTCATATGAATTATCTAAGACTGAGTTTTACACATACACACATGTATGTGTGTGTGTATGTGTGTGCATTTGTATATATATGTATGTATATATATATATATATATATATATATATATATATATATATATATATATATATATATATATATATATATGTGTGTGTATATGTGCGTGTGTATATATATATATATATATATGTGTGTGTGTGTGTGTGTGTTTGTATTTGGTTGTGCGTGTTTATATGTACGTATTTGTATGTGTATAATTGTATAGCTATGTATGTATATGTGTGTGTATGTATACATATATATGTGTGTGTGTGTATGTTTATATTTATGTATATATATATATATATATATGTGTGTGTGTATATAATTACATATACATATGTGTGTGTATGTATTGTATACGTGTGCGTGTTTGTGCATGTATGTGTATGTATGTGTTTATGTATTTGTATATGTATATTTAGGTGTGAGAGTGTGTGTATGTATTTACTATTTCGTACGTATGTATACGTGCATTTGTGTGTATTACTTACCACGCGTGTCTGTCCAGTTAGCTGCCTTATGTATCGGTGTCAAATATTTTTAATATATATATATATTTTTTTGTTATATTTATTTGCGTGTGTGAATATGTAGAGGAGTGCATTTATGTATGTGTATGTACGTGTGTATATATGTATGAATGTGTGAATGTATGTATGTATATGTGTGTATGGCTATGTTTGTGTATGTGTATGCTTGTACACACATGTATATGTGTGTATGTGTATATATATATATGTGTATATATGTATATATATATGTATATATATATATGTGTGTATATTTGTTTTTGTGTGTATGTGTGAGGTTATGTGTATGTATGTGTATGTGTATATATGTGTATGTATATATATGTGTATATGTATATATGAATATATATATATATATATATATATATATATATATATATATATATATATATATATATATGTATATGTGTGTGTGTATGTATGCTTTTGTGTTTTTTTGTGTGTGTTTGCATGTGTAGTTATATTTTATTTTTCCTTTCCTTTTTCCTTCTCCCGCCTCACTTTCATATAGATTGCATTTTTGTTTTTAAAATCCAAATTCAATAAACAAACCAGGATTTTTTCATTCTGAGGATTGAAAGCAAAACCTTTTGCTTTTAAGAAACCACTGGTAAATGGAATAATTGCCTTATGTTGTTTATTACATAATAATAATTAAGCTCTGTTACCTACATAGAGCACTCTTTTTTCCTGGACTTTTCCGACGGAATTACTTCATTTATATATATATATACATACATGAATACACACATACATACATGCATTCAAACATATCATATATATATATATATATATAGTATGAATATATAGTATATGTAAAGAGACAGATATTGAATAATTGATATTTTCACAAAAAAATCTGTAAACTATGCAGTATCATAAAGAAAGAGAATATTACTTAACATGGAAGCACGATGCCATTATTAATTTGTTATATTTTTTAACTTCCGACCGCAAGGCGAAGAGATAGGACACTGAGCTTAATGTTGCTTGACATACTATTGTGTTATTTGTGGCTGATGTCTTATAGCATAAAGTCAGCATTAATTTTCAATCCATTAAATATAATTTCATCTACTAACTCTATAGTAATTTGGTTAGATATTATTACAGCATTTTAATATCGACTCAAAATACCATTAAAGACAAATTCAATAATCTTACACTTGCACACACACACACACAAACACACACACACACACACATACACCCCCCCCCCACACACAAACATACATATATATATATATATATGTGTATATGAAAATTTATATGTATGTATATATGTATAAATGTATGTTTGTTTGTATGTATGTATGTATTTTTGGTAAATATCATCTTGGTTAAGAAAGTGGGACTGGCTTTGTACAGCGCCTTTGCTCACTATAAAAGTTCCACAACACAGGCTTGCTTTATATCTGGAGATCTCTCTGCACTTGTCATCACATGGTACCATGGGCCCAGCACTATGTGTCAGTAATTGTCACAAGTATAGTGTTTGTACGAGAGTTTTCAAGTCACTGGCTGGACTAAAAAGTAACATTCGTTCAGCGCATCGGTAGGGGTTCTCCTACATGGATATAAAGTAGTGGCCGTACTCGAAAACGAGTTGGCAGCCACCATGTAAGTATGTATGTATGTATGTATGTATGTATGTATGTATGTATGTATGTATGTATGTATGTATGTATGCATGTATGTATATACGCATATATATATTATGTCAGGTCACTTTTGAGTGTTATTGGTAACATGTAACCCAGTGCAACCTGTCACATGGTCGGGTCGTCGGCGACTAATACAGTTACCCCACAAAGCGTGCTTAGTGAGGAGGGTGATATTCGGACACCCTGCAGGATAACATACAAGACCCGGGAAAGGGTGGAGGAGCTCATCAGAATCAACGGCCATCCAAGTAGTACTAGTACTTTTATTTTTATTTATTTTATTTTCACCTGGGAGTGAAAGGCCCCTAGTTGTTGTCACAACACATTTCTAAGAGAGGGAAACTCTGAAAAGCATCCAATGATATTCACCAGTTCTCCTTTTCGGGTAATGTTTTCGATGCTCAGAGAGTGGGATTGCTCACTTAGAAAATCCTCAAAGTACAGGCATTGCTTGTTCAGGATTTGTTGCAGGTTCTTGTGGCTGGCCGTAGTCTAAATGTGCACCAGTTTCTATAATCTGACATGCAATTGCAATACTCTTAGCAGAGTTTGCAACCATCATGCATACACACACACACCCACACACATAGGCACATACACAGACACAGACACACACACACAGACACATACGCACACACACAGATATATATATATATATATATATATATATATATATATATATATATATATATATATATATATAGCGGCGATGAATTAGTTTTGCGAGGTTTTTTATATGAAATCGTGTGTCGAAACAGATATTGTTATATTTGGGGAGGGTCATATTTGCGTAATATTGCCAGAATTAATAACAGAACACACTCACTGTTTGGTTGGTTTTCGCTTCTCGCTGTCTTTTATATATATATATCTGCGATCTAACTTACTCGGTCCTCAATGTTGCCATTGACTGACCGGCGGTCAAAAATAATACAGATACAATATAGACACAAACACATATATATAGTTTACATAATTTACATAAATCTTTCGTTGCACATCTGCAACATCGTCAGTGGTGTTATATTCATTGTTCCTCCTGTTGTGTTGTATGTCTACGCCATTTTTTTGTTCAGTCTGTCTATATATTTATTTATTTATTTGCTTGTTTGTTTATCTTATTTTATTTTGTCTTCTTTGCGCATGCGTTTGCGTGTGTGTATAGTGTTATGTGTGATGTGTGACTAGTGTGTATAGTGTTGTGTCTGCTGGGTGACTAGTGTGTGTTTATGTGCTTGTGTATGTATTTATTTATCTTATTTTATTTTATTTTATTTACTTATTTATACTTCTCTTAGGTCAGTGTTGTTTGTTTGGGTGCTGTTGTTGTTCCACTCATTCTTTCTGTTTAGCTTTGGTCTTCTAATTTCTATTTCACTGGCCTCTCTGATTTGCCTATCTGCTGGGTCATTCCTATGTTTAGATATTATTCTAATTTCTATGTTGTCTATGTTACCGTCATGTTGTTGTCTAGCATGTTCGTATAGTACTAACCCGTTTTTTCGTCCTTTTAGTTCCCCCCAGTGTTGGTCTATCCTTTCACCTATGCTACGAGCTGTCTCACCTATGTATGTTGTTGTCATGTTTCTGCAAGTACCCTCTGTACATCTTATGCTATAGACTACGTTTCTAGTTTTACAGTTTATCCGGGGGTTCACCTTACATATGATACATTTCCTATTGGTACAGTGGGTTTTCTTAAAAGGGTAGGTTTTGCTGATCAGGGATTTTATGGTGGTTCCTGGCTTTTCTACCACCTTTATTTTTAAGTGGGTCTTTCTCAGGGCCTTTCTACACTGGTTAGCTAATTTCCCTCCAGGGGTGGCGTCCACAAACATGACACTCTGATATCTCTGGTTGTCGTACCATGATGTGGCCTTCCCTATCTTATGTCTAGCCCTATCTAAGCTATTCCATGATTTGCTCCTGTATAGTGGGCAAATTCCTTTCATGTCCAGTTCTATGAGGGTCTTATACTTTTCCATGGCTCCTTCGTATACTCTGACTCTGTCTCTTTGGTTGTAGCCAGAGAACTGCATGCGGTTGATGAAGTGTTGGATGTGTCCTTCCATTTCTGTTGGGTCGCACATGCTGGACACATTCTTCATCACTCGTACCAAATCTGCGATCAGAATATTAAACTTAGCACTACTAGACATTGCTGAGTTTTTGAGTATCAGGTATTTGGAGGCCATGGGTTTAGCATAGTGTGAGTGGAGAATTTGGGCTCTCTCGTCTATAGTGTTAATCCAGAGTTCTGTGTCTAATACAGGTAGTCTATTGTTAGGGTGTTTGGAAGGGAAGTCTATAGTTACAGTTATACTCTGGTGTATGGAATTAGCTATCTGCTGGATGCTTTCCATCGTGCTACGTTCTAAATCAAACTTGTTAGTGCTCTCTAGTGGGGGTGTTCTTATAACTATATTGATATCGTCTACATAACGAGAGTACATGATGAGGTCTATGGAGCTTTCATTAAGGAGATCTTTAAGTCTCCTTTCCCACCATACCATGAAAAGGTTGGCAACATCACCAGCTATGCTGACGCCGATGGCTGCTCCCTCATTTTGGGTGTAGATTTTCTCATTGAACTTAAATATGTGGCCCTTTAGGGTAGTTTTGATACTAGCCCCTATTGCATGTGCGACCATTTTTCTTACCTGATCAGTGTTTTGGGGGGTCCGTATAGCTTTGGTCCACCCAATCCACCTTCGTATGGGAGTATTTTTAGCCATTGAGGTTATGGTGGGGGGTCTACCTCTTATAGGTCTACTAGGGCAGAAACATCTAAGGTCATGGCTGTCTAGGTAGTCAGTGTCGTAGGTAAGTCTAAGTAGGAGGCCCAGTTCGTTTGTGTCGACGTCGCAGAACTCCACCTCACTCTCAATGATCATCTCCACACATCTTTTCACAGCAAAATCAATGTTAATGGATGGGTACAGTGACACCATATCCATGCTGCCTATTATGCAGTTGGATAGGCTCCTGTTTTTGTTGCACTCACTGATTCTGCTGAGGAGGTCCTCTGTACTTTCACATACATCTGGGGACATCTTGATTATGGGGCGTATAACCATTGAGAGGAAGTAGGAGATCCTGTAGTTGCTAGCTATATTAGCTCCGCATACGGGTCTTGTTGGTGGTCCTGTTGTCGGGTCGTCGACTGTCTTGTGGTCTTTGCGGAGCCCATACAAGGGTGGTATGCCATTGTTAGACGCCTGGACGTTGTTGGCAGTGCGTCTGCTTGGCTTTAGGATGTCAGTCCACATCATCATGTGAGCGTTGAGGATTTTTTCTCTCCCATCGTGTGTTAGTTGTGCAACTTCGCTCGTGTTGGTGATGTGGGGTTGCATTGCCTCGATGTAGTTCGGCATGCTATCTATTGACATCCTACCAGACTTATCTGTGGGTAGACACACTACCTCACCATCCCTTGTGCGCTGCTTGAGGCTAACCAAGCCTTCTACAGGTTTTATCCCAAGTTGTTGGGCCTCTGGTCTGCTCTGTCTCATAGTGTACCTGTCTACTACTTGTCTAATCTTATTTCTAGCTATGGTGAACTGTGCCTCCGTCTCGTCATCTATTTGCTGTGGTATGCAAACTCTTTTATTAAAGGGTAACCTCGTAGGATAGATATTACCCATCTTATATGTTTTGTCATTTGGGTTGAAAAATAGTTTCTCTAAGGGGTTGTCGTTATTTCTATCGTCATAGTTGTGTGTGTTGCTATTATTGTTATCATGGTGGTTGTTGTTGTTTCTATCATTAGCATTAATATTATTATTGTTATGATTGCTAGATGTATTGTTGAACAAAAAAATGGCGTAGACATACAACACAACAGGAGGAACAATGAATATAACACCACTGACGATGTTGCAGATGTGCAACGAAAGATTTATGTAAATTATGTAAACTATATATATGTGTTTGTGTCTATATTGTATCTGTATTATTTTTGACCGCCGGTCAGTCAATGGCAACATTGAGGACCGAGTAAGTTAGATCGCAGATATATATATATAAAAGACAGCGAGAAGCGAAAACCAACCAAACAGTGAGTGTGCTCTGTTATTAATTCTGGCAATATTACGCAAATATGACCCTCCCCAAATATAACAATATATATATATATATATATATATATATATATCCATATGTAGTTGGCCGCCGAGAAAAAAAGAGCATTCAGTAGCGAAGTAGAATTTAACTATTAATTTTAATAAGGCTTAAATAGTGAGAAGCAGGTGACACTGCCTGCGTACCTCACATATTTTGATAAACGATTCTTTTATCAATCTTCCAACCTCCTTTCCCGCTTAACCCTTCTCTTTCCCGATGAAGGACTAATGTCAAATGCGTTGATAGATTATTTATCTTTTTATCCAGTGATGCTTCCCTGTATAATTAAATCGTTATATCATGTTGTATTGTTCCATTTCCTATTCTAAGAAGACACAGAAAATTCATCTTGCTCTGTTCAAAGTGGTGACTGCTTGATGCACAGCGCAGTGATATTAAGACCATGTAATTACATTTGCTGTTTAACGGAAGTTCTCTTCAAGAAGAATTCCAGCTCATCAATCTTCGTTAGGAGTACTAGCAGAAAAACCACCCTCGGGCGGATTTTTTGCTAGCATATGTAGTGTGCATATTGTATGAAAATATATATATGTAAATTGAAAATTAAATTGACAATATCTTCTTCTTCGGCCACTTATTTCTGAGCGGGTCGTGGGGCAGAGTTTTTGTCAAACACTCCTTCCCACGAGTCTGTCAGAAGCAAATATCTCTAACTGATCCAGCTGGATCCCAAAGCGTGACCAGCCAAGCTCATGGATGCTATCCAACTATCTTGCTCAGGGTCTACCTCTGGGTCTCTTGCCGGTTGGTTTTGCCTGTAAAATGTGTCCAGCGATTCTTTACTGAGACATTCTAGCCACATACTCATAATATCGGAGTTGTGATCTCTCAATTCGGAGAAGTAGCGGCTCTACCAGGAGTGACTCTCTGGTCTCTGAGCTATGCACTTTATCGAGTAACGTTACTCCAAATACCTTTCGAGGAATCCCATTCTGCCACTTTTATTTACAATTGTATTCTTTTGGTCATTACTCAAGATTCATGATCCTCGGTAAGAGTTGGCAAGAATACCAGGAAGGCAGCGAGTTTGGCTTTTACACCTACCCACTTCTTCTGATTGTTGAATGTTGAGGCTGGCGCATTACTGCATTACTGCACCAGTTTTTGTAATTCTTGCACTTATTTCAGCCTCCTGCATTCCATCATGCATGAACACGGTTCTAAGATACTTGAACTTCTCTAACTACTTCAGTAGAACTCCATTCAGATGTATATAATTTTGAGGGACTTCGGTCCACCCGTCCATCACGCAATGTGTATGTGTGTTTGGGTGAATGTATGTGTGTAAAAGGAAGCAAAGGGATACACACATATATGTCTCTAACTTAAAAACAGTGACATACACACACACACACACACACACACACACACGTCTCTAATTTAAGAACGCCGACAAACTCATGCGCGCGCACATACACACACTGTCCTATTACCACTGAAGAGTTTTGGCCCGAGCAAACATCCCCTCAATTTTGGAATCGTCTGGGTTGTCCGGAATTGATGGGAAAAGACTTGACGGTCTTACTCTGTGCACCTGGTCAAGAGGCAGGTGCCTTACCTGGGACGTCACAGTTAGTGACTCTTTTGCTTCTTCCCACATCCTGGATGCAGCGGTAAGGGCGAGAGCTACAGCATCCGCAACTGAACGGAACAAAATCCTAAAATACCGTGTTCTGTCAGGTAACTACATTATCCAGCCTGTGGCGTTCGAAACGTTTGGGGGAGTCGGGCTACTGACAGCGAGGTTCTTATCTTCACTGGCGGCTCGCCAAACAGATGTAACTGGTGATGCTCGTGAGGGCACTAAGTTGTTCCAGTACCTCAGCCTCGCCATTACGCCAGGTAACGCTGCAAGCGTACGGGCTTGCCTCAAAAATTATTAGAGAGGTTTCCCAGTGCTCCTCGCTATATTACAATCTTTTGCACTGGTAGCCTCTTTCCATTCTTTCGCCTCCATATTGTTCTATGTGGTCTAAGCATTACGTGCTTGTGCATTGTTCTCTTCCTTTTTTTTTCCTTTCCCTTTCCTTTGTATATATTATATTTGTTAGGGTTTTCGTTCTGTAACCATTATATTAAATTTTTATACAAATGAGTTTTAAAAAAAGAGAGTTAAACTGTGTTGTTATTAAATAAATAAAAAGTTGTACTTTTACCCTCTCATTTCCAATTCACCGAATGCTATCATCACTGTATGTGTGTGTTTGTGTAAATGTATATGTGTGAATGTGTGTTTGTGTGAATGTATGTATGCGTTTGTGTGAAAGTATGTGTATTTGTGTGAATTGGACGTCACAGTTAGTGACTCTTTTGCTACCGTGTTCTGTTATCTAACTACATTATCCAGCCTATATGGTCTTAGATGTGTACATTACCTGCTTGTGTATTTTTTCTCTTTCTTTTCTTTACGTTTCCCTTTCCTTTGTATATATTATATTTTTTTGTGTTTTCGTTCTGTAAAAATTATATCAAAATTTTATACGAATAAGTTTAAAAAAAAAAAATTAAACTGTGTTGTTAATAAATAAATAAAACGTTATACTTGTTTTACCTTCCCGTTTCCAATTCACCGAACGCTATCATGACTGTATGTGTGTGTTTGTGTGAATGTTTTTGTGTGAACGTATGTGTATTTCTCTGAATATATGTCTGTGAGCGTGTATTTTTACAAGTTTCTGTTTGCGAGATTATAATTATATACTCATAATAGTTATATACTCATACTTATAGATGTATGTATGTGCACACTCATGCGCGTCAGCGTATAGAAAATCCTAATCACTCTATCTCTCTCATCACAAACTCTCTCCCTTTCTATATATATGGTAGTTGAAGTGGTGGTGGTGACGATATACCCGAAGTGAAGAAATTTGAAACTTTGAAAATAAATCAATTTTAAATTATTTATAAATACGAAATTTAGTTACGAAATTTAGTACATAAATTATGTAATATTCATTCATTATTTAGGGCAGTGGTTTGGCAGTATCGGTAGAGCCTCAGACACCATGTTTTGCAGCATAGTTATTGCTCTTTGCGTTCTGAGTTCAAATCCGCCGAGGTTAACTTTGCCTTTCTTCCTTACGAGGTCGATAAAATAAAGTACCAGTGGTGCACTGGGGTAATCGCTGGCCTTGTGCCAACAGTAGAAACTCTATTTTGACGCATAGAGTTATGGCCTTTGCCATTCTGAGTTCAAATCCCGCCGAGGTTAACTTTGCCTTTCATCCTTACAGGGTCGATAAAATAAAGTAGCAGTAATGCACTGGGATAATTGCTGGCCTTGTGCCAAACGTAGAAACAATTATTTATTCAAAGTAATCGAGCTTATTTTACAAACGGGATAAAAAAAATTATTCTGGATGCAGTCCCGCACTCCTTACTTTATTATAGTTTAGATATTAATTATTCTGAGAGAATTAGAGAACAGCATAGATGTTTCAATGACAATAATGAAGGAAGACTGACAGATAAAATAGAATTAAAGAAACAAATTTTCATGAAGGAAGTTCATGTATTCAGGATAAGAACATGATGTCTAAAACTGCTCTGTGCATTCTGTCCATTATTTCCAAACAAATCTGCTACTATCCATGTAGTCACAAAGAGGAAAATAATGTTTCCCTTTGCCACAAGCATCTAATCAGAATATTGTACAGATATGTTTTTTCCAGATACTCCTGGTTCATCAATGAAGAAGAAGCATTTGTGATCAGCCATGGCATTAGTGATATGGAGGAAGATTTTATGTCTACAAAAATCAAGCTTCTGACACTTGCTTCAACTTCGTCTAAATTAGGTAGTTGTGTTTGCTGAACAAACTCCTGTAAAACATACCGAACACATGAATAAAGTGTTTGAAATGTCTTCCACTCATGTTTGTCTTTCTCTTTCCCATTGCTAAATGTAATCATATCTTATTTCGTCCTCAGATTTATGGTAGCATTACAGGTTTTTCTTATTATAATTCAAAGAAGATATCAAATCAGGAATATGTCATATATGAGAAGGATATTCAGAAAAAGAAGCATCAGCCTACATCTAACCCTTTCATTGTCATTGATTATTTAATTACGTTGTCCTGTGGTGTCTTTCAATTAGATAACTCTATTATATGTCAGCAGACATTAAAAGCTAGTTGTTGCCATCACATGAAACAATAATATTCCAATATTAAAGCTGTTCAAGATCATTAGGGCCAACAATGCATAATCTTTGAACTGCGAATTATTTGTTTCCACTGTGTATTATTCCTGCCAAAATCATAATGATATGGAGGAAATGAGCAGAAGTAATGCCTGTACTTCTTGTTCATTCAGAAGAAACCATATTGGGAAGTGTGTATGTTTATTATGAGTTACTTTTATTGCTCTAATATATTTGGCATTCATATATTTGAAGATGTATTTGCCGGATTTAATTGAAGAGCATACTTCTATATTGATGTGACAGTTAAACCTTAAGCTGAGATATTTGTTGTAAGGAACACCATGCCTGCAGTCATATCTTATTGCCAAATTAAGCAGTTATATTTAACCATATTCTATACATTGGATATCCGCCAACATCCGCCTCAATATGCTTCTTGAATTCCGTAGGGAAGCCTTTGCTATATTTCTATTCTATATGCATGGTACACATATTCTGATTGCCAATCATCATCGTCATCTTCTTCTTCTTCTTCTTCTTCTTCTTCTTCTTCTTCTTCTTCTTCTTCTTCTTCTTCTTCTTCTTCTTCTTCTTCTTCTTCTTCTTCTTCTTCTTCTTCTTCTTCTTCTTCTTCTTCTTCTTCTTCTTCTTCTTCTTCTTCTTCTTCTAAGGTGAAGCAAAACATAAAAAAAGAAAACTATTGCCAAAGGTAACCTTAACGATACACCTCCTACTTATTTTGTGAAGTGATGGTGTATTGAAAGATCTACAGAATTTACACACTCTACAGCATCCATTTTGCCTCGTTCATCAAGTTGAACGTTTTCATCCGTTATGATCAAATCGGTAATGCCCGTTTCTGGAATTCAATGATATAGCAATATGCCTTAAAATGTCCTATAATTCTATATTCCATGATATCATTCAATAAATATGTTAATTTCATCTTATATACCCTTGCTACAATGTCTGCTCCGTCTGAAGGTGTTTGTTTAGGAAATAAATTATTTGTGGTGTCATCCCATGTAATGGTGATAAATATATCTGACTTTCCAAATTCTTACTCAAGCCAGAGCAGAATATTAGTGCTTTCTCATATTCCGTAGGAATCCGAGAAATGATGATGGCCAACTGACTGTGTGACCTACATAAATGCCTGCAACCAGTTCCTTGGTGATCGATAAATTATGATATAGTTTATCTCTAAGACGTCTTGTTCATACCTGACATAATTTAAATTATTAGCCTCCACCATGCAAAAGAGTGCTGCATTCCTGTTTTACTGCTGTTTAACGCAATCTTGTATTGTAACATAATTATATTTGTGCGTCTGTTGTTGTTAATCAGTCTCGGAATAATGTTCACCTAAGTTTCCCCATAGGGACAGAATAGTGTATAAGTAATTGGGTCAAGGTTAGTGGGGTTTCAAAATATTAAAATTGATGAGAGGTGATTCACGATTTCAAGAGTAAAAACGGAAATCAGGTTTGATGGGAGCTTCGAAAGGCAACTTCGCCTCGACGTGAGACGTTATAACGTCGGTATTTATTTCTTTGTCTATAGAATGTCGTATTGACTACAAGTGCTGGAATATATTCCGCTGCTTGCTTAGCTTCTTCGCATTAAGCATTTCCTAACATTTTATACGTGAAGGCATAAACATAGTTAACTCTGATGATCTGATCTAAAGCAGTCCAAATATGATGGATGGACCGTACATTAATTTGACTCTGTAATCTAATATCAGAAGACATTTTCAAATTAACTACGTTACTTTGAGCGCACAGTTTTGTTCTTCTCCAATAGGATGCATATTGCTTGCACAATGATAGATATACCCATGAACATGAAAACAATATGGCTCACGACATGGAATATGAGATATATGAGCTCCCAGTGAAGTGAAATATATTATTGGGTACTAAGATCCGATTTTGTTTTTAAGTTTCTTTATATTAGGATTTTTGAAGTTACTCATTAAATCAAGAGGTTGTGCTGGACTTTGCTTTTGTGAACGTAGCTATTGAATTTGCTATCTAAGGACTGCTCTGATGAGAAATGTTTAGCCTACATTGACAAACAATATGGTTCCACATGAACGACGCACGAAATTTTCTTCTAAAAAAGGTATTGTTGTTGAATATGATATTGAACATCGATAATTGTTACTTCTTCGTCTTTCGTGTCTTTCTATATATTTTTTCTTTTTGTGTCACATTTAGTATTCATTGTCTTATTCATATCCTTTTCATTGCTCAACCAGCCTGTATTCCTCTTGTGCTGCCTGTTGTCGGAATACACCAACTCCCCCCTCTCTCTCTCTCTCTCTCTCTCTCTCTCTCTCTCTCTCTCACACACTCTCTCTCTATCTATCTATCTCCAATTCATTGTTTCTTCCAAATCTTCTACCTTTGTTACCACACTGAATGAGAGTTGACAAAGTAAATGTGGATAGTGAACGAAGAAAATGAAATTTTACACCTTAGCAATATTTGTTACTATAGGAAAAAAGAAATAACGCACCAGAGAATATTTGAAAAAACAAAACAGACACAAAGAGAAATTATATCTACATAAGTGAACTTGGTGAAGAGATGTCTGTTTGAATTTATGGATGTAAATATGACAACGTGTTTGAGCATGTTTCGTTGACGTACATGTGATTATAAGCAATATTTGTAAACACAAGAAAAAGGAAATAACTTTACCAGATGATAAACCAAAGCAATATTTGATTACAAGGAAAACGTACTTATCTGGTTTGTAATTTTTAAATAATTTGATCTAGGTACAATGCCATTGTATGCCAACAGCCGGAAATTGACTTCTGGGCATATGTGCTCAATCGCCTCTCACTGATAGTCTTGATGCTTAGCAAACCAATTTCGTTACAGTTGGAAGTCAAGGCCATTGCTACAGTGGCAGTATCAATAGAGCGCCAGACACCATGCTTTGCAACATAGAGTTACGGCCCTTTGTGATCTGAGTTCAAATCCCGCAGAGGTTAACTTTGCCTTTCATCCTTCTGGGGTCGATAAAATAAAGAACCAGTAATGTACTGGGATAATTCCTGGCCAAAGGTAGAAACAATTATTTAGTTTATATATAGGGTGATACTTAGAGGAATAGAGTTAAGGGCCTTTACGTTCTGAATTCAAATCCCGCCGTGGTTAACTTTGCCTTTCATCCTTACGGGGTCGATAAAATAAAGCACCAGTAACGTACTGGGGTCGATTTAATCGACTTTCCTCTACCCTCCAAATTGCTGGTATTGTGCATAAACTAGAATCAATTATTTAGTTTATATATGTATATATATATATATATATATATATATATATATATATATATATATATATAGAGAGAGAGAGAGAGAGAGAGAGAAAGAGTGAGAGATTGAGAGAAACACATGCGCGCACTCACACACACACGTACACATATATATATATATATGTATGTATAGACACAGCCACATATTTGATCTAATTGGATGGTTAATGAGGAAGATGGGTTTGTTAATATGTTAGGCTGTTATGTTAGTTTCTGTATCTGTACATAGGAACAAGCGAGGAAAATAAATGTGACCCTAAATGGCGTGTGAATATAGATGAAAGCGCCTATATGTGTATGAGGGAATTTGTAATACTAAGGCAACTCGTATGCCTAAGAATATGAATGTATGAGATAGCATGTTTTATATATACATATATATATATATATATATATATATATATATATATATATATATATATATATATATATATATATATATAGGCAAGGAACAAAACAAAAAGGAGTGCACTATATAAATATATATGTGTGTGTGTGTATGTGTGATGTTTGTGCGTGTGTGTAAGAGAGATAGAGAGGCAGGAGAGAGAGTGGAGAGTTTGGCAGAGTGAGAAATATGCTAATTAACTGTTTGTTTGCATAGCTGTGCGTCTGTATGAAGTACACTTATGTCAATATGTGTGTATATATACATTTGTATATACAGCTAGCACTCAACTGTCTGATGTTGTAAAATCAGGTGAGATAATCTGTGGGTATAATGGTAGTAATATATATATAAATAGTGTATTTTTATGAATAATTCAGAATTCCATTGAGGCAGATTAACAATGAATAAATTTATACAGATGTTTCAGGAAATTTCAGACTGGGGTGGTAAATAATAATATATGTAGTTGTCGACATGTTCGATTTGTAGTTATTTGTAAAATCGATACCGACAAAAAAAAAAAAAATATATATATATATATATATATCGATATTAAATAAATGGAAACTATATTTATAAAACCATATTTATTTCATTATATATATTTCAGGGATATCATATTAAAAATATGTTATGCCTTCTTCAGACAAAATACAATATAAACAGTCTTATAAATAGATAGATTCGACATACCTTTCAACTTCGACTTCTATTTGAAAAGTTGATATATATCTATATATCTATATCCAAAATTAGATAAATTAAATGAATTCAATCCAAATCGAAATTGTGGGTGTCATGCCTAAACGGCGTGCGCCATATCGCCCGGAAAATAAGCTCAAAGATTTTGTAGGTCCGAGCATTTTATAATAACTAGAAATTGATTAACATATATATAAATAAATATAAACATGAATAATCACAGGAGAAATCACAGTAAAATCACAGTAAAAATTATCTCCTGTGATTATTCATGTTTATATTTATTTATATATATGTTAATCAATTTCTATTTATTATATATATATATATAAAATAAAAAAACACCTATAAATACGTAATTGTACCCACTTTCTGCGGCGCTCTTTGTTCAAATTCCCCTTTTGGACATTAACCATTTCACTTTTCTTCGCATTTTTGAAAAGTCCACTTTGATGAGAGGATGGTAGTGAGGGAGAAATAATGAGAACCAATAAATCAATTAATTATATTATCACGATTTGTAGCTTTAAAATCACGGAATCTTCCGTAACCTTTCCTTCAATTTGCTCTCTGCTCTCATTTGCTATACGAGGGTCGGCTGAAAATTTCAAAGGTTAACCAAGATACTTTTATAGAATGATCAAATGAGATTTATTTTTCAACACAGTCCCTGGAAAGAAATAATGCAGTTATTAATACAAAGAGTTGCAATTAATGCATTGAAGATTTCACAGCTCTAACATCACTCCTTCATAGCTAGGATATAAATATTTCGTAAATGCAACTATATGATCGTTTTTTTATTATCGTTTTATATACTGTTGTCTAGGTGGTGTCTCCCCATCTTCTTGGCTAATTTTCACTGACCCTGTTTACATATTAGGAGAAAGATAGGAAAAATACAAAGGTGTAAACATAAAAACATGCAAAAGCGATCCATTTGATAGAAGCTTAGCTGCTGAAATGTAACGACAAGTTTGCCTATATTCAGAAGAGAAATTAAATTATACACCTTGTCTTAGTTTTCTATTTTGGTACAAAACCTGACATTTCAAGTTTAGCACAAATAATTAGATCTACGCTTTGCTGACTCAATTTCAGATCTCAATAACGCTCTCAGCTCTTATTCTTCATCCCATTAAAATATTATTTCTCCAGAAGAAGTATCTTTGTGTATCAATGATAGGGAATTATCTTAAATCGGATTAAATATCTTAAATGAATGGATATGAAGTTTTGCCATCATTCGGCGAATAAAGTCTTCTTGCGTAGGATTTATTATCATTATTTCTTAAAACAACTATTGAAATTAAAGCTGTGTACCGACAATTAAAGACCTTAAGGGTATTGGAGAATAATTATAACTACATTTAGTTGTTTATATGATTGTGGGTTCAAAGCCTGAGCATGTGTTTCACTTTTTTTCTGGCCAGAACGCTTTACCTTAGACGTCTCAGTCTACCTACCTATTAGGAACAAGTATTTGTTTTAGTGAACCAAGCCTCCTATAGTTGTTTTCTTGTTGATACATACTTCAAATCAAGAAAAGTTAGCTATCCCAATTATAATTAAAACTATCCCAAAAGTCTATGAGTTCAATATGTATCCTATATTTATATTCAAAAGAATTATCATTTAAAGTTAGAAGAGAATTAAAATATCTGTAACTAAGTATATATTCTGATGCTGTGAAGATGTTTGGCTTAGGGGTTAGCGATTGCAAGCTAGTGAGTTTGATTTGCGGACCGGGCTGAGCGTGGTATCCTTTAGCAAGACGCTTTATTTCACGTTACCCCAAACTACTCAGCAGGCAAAAATGAATTGTTACTGCATTACAAGGAGCTCGCCTTGTCACATGTCGTGTCTGGCTGAATCTCCATGAGAACTATATTAAGAGTGCCAGGTCACTTGTATCCTCAGCCACTGACTGTAATTCCACAAGCAGGTAGTTCTGTTGATTGCACCAATTGGATCATTCGTTATCGGAAACGCCTGAGGTTGAAAAACAACTACAATTTTCCTATGCTGTACATGTTGTTTAGCACCGAGTCTGAACTGTTTTGTCAGACTTATAATTAAAGCCATGTCAGTTGTAACCATCTCGTCTCTGTTATTTCCCCGTTTACATTTCCAATGTCATTTATTCTTCTTCCTGCTTTAAGACATTAGGTTGGGGTTTAAGAGAATTCTGCAGTTAATTCTAGCAGCATGTTGGTTAAGGGAACACATAAATATTCAATTATTGATTAACTGTCGTGATAAATATTCTCGTAATGTATTCTCCTAGTAATGTGCTGGGTAGAATGGGTCTGGTTCATCTGCTTCTGAACTGACTATATTGTATAGTAATCGGTGAGTGGCCGTTCACTTGAAAACGCATCACATCGAGTGTTCAGAAAGTTGTCGGAATAAGATAAACGATAAGGTCAAAAATAAACGAAATGGAAAGAAAAAATAAAGAAAATTGACGCCTTAAAAACTAGCTCAAACAATGGTCAGACAAACATCCAGAATTATCCACTATGCTGTGGTATTATACTATACGTCTTCGTCTATACAGGTTGTTAAAGCAGCAGAAAAACATCAAGTATTTTGTCAAGATTCGTGGAGTCTTCAGAGAATTTCCACTGAGATGTTTAATAATACACACTTTGCATGAGACCTCACTATCTCCCAGAAATATCACTGACCGTAATGTTAAAAAGACAAAAATATACGAATAAATAAATATATAAATAAATAAATAACCAAGAAGGAAAAGGCTTTTGTCAATATAATTACTACTAGTGTAACTGAAAGTGTGTTTATTATTATATGTCTGTACATGACAAGTGTTATGTTTTTAAGATGCATAGTCACGGAGACAAACTTATCAGTGGGATTTGAAGTTTACAGTGTCTACGAAATAATACTTCATCAATATCTGATATCTATTGCCAAGTGGAACATTGATTTGACCTGAAAAATGAGTATAGGAAAGAAAACATTGAAAATAATAACAAGAAGCAATAAAATACGTTCGCATAAATACACACATTCATAGTATAAAAATTACATATTTATATACACGCATCTGTATGTTAAAAATTGAATCGATATTTAATTTTTTTTTAATGTTGTACTATCGAACCATTCATTTTGAAGAAAATCGAAAGCAAAAACTAGACGAAAAATAAAACATGTACACATACCTAACATCCAATATAAGCTAAAATATAGACACGTAAATATATACCATGATATAATTTTAGAAGTCTTCTTCGTATTGATTTCTGGTAATAGAGACGGAGTACTATTAAGTACGATATAGAGAAACATGAGCACACACACACGTGCACATGCATATTCATACTCACATACTCACACACTCACATATGCAAACCCAAACACATATTTCTCCTGTATAGACATGCATTTAAACATACAGTATACACAGGCGCGCGCACACATGCACAAACAGACATAACCACACACAAAGCACAAAACATAGTTACACACAAAACATACAATTACACACGCAGACACACATATATATATTATCTTACAAGTTTCACTCCTTAGACTGCGATTATGCTGAACAGCCACCCTTGACTTAGTTGATTATGTCGAACCGGTATGTTACAGAATATAAGCATAACGTAAACACACACACTCTATTTCTCTCTCTCTCTCTCTCTCTCTCTCTCTATATATATATATATATATATATATATATATATATATATATATATATATATAAATATATATATATATATATATCAGTGGCGAAGGGTGCGTGCATGCGTTATAGAATCTTGAGTTGATCAATTGCGTCGGTTGAAGCAAGAGGAATTTTGACTGCTTACTAAATCGTAGACACCTAAAAAGATAGCACACACACACACACACACACACACACACACACACACACACACACACACACACACACACACACACACACACACACACACACACACACACACACACATACGTACACACATACACACGACTGCGTCGGTTGAAGCAATCGGAAGTTTGGCTGCTTGCTAAATCATAGACACATAAAAAGATAACACACACACACACTACATAACACTACATGCGGCTTTGACCGGGAGGGTCATTGAGAGGGAATCGGGGGGGGGGGGGGGGGGGGGGTTAAGGCTGCATGGCCCCACTTTCCGCCATGGCAATTGGACTGCATGCCCTGCTTTCCAGGTTACCCTTCGCCACTGATATATATATATATATATCTATATATATATATATATATATATATGCATAAATACACACACACACACACACACATATATATATATATATATATATATATGTGTGTGTGTGTGTGTGTATGTGTGTCTGTGTCTGTGTATTTATGCATATATATATATATACATAAACGGAAAAAATGAAACAAAATTTCATTTCCCACTCTTAGTACGGCTGTTACTTAAATATAAGTATGTACACGTACATACATATATGTATACAGACGTACAGTAGTATGTATATATATATACATACATGCACACATATATATATATGCACGTATGGATTCACTGAACATTTATTATAATGCTCGGTGTGTTTGTAAACAAACATCCCGTATTAAGCCGTAGTGTCTAGCAACCACCGTTGCTCGTTTGTTCAACACTGACAAAGGAACGCTGTACTAGTTTTAAGCTTGTTAGCTATCGTCACACACACAGACACACATACACACACACACACATACATATATATATATATATATATATATGTATGTGTGTGTGTATCTGTGTGTGTGTATTTATGCATGCCTATAGATTGAGTATATTACATCACCTTTGTGTATCTATGATTGTGTAACACTGTGTCACACAATATCCTACTTAATAATAACAGATATAAATTTCAGAAACAGAATATACTAATATAGATTTAGTAGTGTGGTGACAATAATCGATCAAATCGATTGAGATTACCAATAAAATTAATATAACTAATATCAACCAATTAATAAATCAACTAGTAAATAATTGTTTCTATTTTAGGCACAAGGCCAGCAATTAGCCAGTACATTACTGGTACTTTATGTTATCGACCCCGTAAGGATGAAAGGCAAAGTTAACCTCGCCGGATTTGAACTCAAATCGTAAAGGGACGTAACTATGCTGGAAAGCATGTCCGACCCTCTAGCGATACTGCCAATTCACCGCCCCTAAATCCCTTCATAGTACCTTCTTTAAGAAAACTGAATTAGTAAATAATGATTTCTGATTCAGTCACAAGGCCGACAATTTTTTGGGGGGAGGAAAGTTGATTAAATCGACCTCAGTGCATTACTGGTGCTTTATTTTAACGACCCCGTAAAGATGAAAGGCGAAGTTAACCTCCGTGGAATTTGAACTCAGAAGGTAAAAGGCCATAACTCTATTCCGCTAAGGATAGTGTGCGACGCTCTACCGATGCTTATAATCCACCGTCCTAATCAACTAATAAACAAAAAAATAAAATATTGAAAGATACACAAAAGAAGGGTCGTTTTGCCGATACCAAACTGTTAGTATCAGTTATCTAAATAAGTGCATATTCCAACAGTCAGATCTAGAACAACCCGGAATTGGCATATGGTTCCTCAGTGTGCTTGTCTAGTAAGCCACATTGGACAAACGGGTGTTTTTAAGTCCTGGTATCAGTTAATTTTCTCCCTCTCCTTTTCTTGCACTCTTGTGTCAAATGGGCAGGCTACATCTACAATCAAACACTCTTTTTTCCTTGTCCAAAACCAACAGGTCAGGCCTATTGTGTTCTAATTTATTGTCCGTCTGTATCCTAAAATCCCATAGCACCTTCATCTGATCGTTTTCTATCACCGGCTCTGGCTTATGCTCATACCACTTCTCAAAATGTGGTAAATTGTTTACTTTGCCAGTGGATCACCCTGCCTATCACATCATGTCTCCAGCCGTTATAGTGAGTCTGGGCTAGAGGTTTACACTCGGATACAATGTGAGCCATAGTCTCCTCTTTCTCTCCACAGATCCTACACAGTGGGCTAGCCTTCTCCTTGTAAATATGGTGTTTCTTCCACCAAGGTTCTGATCTTTCTTGTTTATTGTTTCCTCCCGTTTTTATGCCACGTAATTTCTTCACCGCATTTGCTGTTGCTTTGAGGATATTGTTGCATTGGTGAATGTTCCTCGCCTCAAGGTATGGGATGAATTTGTTTACCTTAGCTGTTGTTTCTTTTAACTTGTCAGTTTCGGGTGGAGGGATGTTATATTTTTAATCCAATACCCCTGCACACCATCTGGGCCTGGTGATTTCCAGTTGGTTAGTTTTTTGGCCTGCACCTTAAGAGTTTCAACTGTGATACTCAAATCAGTTTGTTGGTGTGCCTGTTCACTGATCTCCTTCTGTACTGTCTCAATCCACACTGCCTGGTCATTATGTCTAACATCCTGCTCCCATATTCCTCTCCAGAATGTTTTAGTTTGTTCCGCCTCAGGGATCAAGTCGTTGCCTCTTTCTTTCCCCTCAAGCTGTCCAAACAGCATCTTTGGTTTTTGTCGAACATGCGGTTCTGTTTATACTGACTGACTGTTCTGGTATCGCCTGATTTTTGCACTCTTTGCTACAATGCGTTGCTTCAGTTCCTCTATGATAATATTTAGCTTTTTCCTCCTAGTTTTGTACTTTATTTCCAGTCTATTTTTAGTATCTATGTTTTTTAGTGTCCCATTCAGTAGTGACTCAAGCTTTCCAATGTCATTTCTCATTTCCCTGATTTGACCACGCATTATTATTATTATTATTATTATTATTATTATTATTATTATTATTATTGAATGCCATGGTTGACGGAGGCTCGGCTCTGTAAGGTATAGTAATTTTTAACCGTTAAAACAATTGTAAATTGTTTAAAACTTGAACCAAATTGTTGATAAAGACACCCTCCTCCTCGTGAGAGGGGTCTTTCTGTCCGTTATTTGGCCCTTCGGGGTTAAATAATCAGTTATTGGGGTTTTGTACCCAAAATTTCATTTTAAACAAAAAACAACATGGCTACAAAAAAGAAATTTCATACGTCACTCCCACTCATTCCGTCTTCTTCCTCAATCATCACTACAGCAGAGAGAAGATTGTCAATCTCCCTCCCTTCTTTAAATGTGTCTCTCTCCCTCCCTTCTCTTTCGCAAGTGACGAAAGAAAAGAAAAGTCTCGTGCAAAGCGTGCAAGGTTTCTCCACGACGACGACGACAGCGACGAAACAGGTGTGCGGGAAATACGAAAACCCAGTTCATTCGTCTGACGTCAGGAATAATAGCAGTAGCAGCCGTAATAACAACAGCAACAGTGACAATGAAAACAACAGTAGCAGCCGCAACAGCATCACCAGCAGCATAAACAACAACAGCATTAGCAGCAGCAACACCAACAACAACCACAGCAACAGCGGCGGAGGCAGTAGTCGTAGTACCTGCAGCAACAACAAAAGTACCAGCAGCTCTGACGACAACAACAACAGCAGAGAAAAACCAATCTCATTTGCAGGTATTGCGAAAAACTTGGAAACAATCCTCATAACAAATGAGGAATTAGAGGAAGCGAAGAAGATGGTGACAAAGAACGGACACCGAGCAATCTGCAAGGCAGCGAAAAATTTTTTCGAAACCCAAGAGCACTGTACGGTCACGTACCGTACAGTAAGTACAAAATCCCGTAGGGTGGAAAGAGCCACAGAGGCCCAAATACAAAAAGCCTTGGGGTCTGTGTGGCAGCGGAAAACGCACATCACCCGAGGCAAAAAATATGCCACCGTAGACGTACTTTTTGCCACACCCCAGGAGGCAAAGGCCCAATCAGTAGTGACCCTAAGGAGCGAGGAAATGGTGTTGGTGCCCTCCTACTGTGGGCAAAAAATTGTGAGGGTCAAACTGACCCACGTCCCCCCCGGAATGACCCCTTCTTGGCTGGCCGCGTCTGTCCTCGTCGGAATCGAGGACAAAACAACTGTACTGCAAGTACAGAAAAAAGTAAGAGAAGATTGGGTCGGCTCCTCCATTGAGATGCTAATCCAAACCAACCAGGAGTGCATCGAAGCTATCCCGGATGTGATAGACTTCGATAACGGCACTCAACTGCCCATAAGTGTTGAGGGCAAACGCCCGAAATGCTTTCGCTGTGGATCGAAGACTCACCTCAGGGCCTTCTGCAACGAGAAGACCCTGAGAAAGGAGAAAACCCCCCTCCTTCCGAATCCGGCTCCACGGCTACCAGCAACAGGACAAGCGGCAACCAGGAACGATAGGCCCGTGGCACCCATACCCACTCCACGGAAATCAAAAACAGCAGCAGCAGTGGAAATACTAACAACAACAACAGCAATACCAAATGCAGCTGCAACAGAGACTCCAGTGCAAACATCACCAACAACAACAAGTGAAAGAGTGGAGTTGGTACCCCTCCCCGACCTCACAGAATCAGACATGGAGTGTGAGGTGGGAGAGAGATGGCAAAAGGTCGTAAGAAGGCACAAACGCAGAAGCAGCGCATCGTCGCCTTTGAAAAGGGAGGAAAGAAATGAGAAAAGGGTAAAGTCTACTGCAAAGAGACCCACAGCAGCAACAACACCAACACCATCACCACCCACACTAGCGCCACCATCACCACGCGCGACAACCCCACCGCCAACAACACCTTCAACACCACCACCACAAGCACCAACATCGCAAACACAACAACAAAACACACACACCCAGCAACAACGACAAGAAAATAGCAGAACCACACCCCACCCCCAGAAAAACAAATGCACGGCAATAAATACACACAACAAGAAACTAATGACTTACATAATTGAACACACAGACATTTCACAACAGGACTACATAATACCAGCACCAATCAAAACGCCAACTAACATAAGACTGCTAAAAATAGCACAGAAACAATACACAAATATTAAAACGAAATTCCCCAACGCAGTTGGTGATTTCAGGGACCTAGGAGGAACCATCAATCGAAGAGTATACTCAGACATTCTCTTAGAAGAGCCGACGACCAGCCGAAGGGACGATTCAACGGTCCCTTCACCAGACGATCAAGTGAAAAGGGATGTAAAAACCATCCCTCCTCTACCAAAAGTACGGTAAGTGGTCTTTCCCATCTTTTCCACTCTATTTTAAACATGACCTCACTCAGAATAGGCAGCATAAATGCGCGTGGCTTGGGGTCGTCATGGAAGCAGGGTCACCTGCTCAACGACCTCAGGTCACTAAACATAGATGTAGTGGCCATCAGCGAGACCAGAATCTCCGAAGCACGGGCCTTCGCACCGATCTTCGGCGGCTACGATGTGTACGCATCTCCCAGCCGTCCTGGATCCGGTGGAGGAGTTGCTGTACTTTTTCGGAGAGGTTTGGATCTCGCCATACGGGCCATCTTCCTGGACCCAGAGGGTAAGCTGGTGGTGCTGGACGTGACCAGCGGAGACGGGCAAGCTTTCAGGCTAGTGGCCGTCTATGCCCCGACAGGAGCAGGGCGGCCTGATTTCTTCCGGCGTCTGGAGACCTTTCTTGGAACGTCGCGCTCTTTAGTGTTAGTGGGCGACTGGAACGGGATCTTAGATGCACGCTGGGACTGTGTGGGATTAGCGGATAGGGGTGGAGGGTGCAAGAGCCTCACCAACCTGCTCAGGCGTTTTGAACTGTCTGACAGGTACCGATTGGATTTCCCGAATGTGCCAATGTGGACTTGGACAAACCGCATAGGGTCATCCAGATCATATCTAGATAGAGTATTTTGTAGGGAAATAGATAGGTCTAGCATAGGCTGTCCACAATTCAAGATAGTCAGCTACACGGACCACAAATTCGTGATCTGTGTGCTTGACTTAGATAGGCTTCATAGACGAGGACCCGGCTACTGGAAGCTAAACGCGTCCTTACCAGCGCGCAAGGCCTACAGAGACCGGATTAGCGAACTAGTTAAGCGGGCGTTGACGGGGGCCATCGTCAACAACAAGTGGTGGTTTGCTCTGAAAAGAGCGATTAGAATAGAATCGATTAGATTTAGTAAGGCTTTAGCAATAGAGAAAAATAGAGCAGAGGGAGAACTAGTTAGAAAATTAGACGAGGCGCTTAGCAAAGGCATTGCGACCGACGTGCTTGCGGCGAAATTGGCCCTTGACCAATTCTTCAATGCAAAGCACGAAGGCTGCGTTGTCAGAGCAAGGGTGCGTGCTCTCAGACACGAGGGGACGAAAGCCGTTCAATGGGCCCGAGTGGCGGAGGCGCGTCGTGGCAACAAAGCCACGATCCGGTCTTTGGTGGACCACGACGGGCGCATGCTACTCGATCCCGGGCAAATGTGTGAAGCTTTTCAGCGACACTTCGCTCAGCTGTTCGGGGGCAGCATGGGCCGGGTAGAGGGATGGACTTTAGTGTCTACCTCGACGGACTGCCGCGGCTCTCGGCCACTGAGGCGAAGTGTTGCGAAAAGCCGATAACAGCCGCTGAAGTAAGGGAGGCAATGACTGGCTGCACAAGGGGTAAATCGCCTGGTTTGGATGGTCTGCCCTATGAACTTTACGTACAGATGCCAGACTTGTTCGGAGGCCTCTTGGCGGACGTCTACTGCAACTGGCAACAGAACGGGAGAATTCCCAGTTCTGTGAGCCGAGGAGCGGTGGCACTGCTGAGAAAGGATCCGAACAAGGGGGATAACATAGAAAATTTCCGGCCCATAACTCTGCTAAACACAGAGTTTAAGATTTTGGCCAAGGTGCTAGCAAAGAGGTTGGCGCTTGTCGTTGGTGGTCTGGTGGGAGAGGCGCAGACATGCGCCATTCCCGACAGATCCATCCACGACAACCTCCACCTCATGCGATACATCGTAGAGAGGGTAGCTAGGGAACCTGGCACGGGTGGGTCCTTGATCAATTTAGATCAGTCGAAAGCTTTCGATAGGGTCGACCATCGTTACCTAGCGGCAGTCCTGAGGGCGGCTGGCTTTGGGCCCGTCTTCAGAGGCTGGATCGCTGCCATGCACAGCGACATCTGCTCTGTGGTGAGAGTGAACGGTCACCTGTCGGAACCGTTCAACATCATGCGCTCGGTCCGCCAAGGATGTCCCCTCTCGTCCCTCTTGTACGTATTGACTCTCGAGCCATTACTGCACAAACTGGAGACGTTGAGGGGGGTCCCGCGCGAACTAGGATGCGGAAGATCCGTATCAGCATATGCGGACGATGTCACCGTAGTGGTGTCGAACGCCAAACACATCGAGGCGATCGGCACTACACTAAGAGAATACGAAGCGGTGACAGGAGCAATGATCAACCAGGAAAAGTCAGTGGGCCTGCAGCTCGGCACCTGGAGAGGCAGGTCCATGCCGTCCAACAGCGTCGTCGGACGCTGGACGGACGGACCGGTTAAATTGCTAGGGGTCTGGTTCGGTCCGGACCTCCAGACGGACAAAAACTGGGACGAGGTGACGAGCAGGGTGGCTTCTCTCACCCAGAAATGGGCCGAGAGGAAGCTATCCCTGAAAGGTCGAGCGGAGGTGGCTAACGCGTACATCGCGTCCGTCATCTGCTACCGCCTGACCGTCGTACCTTGTCCTAAGCCTCGCCTGACTGTGCTGGAGCGTTTGCTCTTTCGCTTTTTGTGGAAGGGACGTGCTCCGATGGTCAGGCGGTCCATCTGTTGTCAACACCCGCTACGTGGAGGGCTGGGCATGCCGTGGCTGATGATGCGCAGGCACGCGCTCAGGCTACGACATCTCCACCTCTTCCTCGACGGTGATCAGGTGTGGTCGCCGTTTGCTAGACGCGTGTTTCCCCAGCTCGTTTCCTTGACGGAGCTGCAGTCCTGGGTCAAGCGAAGACCGAGAAGGAGCGCCTGGAGACTGGAATGTCTTCAGGCGCTCACAGCCCTCGACCAATCGGGCAATGTGATCGGTGGAAACTCCACCTCGGCGTTCTATAGAGGATTAGTGGAGGGGAAGAGCGACGACGTACTTGGGGAAACTCTAGGCGTCGACGAAAATCAACTAGCCAATCTCTTCGGAAGAACTTTCGGGCCAGGGCCTATGGACAACTTCCAGAAATCTCTGGCCTGGCAGTGCTACCGAGGAGCCTTGCCAGTTCGGGATAAACTCTACAGGCATGGAGGTGCCGTCAGCCGGGCATGTCCGAGATGCGCGCAGGGCGACGAAACCGTCCTGCACGCACTCGTCCAGTGTCCGAAAATTGCTGACTTGTGGGTTTATGTCGAACACCTGCTGTCGCGTTTAGGACGGATCCGGCTATCATCTGAGTCCATCGTGAGGATTGCCCCGCCCTCCTCCTTTAGCCGGGAAGGGCAGGCAGTTTTTATCTGCCTGGTGGCCATGGCGAAAGAGATAGTATGGTGGACACGTTTGAAAGGGCTGAAGACGAGCACTTACCTCTTCGGTGATGCTCTGATTGACTTTTTCAAATTTCATTTGAAAAGGAAAATCAGAGTAGAGAGGGAAGTGCTCTCTTCCCAGCATTTTGTTGAAAGATGGGTGAGAGAAGCAAGAATGGCCCGAGTGAATGGGCCTACTCTGAGCATATATCTGTAAATTAAAGGTGGAAAACTGGGAGAGGGCACTTGCCTTGGTGGTCAGGGTCATTGTGGCTTTTTACTGGGCTTTCTCCACAAATGTCCCTCCGAAGTCTCCCCCCTATTGGGGAATTTTTCATTGTTATTTTTGTTACATCCTCTGTTTTTGTTTTTTACACGCAGAAATGCCCATTTGTACCGTCCTGCATTGTCCTGCACTGTCCTTAATGTCTACTTTATGTAAACCCTTGTGGTTAATAAAGAAATCATTATTATTATTATTATTATTATTATTATTATTATTATTGAATGCCATGGTTGACGGAGGCTCGGCTCTGTAAGGTATAGTAATTTTTAACCGTTAAAACAATTGTAAATTGTTTAAAACTTGAACCAAATTGTTGATAAAGACACCCTCCTCCTCGTGAGAGGGGTCTTTCTGTCCGTTATTTGGCCCTTCGGGGTTAAATAACCATTTATTGGGGTTTTGTACCCAAAATTTCATTTTAAACAAAAAAACATGGCTACGAAAAAGAAATTTCATACGTCACTCCCACTCATTCCGTCTTCTTCTTCCTCAATCATCACTACAGCAGAGAGAAGATCGTCTCTCTCCCTCCCTTCTTTAAATGTGTCTCTCTCCCTCCCTTCTCTTTCGCAAGCGACGAAAGAAAAGAAAAGTCTCGTGCAAAGCGTGCAAGGTTTCTCCACGACGACGACGACAGCGACGAAACAGGTGTGCGGGAAATACGAAAACCCAGTTCATTCGTCTGACGTCAGGAATAATAGCAGTAGCAGCCGTAATAACAACAGCAACAGTGACAATGAAAACAACAGTAGCAGCCGCAACAGCATCACCAGCAGCATAAACAACAACAGCATTAGCAGCAGCAACACCAACAACAACCACAGCAACAGCGGCGGAGGCAGTAGTCGTAGTACCTGCAGCAACAACAAAAGTACCAGCAGCTCTGACGACAACAACAACAGCAGAGAAAAACCAATCTCATTTGCAGGTATTGCGAAAAACTTGGAAACAATCCTCATAACAAATGAGGAATTAGAGGAAGCGAAGAAGATGGTGACAAAGAACGGACACCGAGCAATCTGCAAGGCAGCGAAACATTTTTTCGAAACCCAAGAGCACTGTACGGTCACGTACCGTACAGTAAGTACAAAATCCCGTAGGGTGGAAAGAGCCACAGAGGCCCAAATACAAAAAGCCTTGGGGTCTGTGTGGCAGAGGAAAACGCACATCACCCAAGGCAAAAAATACGCCACCGTAGACGTACTTTTTGCCACACCCCAGGAGGCAAAGGCCCAATCAGTAGTGACCCTAAGGAGCGAGGAAATGGTGTTGGTGCCCTCCTACTGCGGGCAAAAAATTGTGAGGGTCAAACTGACCCACGTCCCCCCCGGAATGACCCCTTCTTGGCTGGCCGCGTCTGTCCTCGTCGGAATCGAGGACAAAACAACTGTACTGCAAGTACAGAAAAAAGTAAGAGAAGATTGGGTCGGCTCCTCCATTGAGATGCTAATCCAAACCAACCAGGAGTGCATCGAAGCTATCCCGGATGTGATAGACTTCGATAACGGCACTCAACTGCCCATAAGTGTTGAGGGCAAACGCCCGAAATGCTTTCGCTGTGGATCGAAGACTCACCTCAGGGCCTTCTGCAACGAGAAGACCCTGAGAAAGGAGAAAACCCCCCTCCTTCCGAATCCGGCTCCACGGCTACCAGCAACAGGACAAGCGGCAACCAGGAACGATAGGTCCGTGGCACCCATACCCACTCCACGGAAATCAAAGACAGCAGCAGCAGTGGAAATATTAACAACAACAACAGCAATACCAAATGCAGCTGCAACAGAGACTCCAGTGCAAACATCACCAACAACAACAAGTGAAAGAGTGGAGCTGGTACCCCTCCGCGACCTTACAGAATCAGACATGGAGTGTGAGGTGGGAGAGGGATGGCAAAAGGTCGCAAGAAGGCACAAACGCAGAAGCAGCGCATCGTCGCCTTTGAAAAGGGAGGAAAGAAATGAGAAAAGGGTAAAGTCTACTGCAAAGAGACCCACAGCAGCAACACCACCAACACCATCACCACCCACACCAGCACCACCATCACCACCGGCGACAACCCCACCGCCAACAACACCTTCAACACCACCACCACAAGCACCAACATCGCAAACACAACAACAAAACACACACACCCAGCAACAACGACAAGAAAATAGCAGAACCACACCCCACCCCCAGAAAAACAAATGCACGGCAATAAACACACACAACAAGAAACTAATGACTTACATAATTGAACACACAGACATTTCACAACAGGACTACATAATACCAGCACCAATCAAAACGCCAACTAACATAAGACTGCTAAAAATAGCACAGAAACAATACACAAACATTAAAACGAAATTCCCCAACGCAGTTGGTGATTTCAGGGACCTAGGAGGAACCATCAATCGAAGAGTATATTCAGACATTCTCTTAGAAGAGCCGACGACCAGCCGAAGGGACGATTCAACGGTCCCTTCACCAGACGATCAAGTGAAAAGGGATGTAAAAACCATCCCTCCTCTACCAAAAGTACGGTAAGTGGTCTTTCCCATCTTTTCCACTCTATTTTAAACATGACCTCACTCAGAATAGGCAGCATAAATGCGCGTGGCTTGGGGTCGTCATGGAAGCAGGGTCACCTGCTCAACGACCTCAGGTCACTAAACATAGATGTAGTGGCCATCAGCGAGACCAGAATCTCCGAAGCACGGGCCTTCGCACCGATCTTCGGCGGCTACGATGTGTACGCATCTCCCAGCCGTCCTGGATCGGGTGGAGGAGTTGCTGTGCTTTTTCGGAGAGGTTTGGATCTCGCCATACGGGCCATCTTCCTGGACCCAGAGGGTAAGTTGGTGGTGCTGGACGTGACCAGCGGAGACGGGCAAGCTTTCAGGCTAGTGGCCGTCTATGCCCCGACAGGAGCAGGGCGGCCTGATTTCTTCCGGCGTCTGGAGACCTTTCTTGGAACGTCCCGCTCTTTAGTGTTAGTGGGCGACTGGAACGGGATCTTAGATGCACGCTGGGACTGTGTGGGATTAGCGGATAGGGGTGGAGGGTGCAAGAGCCTCACCAACCTGCTCAGGCGTTTTGAACTGTCTGACAGGTACCGATTGGATTTCCCGAATGTGCCAATGTGGACTTGGACAAACCGCATAGGGTCATCCAGATCATATCTAGATAGAGTATTTTGTAGGGAAATAGATAGGTCTAGCATAGGCTGTCCACAATTCAAGATAGTCAGCTACACGGACCACAAATTCGTGACCTGTGTGCTTGACTTAGATAGGCTTCATAGACGAGGACCCGGCTACTGGAAGCTAAACGCGTCCTTACCAGCGCGCAAGGCCTACAGAGACCGGATTAGCGAACTAGTTAAGCGGGCGTTGACGGGGGCCATCGTCAACAACAAGTGGTGGTTTGCTCTGAAAAGAGCGATTAGAATAGAATCGATTAGGTTTAGTAAGGCTTTAGCAATAGAGAAAAATAGAGCAGAGGGAGAACTAGTTAGAAAATTAGACGAGGCGCTTAGCAAAGGCATTGCGACCGACGTGCTTGCGGCAAAATTGGCCCTTGACCAATTCTTCAATGCAAAGCACGAAGGCTGCGTTGTCAGAGCTAGGGTGCGTGCTCTCAGACACGAGGGGACGAAAGCCGTTCAATGGGCCCGAGTGGCGGAGGCGCGTCGTGGCAACAAAGCCACGATCCGGTCTTTGGTGGACCACGACGGGCGCATGCTACTCGATCCCGGGCAAATGTGTGAAGCTTTTCAGCGACACTTCGCTCAGCTGTTCGGGGGAAGCGGGGGGCCGGGTAGAGGGATGGACTTTAGTGTCTACCTCGACGGACTGCCGCGGCTCTCGGCCACTGAGGCGAAGTGTTGCGAAAAGCCGATAACAGCCGCTGAAGTACGGGAGGCAATGACTGGCTGCACAAGGGGTAAATCGCCTGGTTTGGATGGTCTGCCCTATGAACTTTACGTACAGATGCCAGACTTGTTCGGAGGCCTCTTGGCGGACGTCTACTGCAACTGGCAACAGAACGGGAGAATTCCCAGTTCTGTGAGCCGAGGAGCGGTGGCACTGCTGAGAAAGGATCCGAACAAGGGGGATAACATAGAAAATTTCCGGCCCATAACTCTGCTAAACACAGAGTTTAAGATTTTGGCCAAGGTGCTAGCAAAGAGGTTGGCGCTTGTCGTTGGTGGTCTGGTGGGAGAGGCGCAGACACCTGTCGGAACCGTTCAACATCATGCGCTCGGTCCGCCAAGGATGTCCCCTCTCGTCCCTCTTGTACGTATTGACTCTCGAGCCATTACTGCACAAACTGGAGACGTTGAGGGGAGTCCCGCGCGAACTAGGATGCGGAAGATCCGTGTCAGCATATGCGGACGATGTCACCGTAGTGGTGTCGAACGCCAAACACATCGAGGCGATCGGCACTACACTAAGAGAATACGAAGCGGTGACAGGAGCAATGATCAACCAGGAAAAGTCAGTGGGCCTGCAGCTCGGCACCTGGAGAGGCAGGTCCATGCCGTCCAACAGCGTCGTCGGGCGCTGGACGGACGGACCGGTTAAATTGCTAGGGGTCTGGTTCGGTCCGGACCTCCAGACGGACAAAAACTGGGACGAGGTGACGAGCAGGGTGGCTTCTCTCACCCAGAAATGGGCGGAGAGGAAGCTATCCCTGAAAGGTCGAGCGGAGGTGGCTAACGCGTACATCGCGTCTGTCATCTGCTACCGCCTAACCGTCGTACCTTGTCCTAAGCCTCGCCTGACTGCGCTGGAGCGTTTGCTCTTTCGCTTTTTGTGGAAGGGACGTGCTCCGATGGTCAGGCGGTCCATCTGTTGTCAACACCCGCTACGTGGAGGGCTGGGCATGCCGTGGCTGATGATGCGCAGGCACGCGCTCAGGCTACGACATCTCCACCTCTTCCTCGACGGTGATCAGGTGTGGTCGCCGTTTGCTAGACGCGTTTTTCCCCAGCTCGTTTCCTTGACGGAGCTGCAGTCCTGGGTCAAGCGAAGACCGAGAGGGAGCGCCTGGAGACTGGAATGTCTTCAGGCGCTCACAGCCCTCGACCAATCGGGCAATGTGATCGGTGGAAACTCCACCTCGGCGTTCTATAGAGGATTAGTGGAGGGGAAGAGCGACGACGTACTTGGGGAAACTCTAGGCGTCGACGAAAATCAACTAGCCAATCTCTTCGGAAGAACTTTCGGGCCAGGGCCTATGGACAACTTCCAGAAATCTCTGGCCTGGCAGTGCTACCGAGGAGCCTTGCCAGTTCGGGATAAACTCTACAGGCATGGAGGTGCCGTCAGCCGGGCATGTCCGAGATGCGCGCAGGGCGACGAAACCGTCCTGCACTCACTCGTCCAGTGTCCGAAAATTGCTGACTTGTGGGTTTATGTCGAACACCTGCTGTCGCGTTTAGGACGGATCCAGCTATCATCTGAGTCTATCGTGAGGATTGCCCCGCCCTCCTCCTTTAGCCGGGAAGGGCAGGCAGTTTTTATCTGTCTGGTGGCCATGGCGAAAGAGATAGTATGGTGGACACGTTTGAAAGGGCTGAAGACGAGCACTTACCTCTTCGGTGATGCTCTGATTGACTTTTTCAAATTTCATTTGAAAAGGAAAATCAGAGTAGAGAAGGAAGTGCTCTCTTCCCAGCATTTTGTTGAAAGATGGGTGAGAGAAGCAAGAATGGCCCGAGTGAATGGGCCGACTCTGAGTATATATCTGTAAACTAAAGGTGGAAAACTGGGAGAGGGCACTTGCCTTGGTGGTCAGGGTCATTGTGGCTTTTTACTGGGCTTTCTCCACAAATGTCCCTCCGAAGTCTCCCCCCTATTGGGGAATTTTTCATTGTTATTTTCATTGTTATTTTTGTTACATCCTCTGTTTTTGTTTTTTTACACGCAGAAATGCCCATTTGTACCGTCCTGCATTGTCCTGCACTGTCCTTAATGTCTACTTTATGTAAACCCTTGTGGTTAATAAAGAAATCATTATTATTATTATTATTATTATTATTATTATTATTATTATTATTATTATTATTATTATTATTATTATTATTATTATTGTTCTTTGCGTCTCAGTCATTGATGTTAGTCAACTGGAAAGTTTTTTGAAATGAATATCAAGCCACTACCTGCTGCCTCAGATATTCAGGACGTATCGGAGGGTTCTTGCTGTTCCCAGCAAGCATGCCTTTTGAAGTGCTGCAAAAAGCGGGGCGGGGCCAATTTTCTTTAACCATCCCTGGAAACTTTTTGAGATAGTACCTAGTGCGCCTATGACAATCGGGACCACTTTGACTTCATGGCAGTTCCAAATCCTTTTTACCTCCCACTTTAAGTCCTGGTATCGGTTAATTTTCTCCCTCTCCTTCTCTTGCACTCTCGTGCCGAATGGACAGGCCACATCCACATTCAGGCACGATCTTTTTTACTTGTCCAAAACCACAAGGTCAGGTCTATTGTGTTCCAGTTTCTTGTCCGTCTGTATCCTAAAACCCCACAGCACCTTCACCTGATCGTTTACTATCACCGACTTTGGCTTATACTCATACCACTTCTCAGAATGTGGTAAATTGTTTACTTTGTATAGGTGCCAGTGGAACACCGTGCCCATCACATCATGTCCCCAGCCTTTATAGTGAGTCTGGGCTAGGTGTTTACACTCGGATACAATGTCAGCCACAGTCGCCTCTCTGTCTCCACAGATCCTGCACAGTAGGCTAGCCTTCTCCTTGTAAATATGGTTTTTCAGCCACTTCGTTTTGAGGGCCTGCTGTAGCCTTTTTAAGGTCTCCTCTTTTCAACCAGTTCCATGTCAGTGGATCTCTGAATTCAGGTTTCTCAAAGAAGGTACTATGAAGGGATTTTTAATGAAGGCTTCTCTTTCTCCTCGTTGTTATTTCCTCTTTGGACATCCCCTGGTCCTCTCCTTCAGTACAATTCTGAGCATTGGCTCCTTACTATCAGTAACGTATTTGTGTAGGTTGTTTTTCTCCATCTGAACACAGTCCTCTATGCTGATAAGACCTCTTCGACCTTCAGATCTCCTTAAGTAGAGTCTATAGACATCACTCCTCTTGTGGAACATGTTGTAGCTAGTCAATAGATTCCTAGTCTTCCTATCCATTTCTTTTTGTTCAGCAACATTCCATCTCAGAATTCCCGCACTGTACATAATAATAGGCACAGCTCGTGAATTTACTGCACTTATGGCATTCCTACTGTTCAGATGTGACTTTAATACGCCTAATTTAATACGCCTAATTTTTGCACTCTTTGCTACAATGCGTTGCTTCAGTTCCTCTATGATAATATTTAGCTTTTTCCTCCTAGTTTTGTACTTTATTTCCAGTCTATTTTTAGTGTCTATGTTTTTTAGTGTCCCATTCAGTAGGGACTCAAGCTTTCCAATGTCATTTCTCATTTCTCTGATTTGACCATTCAGTCGTTTCTTCCACCAAGGTTCTGATCTTTCTTGTATTTTGTTTCCTCTCGCTTTTATGCCAAGTAATTGTTGCACTGGTGAAGGCTCTTCGCCTCAAGGTATGGGATGACTTTGTTTACCTTAGCTGTTTCTTTTAACTTTTTCCTGTCTACAAATCTTAGGTTCATAGATTTCCCACTATCATTGTTCATTTCATCTACTACTAAGTTTAGGATATCAACCAAATATTTGTCCTAGCCCGTCAGCATTCATATCCTCAATGACCGTATCTTTGTTCCGGGTATTATTTGTGGATTGGCAGTATTGGTAGAGGGTCGGGCGCCATGCTTTGAAGCATAGAGTTACCTCCCTTTATGATCTGAGTTCAAATCCCGCCGAGGTTAACTTTGCCTTTCATCCTTACGGGGTCGATAAAATAAAGTACCAGTAATGCACTGGATATTTGCTGGCCTTGTGCCTAAAGTAGAAACAATTATTTATTTCAGCATTCAGATCATTGTCTGCTTCGGATGGGTCCTCCGTTCTCTCAACCTCTTCACCTTCATTTCCCACTGGCTCGTTTGCCTGACATACTCCACTCTCCATTTCCAACCTAATCTCTCTGCTCAGTTCCTCCAGTTCCAGTTCGCTTATCCACCCATTAGTTCTTATTACCCGAGCCTGCCCGGCCAATTTTTGTTCATCTAATTTAAATAGACCAATCTCGTTCCAGATGTTATGGATCCGTTTCCTATAGCCTTTTTCCTTGGGGTTACTCTTCAGGTAACGTTGCATAACAGTTCTATTCAATTCTTTCGTCCAGTTGGTTCTTGTTCCTTTCCTTCTTCTTCCTCCGATACCAGCAGTATTTGGTTGACAGCCAGGTCCCTGCTGCTGAGCCAGGGAGCACCTGCTGGGTGAGAGTCTGTCACATGACATTCCAGTCTCCACTTCACCATATTCGAACTGTTTAGTTTCAACATTGAAACACTCTTATCGAGGATTGGTGAATGTATGGTTACATAACCTCCGGTGATTTGATCACCCTCGGTGATTTTAGCGTGGCACTATCACGCTGTAGACGAACATAAATAAACAAACAAACAAATAGGTAAAAAAAAACCAAAATAATCATAAGTTTCATTGTAATGTAATGTTTGAATGTCTGACTTAGTTTTTTTTGCTTGACTGTCTGTCTGTTTGTTTTTTCTTTCTTTTTTCTTTTCTTTACGTTTGTCGTTGCTGCTGTGCTGTTTTTATTTTTATTTTTTATTTTTTTTAATTTTTTGACCGTGTCATCAAATCAGTCTATTTATATCTAAGGGAAGAAAACGCACATGGTGGATATATATCGTTATGGAATCGCTCCCGTAAGTTTTTGATTTTTACTTATTTAAAACAACTGTGATAGAATAATTCTTATTACAAATGAAGTATAAGATTACAGTTTTAACCCTCAGCAGGCGACAACGCATCCCATTACGGCATAGGGCCCCAATATTTAATATTTAATTTTGGATCAGAAATGTTATAGTCGAAAAAGAGAAAAATGGCTAAGTGGACAGACCGGCAAATAATTTCACCACCAACACCACCACCGCCACCATCACCACTACCACGCCAAAAACTCTAGTCAAGTTACCTCAACTTCTATTTCTACTTCAACTTCAACACCATCACTACAGTACTACGATCACATCACCACCACCACTGCCTCATTATCGCTACCGCCGCTATTCTCTCCCACTACCTCCTGCTAAGACAGACATCATAGTATTCCCACTAAATGAGGAAGGCATCACAAGAACATTATTATTATTATTATTACAGTTGCATTTATCTTGCTTTATGTTCATACGAGTTATCACCAAGTCACAACCAGTGACCTCAAGAGACAACAAGGTCCGCCATGTTCAAGGAAGAACATACATACACATGCATCTTTAGTGTTTAGACTTGTGATGTACTTATATTGACAGAATCTTCCTTAGTATATGGGCAGTTCCCATTAGTACTATCTTTTGTATTTCTCCTATACGCGGGTTTCCTGGGATCTGCGATAAGTAATCATTAGACCCCTTAGGTATCATTCCCAGAGCGCCTACAACCACTGGTATTGTTTTAGTTCTCAATTTCCACATTTTTCCAATTTCTATCTCCAGGTCCTTATACTTGCTCAATTTTTCAAATGTTTTTATAGATACATTCTTGTCTATTGGAACTGACATATCAATTAGCAGGCATACCCTCTTTTTAAAGTCCTTCAATATTATATCAGGTCTATTTGCATCTATTTTTCGGTCTGTTTGGATGCTAAAGTTCCACAAGATTGAGATGTGATCTTTTTCAAGTATGGGAGGTGGTTGATGCTCCCACCAATTCTTTTGATGGGGCAGGTCAAAATGCTTACACATTATCCAATGTATGTATTGTGCAGCTCTGTTATGCCTGTTTAGGTATTCGGTTGGAGCTATAGGACTGCACATTGAAATTATATGGTCAATGGTCTCTGGTTGTTTTTTGCATACACGGCATAATGGGCTGCATCCATTTTTTATTATGTTGGCTTGGTAATTTTTTGTTGGCAGACACTGATCTTGTGCTGATATAATCAGTACTTCAGTCTCCGATTTCAGTCCAGAGGATGCCAACCACTGTTGGGTTAAAGTTTTGTCAACATCAGGATTGTTAGCTCGCTCTGGGTATTTTCCATACAGAGGCTTTTCTTGCCATTTCTTAGCCAGTTTCTGTAGCAGTTCTTTCTTTGCAGTTACTTTTACCTGCTTTGCTTTTTCTGTGTTTTCCATTTCAGCAGTAAATGGGACTTCTGAAATTTGTAGTCCATTACTGTATCTTTGTGCATCTTTTGTAATGGAATATGATCTTTTGATGCTTTCGTGTTTCAAAACGAGTTTGATCATCCAATCATGTGATTCCCTTAGATATGTAGATAATCCAATTGTTGCAGTTTTCAACGCAATGTCTAACTGAATTAACCCACGTCCTCCTTCTTTCCTAGGGAGATATATTCTATCTATATCTGCCTTAGGGTGATGCATTCTGTGCATGGTTAAGAATTTTCGAATTTTTGTATCGAGCCTACGGATCTCTGTGCTTGACCAGTTGATGACATTGTAACTGTAGGTTACTACTGGTATGGCAAGCGTGTTTATAGCATCGATCCTATTCCTTGCATTCAATTCCGTTCTTAAGATTGCTCTTACTCTGCGGTAACATTCCTTCCTTATCCTTTCCCTCATTGTCGAGTGCTTGATTCGGTCTCCTTCACAAACACCTAGATATTTGTAAGTTTTTTCTTGATCAAGTTCTCTTATCACATTCCTCCGATCAAGATTAATGTCTGAACTCTTCAGCAGCTTTCCTCTGGTGAACGTTGCTTTGGCGCATTTATCTAGTCCAAACTCCATTTTAATGTCATCACTGAACTGCTCCACAGTGGATAATAGCCCTTGCAATTGTTCATCATTTTTTGCAAATAGTTTCAGGTCATCCATGTAGAACAGGTGATTAATGGTTTTGTCATAGACTTTATATCCATGTTTTGTTTCATTGAGCATTTTACTTAATGGTATAAGTGCGATGCAGAATAAAAGCGGTTATTATTATTATTATTATTGTTATTGTTATTCCTTGAATCTCAGTCATTGATGTTGGTTAACTGGAAAGTCCGTTGGATTGAATATCAAGCCACTACCTGCAGCCTCAGATATTCAGGACGTATCGGAGGGTTCTTGCCGTTCCAAGCAAGCATGCCTTTTGAAGCGTTCCAAAAAGCGTGAAGGGGCCGATTTTCTTTAACCATCCCTGGAAACCTTTGGAGATAGTCCCCAGTGCGCCTATGACAATCGGGATCACTTTGACTTCATGGCAGTTCCAAATCCTTTTCACCTCCCACTTTAGGTCCTGGTATCGGTTAATTTTCTCCCTCTCCTTCTCTTGCACTCTCGTGTCGAACGGGCAGGCCACATCCACAATCAGGCACGATCATTTTTCTTTGTCCACAACCACCAGGTCAGGTCTATTGTGTTCCAGTTTTTTGTCCGTCTGTATCCTAAAATCCCACAGCACCTTCACCTGACTGTTCTCCATCACCGCCTCTGGCCTATGCTCATACCATTTCTCAGAATGTGGTAGATTGTTTACTTTGCACAGGTGCCAGTGGATCACCCTGCCCATCACATCGTGTCTCCAGCCCTTATAGTGGGTCTGGGCTAGGTGTTTACACTCGGACACAATGTGGGCCACAGTCTCCTCTCTCTCTCCACAGATCCTGCACAGTGGGCTAGCCTCCTCCTTGTAGATATGGTGCTTCAACCACTTCGTTTTGAGGGCCTGCTCCTGCGCAGCCATTAGCATTCCTTCTGTAGCCTTTTTGAGGTCTCCTCTTCTCAACCATTATTATTATTATTATTATTATTATTATTATTATTATTATTGTTGGTGTTGTTGTTGTTGTTGTTGCTGTTGTTGCTGTTGTTGCTGTTGTTGTAGTTACTACCGTTGTTATTAATTCTACCGTTGTTATTAATACTACCATTGCTATTGTTGTTATTATCAATACTACGATTACTGTTGTTAATATTGTAATTGTTATGATAATTATTAGTGTTATTGTAACTATCTGTAATTACTAGAAGTAAGATTACTGGGCATTATATTGTTAGTATCACAGAAAGGTTTAATTTTAGAGAGCTTCCTGTAGTTACTGGGGGCTATGTGATCAGCTAAGTTCGGGGTTGTGGAGTATGATATTTTCACTTTATTTTATTGGAAATATCGATTGAAGGCCTGACACCATAGATTGCAGCAAAGAGTTACGGCCCTTTACAGTCTGAATCAAATCCCGCCGAGGTTAAGTTTGTCTTACATCCTTACGGGATCGATAAAATAAAGCACCAGTAATGCACTGGGATAATTGCTGGCCTTGTGCTAAAAGTAGAAACAATTATTTTGTTGAGGATTTTATAGTATTTATGGTTAGGCGGGAAGTTTTTTCTGCAAGATAGCAAAGAATATTTTAGGTATATTAAATGCAATGCTCTTGTACGGAGGCAGATACCATGAAACATGACGGCAGCGTCTTCCATGTGGCGCTTTTATGTTAGTGCAGTCATTACTTCCATAATGGGTGTTATTCCTGCTGCTACGTATTGCCTTCTCCTCCATTTATACTAGTTATACTTGCTCTGCTTACCTTCTGAGCTTAATCTTCATTAAATATTAACCTTCTATAATGTTTAACACTGCATGCCTAAGCATTGAGCACACCTCGCTTCGGCTATTGGCGTCTAGTATACTGTACCACACTTTTCTCTCTCTCCTCCTTTCATATGATACATATCTCTTCTTTATATTTATATCTATATATATATTCACTAGTATATTGCTCGTCAAAAATGACGAGGTGTTTAATAAAATAATCCATTCCTTGTTTACAACATTCTAGGTTTCGATAGTTGAGGTTTTCTTCTTCGTCTTTCTGTCTAACGTCTTGAGCTCTCATAGCCCATAGAATGCAGGACTATTATTGACTCTGACACTTTCTGTTCTGAGTTCAATTTTCATCATCTGTTCTTTAGACTTTAATAAAAAAAATTACTAGTCATGTATCGGGGATTATTTAATCAACCAATTCCACCAATTGATTTTTGGTTTTGTGTCCAGATTATAAATAATACTTCCTATAGGGAGGGGGAAAGAGAACAAATAAAGATAATTAACATGGCTTTACGGAGCTGAAACATACTGTATGACATGCAAAGAGTTAGAGTGGCACACGCAGACATATTCTCTCACACGGATATACACACTTACATACACGACCAATTTTCTGATGAGTTAACGGTAAATACGTATATCATTTGTACACAATTACATTTTTCTTCCTTGTTTTTCATGAATGGAATAGACATATATGAAAACTTAGATTTCTTTTATCAATTTATTTCGGCAGTTTATTCTCAAATAGCTACTTAAATTTAATACTATATTTGAAGTGTATATTAAATTGATATTTTTTTTATTCTACGATGAAATACGTAAATTTGACAAGTTATGATATTTATGATTGGTATAATGTAAAGGTATGTATTTATCGTATATTTAGAATGTTGAAGGCGTGTTGAATTTATTTGTTTTCATCAATATATTTATTTTCATTTATTTACCTACTATTACTCACATTAATAATGGTTTCTTATATAGGCACAAGGCCAGCGATTTTGTGACTGGTACTTTATTTTATCGACCCTGTAAGTGAACCTTGGCCGGATTTGAACTCAGATCACAAAGGGCCGTAACTCTATGCTGCAATGCATGGCCTCCGACCCTCTACCGATACTGCCAACCCGCCGCCCTATTTACTCACATTAATAATTGTTTCTACTTTTTGGCACAAGGCCAGAAATTATCCCAGTGTATTACTGGTACTTTATTTGATTGACCCCGTAAGGATGAAAAGCAAAGTTAACCTCGGCGGGATTTACTCACTTTAATAATGTATGCTACCAAATCTATCTGTGATACGACAATAACATTAAGTAGAAGGGTTGACTGAAAAGTTCATAGGCTGAATATGAAAGTGTGATGCTAGAGCAGTGAAATCCTGTATGCATTGTTTCGGCCCAGGGATAATATGAAAAATAAATCTCATTTGGTTGTCATTTCATGAAAGTATATTGGTCAGCCTATGACATTTTCAGCCTGTCCTCGTATACAACATGTCCTCAATCATTTTCTACTACTTTGCCAATTATAGGAAATATGAATAAGTTCTTATCAGCTTTATAATGGGTAACACACATTTCATAATTTTTTATCTAACGTTCTCTTCACATTTGAAGGTTTTAAGCGATTTTGACTGATATTTGTAGCATATAATAAACTATTAAAAACCTATGCCAATCAATCGAGGAATTATCTGTTCGAAATATTTAGAGATATCTGAATATTTATATATGCTGCTTATATGATATTTAGAATATGTATGCTGCACCACTGTTTATCCTGGCAGACGAGTTAAAAGATTGGTTTTAGCATTTACTTTAAAAAGAACGTCATGATAAGCATGACGCTTTTCATGGGGAGCACAAGACTAACCCCTGACAACAATAGCCTTAAAATACTTGCACACACAAATAGGTGCACATACACACACTTAT
>OZ024740.1:277863028-277870528 GCA_964016885.1 Eledone cirrhosa | reverse complement strand
ATCTCCACGTCCCTTCCGACAAAACAAAAAACGTCTATGAGGTTAACCAGGATACCTAAGGAAGCTGGTTAACAATGCGATTACAGCAAATTACAAAAAAAGTGGATGAAAAACTACTGACTGGCACCAACTTAGCCGGAAAAAACATCGCCATTTCCCTTAAACTGGAAGATAGGACTGAACCTTTGAGGGTAAAGGCCCCGCATTTTACCCTTAAGGACCACAAGGGAAATTTCACCAATAAACCATCGGTCCGGCTAATAAACCCCACAAAATCCGACATAGGATCTGTTAGCAAGAAGATCCTGAACAGGATACTACCGACACTGCGTGCAGCCTCACCTCTCCCACTCTGGAGTAGAACATCCGAAGCAATCTCATGGATCCAAGAACTGCCTGACAAACACAACACCCGTTTCCTGCAACTTGACATTGAGGATTACTACGCCTCCATTTCTGAGTCCCTACTGAAGGATGCAATTACTTTCGCAAGAAACCTAACCACCATAACCGACGCCGAGCAGGATGTGATCCTCCATGCACGTAAGACCTTTTTGTACCATAATGGGTCCTACTGGATCAACAGAAAATCGGAGACACCCGGCGATGTCAGCATGGGTGCTAGTGACTCTGCTGAGATTAGTGATCTGGTGGGCCTGTCTATCCTTAACCGGATGAAAACCCTCTTTACAGGCTTTACAGGCGGATTATACCGAGATGTCGGCCTCGTTGCCCTGCATAAAATTAACCCCAGGACTACCGATGGGTTTCAGAAAAACCTTAACGCTTTCTTCAATAACCTAGGCCTCAGAATACCTATAGATTCGAGTTTAACTAAAGCCAACTTCTTAGATGTAACTCTCGATTTAGAAACCTCCCTTTATTATCCGTACCACAAACCTAACGAACCCCTTAGATATATAGACGTTAACTCGAATCACCCCAAGAACATTACAGCTAATTTAGTTAAAAGTGTCTGCCTTAGGATCTCTGGCCTCTCCGCCAATGAGGATATATTTAGGGCCGCGGCCCCCTATTACAACGAAGCCCTAGCCCGTAGCGGTTTTAAAGATAAGATATCTTATCTCAGAATAGCCCCACGCCCGCCCAGGAGGAATAGGAAGAGGCAAATTAGCTGGTACAACTCCCCCCCTTTCAACCGCGAGGTATCTACACCTATAGCAAAAAATTTCTTTACTCTATTGCACAAACACTTCTCCACCCAACATAGGTACTACACCACCTTTAATAAGAACACAATCAGACTCTCTTACTCCACTACACAAAATCTAGCTAGGAACTTAGCCAATATTAATATTACTAAGTTAAATAAGTCTACTACCTCCGAAACCTAACCCGGTACTGAGGTCCTGTGCAACTGCCACTATAAGGCTGCATGCCCCTTCAGCAATAGATGCCTTACAAAGCATATTGTATACAAATGTGATGTCATCTCAGGCCCTTATGAAGAGAGAAAGACGTATATCGGGATGACCTCCAACAACTTTAAGACCCGTTGGTACGCACACACCCATTCTTTTCGACGCCCGGACAAGTCCAACCAAACAACACTCGCCGCCCATGTCTGGGACCTAAACAGGAACTCTATCCCCTTTACGCTCAAATGGAAACTACTCCAGGGAGCGCGGTCTTACACAGGAGGCCATAATAGTTGTGACCTTTGTATTTCCGAGAGTTACGAAATACTATTCGCCAAAGGACCCTTACTCAATAGACTCTCAGAACACTGCCCGAATTGCATGCACAAAAACTATGCAACTTACAAGTCATATAGTCCAGTTCTTCCCCCTGAACGATGATCCCATAAGACAACGGAATCGACATTAAACGCTAAACACACTCCATCCTCAACCCTACCTTCGTTTTGTTACCTTTCAAACTTATAACTTATACTTTACCTTTTCACTACTTGTATTTATGTTACTGAATTTTAATTTATGTTATCTGATGGTTTTTCATATCTTGATTGTCTCCTTAATTTTTTCCCCATTGTATATTTTTATATGTGTTTATATGTATATTTCTCTGTTAATGTATTAAATATTATACTCTTGATTTCGCCAGGGATGAATATTTCCAGATACTTTTTAGGTATGACTTTCCGTATTTATCCTTTGTATGAAATATTGATTGTTCTTCCGGTATCTTATCTCTGTTTTTAGTCTTAGAAAATACCTATATGCGTGTATAAATAATACATGCATATATTTATTCTTTTATATCCGATTGAGTTCTTCACGCATGGTTAAGATTATTGAAAGAATTAATTGACCCGCGTGCATATTATTTTATTATTTTATGTTTTGTGATGACATCCCCTTTCCGCTTGATGGCAGTGTGAGATTTCTCATTGTGACACTGCTGGAATTTCAAATTTGGCGGTCATTCTAGCACGGTGGATACCATCGCTGGACATTAATATCGGTAAGGTTTTTTTATATTGATATTTATCGGGCATCCACTGATGATTTATAAGTGTCCACCTACATATATTCCTACGGACTATGTGTAGGCTTCTACATAACCAGGACATTATTTTCCCAATTTGTAGAAAACTTATAATGAAACGATCGTTTGGAAAGAGAGATGTATTTTAATTATGTCTCATATAAAATAATACAACTGGCTATCCGCAAAATACGTCTAGTTAGCACCCCAAACATATAATTGGGATTATACTAAGGTATATCCTAATGTTTGTTGAATGAGACGGAAGCCGGTCGGAGTATTGCTTAAAGTTTTCTCTGTTAATGTATTAAATATATATATATATATATATATATATGTGTGTGTGTGTGTGTGTATGTGTGTATATGTATGAATGTATGTATATATATATATATATATATATATGTGTGTGTGTGTGTGTGTGTGTGTGTGTGTGTGTGTGTGTGTGTATGTGTATATTTATGTCTATGCATATGTATGTGCATGTGCATGTATGTGTGTGTGTGTGTCTGTATATATATATATGTATATGTATATATGTGTGTATGTGTATATATATATGTATATATGTAGATGTATGTATATATATATATATATATATATATATATATATATATATATATATATATATATATATATATATATATATATATATATATATGTATATATATATATGTATATATATATATGTATGTATATGTATATATATATATGTATATATATATGTATATGTATATATATATATGCATATATATATATGTATATATATATGTATGTATGATATTCAAAACAACAAACAGCGGAGGACGCGTTAAAAAAGAGATATTCAAAACAACAAACAGCGGAGGACGCGTTTCGCACCTGTCCGACAGCAACCTTTCCCCCACCCCGGAAAACCCCCAGTTGATGGATGTGAATCCGAAATATAAAGGGACTATTAAATCTCTCCCAAGGTAACTCTCTCTCGTGTTGTTATTTTTATTCTATCCTTTATACTCTTTGCTTCATTCCTCTACACGTTACAGTCTTATACACGCCACGCATCTCAACGTACACCCACTTACATCTCTCTCTCCACCACCGGATCCTGTTACTCGGAGATTTACCCATTTGTATTGTAGAGGCTTCCAAACGACTTAAAGATATTTACTTATTATTCCACAATGCTTCAAGCAAACTTTAATACTCTCATATATATATATATATATATATATATATATATGTATATATATATATAAGGCAGAGAATTGGGAGTGTGTAACACTCCACTTATTAAATAGGCAGTATATGGTTAGCTCAATGTCAGGGGACAGAGCCGTAATACAATTAACAACAAAGAGCGCTTAGAACATAGGTATATCTTTAATTGCTAACAGTGTTTCGTCCACAGTAGAAGTGGGACTCTTCAGAGCATAAATAGTAAATACATAGTATACAAGCATTGACAAAGCCAAGGCAGAAGAATATATGTGGGGATACCATAAGTTGGGAGGAGTTTAAAGAGTAAAGTAAAAGGTGTAAAATAAGAAAAGAGTAAAATAAAAATAAACATAAAAATAAGAATAAAAATAAAAATAAAAATAAAAATAAAAATAAAAATAAAAATAAAAATAAAAATAAAAATAAAAATAAAAATAAAAATAAAAATAAAAATAAAAATAAAAATAAAAATAAAAATAAAAATAAAAATAAAAATAAAAATGAAAAATAAGAAATGTTATCACTCACAGTTGGGCAGGGTTCCGTTAACATACAGCTACATACAAGTATATGCATATATCATACTTGAACAGTTCTCTATCTAAAATCTGCAATCTCTGCCTAAATGAAAAATTTACCATTATCTCTAATCTAGATTCTATAATAAATAGACGCACTGACTTGTTTTCTATCTGCTTGCATAAATTCCATAAAACATTTCACAAAGTATACAGCTAATATTCAATTCTTTATCAATTTAGAATCTTTTTCTCAAAGGCACATATAAATACACCTCTTTTAAAAATATACCCATCTTCCTACCTTATTTCAAAGGGTATTATACATTCTATAATACTTGTTTACTCATTACCCTTACTCTATATCACCTTGTAAAATCCTTCGTAAACATATACATTTGTTTTGACGCTAGATTATTCATCCTTAATTCATTATTTTTTTCTCCCTATCATCTAACTCATTCTCAATACATATTAACATTTTCTTTTTCTTCGCACATATTATCAATTCCTTCAATATACAAACCTTAACTTCACATTATTTTTCTCAAATCCTTCAATATACAAACCTTAACTTTACATTTTTTTTCTCTCTTCGTTAATTTTCAAATTTCCATAATACTTGTTGACTCTTTCTACACCACCCATATTTATCACTTCCTTTTCCTCTCTTCTAATATCTAACCCCTAATCTGTACCTTTTCTCACTCTTGCCTAACATAGAATCAATTATTACATAATACAACTCATTCTTACTCTAAATCACCTTATAAAAATCCTTCGTAAACATATACATTTTTTTTTGACGTTAGAATATTCATCCGCAATTCATTATTCTCTTCTCTCTATCATCAAACTCATTATTCTCAATACATATTAACTCCCTCTCCTTCTTCGCAAATATTTTTTCCCTTCGTTAATTTTCAAATTCTTCTAACTTATACATTATCTTCCAACGGTTTTCAACCTCTCTATGTAAAACAATATATCTTTCTCAGTTATAAAAACTACCCCTCTCTCTCTATCACCCATCTCTCCTCCTATCTCATCCTTCCTCATTATACTCCTCCCTCTCCACCTTCACTCTCATCTCCTCCTCTTTTTTTCACCCCCCCTCTAAATAAAATTTGTTTCCCAATATCACACATCAATCTAAAACTACTTCTCATATGTTGATTTAAAACTGAACTATCCACAAGTGTTTTTTAGCCTTCATATCATGTCCTCCTGTTTTATCTGATGAAAACACAAATATTATTGCATGATGATATTTGTTTTTGAAATGCGCATAATAAAATACATGGAACTCCTTTAACCATCTTTTGCTCTTATATATTATATATATATATATATATATATATATATATATATATATATATATATATATATATATGTATGTCTATGTATATGTATATGTATATATATATAAATGTATGTGTGTGTGTATATATATCTATATCTATATATCTATATATGTATATATGTGTGTGTATATGTGTAAGAATATGTATGTATATGTATGTATATATATATATATAAATATATATATATATATATATATATATATATATATATATATATATATATATGTATATATGTATATATGTGTATGTATATATGTATATATATATGTGTGTGACTTTATGTATGTGTGTGACTGTATGTATGTGTGTGTATGTAAATATGTATATATATATATATATATATATAGGAAAATGTATGACCCCGACGGTAGAGCGCAAGCCGTTTCGACGGCTATTTCTCGACTAAATTAGAATTTTTATCCTGGTGAATAAATAGCTGAACTTGTCAAGGGGGTACTTCCTCATATGGGAAGATTGTAGTTGTCAAGAGGATTGGTTAAAATTTGTTGTAAACACAAATAAGTCTATCATGGAATTTGGTGGGAGGTAGGGTGGCTGTAGAACAATAGGGAGTGAGTGGTGCGGTCAAGCGTTGAAAGTGATATGTATGCAGCAGATTCTAAGGATAGTATATGAAGTGGAAGAGGGAGCTTATAGAATAGGTAAATCGAATGAGAGTAGGAGACAATAAAAGTTAATAGAAAGAAATTAAAAATAAAGTTAGAAATGAATAAAAAAAAAATCACAATGCTATCTTACAATTACAGGTTAATAAGTTGAGAATAGAAACACTTGTAGAAATTGAGTAGTACCAAAACTGATACAAAAATAAAAGGGGTTTAACACGTCTGCTATAAGTAGTTAGTAAAACGTATTCGGCAAATTATATCTTAAAATTACAGGTGTGGGGGAACTGATGCTACAGAGGCCTGATGGGCTGCATCGGGGTAGGCGAAAGGGGAAAAACAGACGAGGAAGAAAATAGGGGGTGGAAGGAAGTGATAGGATAAAACAGGGGGAAAAAGCAGACAATGAGGAAAAGAAATGAAAAGAGATACATCTACCTATGTAAGCTGGGGTTTCCTCTAACCTATTCGGCAAGTGTGTGTGTGTGTGTGTGTGAGGGTATCATCCCTTGTCTACCCACCCGGGTCGTTATGGGGTTTGAAGGCGAGGTAAGTCCTACGCATTCTGTGTTTGCATGCGGTTACCAGTTCGTCTTTCTTGTTTGGGAGGTGGTCCTTCGAAAACAGCATTTGTAATAATTCCTGCGAGCATGAGTTACACGGACGGCGTCCTCCCGTGCAAGAATTAGTTCTTGACAGTAAGCTCCAAGTGAGATTGTAGGTTATATTATTATCTTGGAGGTCGGTGGATTGGCAGTATCGGTAGAGGGTCGGACGCCATGCTTTCCAGCATAGTTACGTCCCTTTACGAACTGAGTTCAAATCCCACCGAGGTTGACTTTGCCTTCCATCCTTACGGGGTAGATAAAATAAAGTACCAGTAATGCACTGGGTATTGCTGGCCTTGTGCCTAAAGTAGAAACAATTGTTAGGGCGGTGGATTGGCAGTATCGGTAGAGGGTCGGATGCTATGCTTTCCAGCATAGTTACGTCCCTTTCCAATCTGAGTTTCGGAAAGTATGTCGGTGTTGGTAGAGCCGGCTCTTGAAGTCACACGCGGTTAATCCTATATAAGTTTTGTTGGAGGTGTGCGTCCGAACGTTGCACTGATAGATCACGTTACGTTCTTGGAATTTGTTGTAAAGGGGGCACGTAGATCTATCAGGGCAGTTACACCTCCTGGTCGGCTCTCCACTGATGCCTAGGATATTTCTTCCATAGGGGTTGAGTTTTTTGTCGTTTGAGGAGACGATGTTTTGTGCGAAGTTAGGTGTGGTGATGTAGGAGAGTTTGATGGAGTTTTTGTTGATTATGTTGTGGTAG
>OZ024740.1:277840528-277855528 GCA_964016885.1 Eledone cirrhosa | reverse complement strand
GGATTGAGTGGGTATTATTAGCAGTATAGGTAGAGGGTCGGACGCCATGCTTTGAAGCATAGAGTTACCTCCCTGTATGATTTGAGTTCAAATCCCGCCGAGGTTAACTTTGCCTTTCATCCTTACGGGGTCGATAAAATAAAGTACCAGTAATACACTGAGTAATTTGCTGGCCTTGTCCCAAAAGTAGAAACAATTATTAATAATTGTTTCTACTTTTGGCACAAGGCCAGCAATTATCCCAGTGTATTACTGGTACTTTATTTTATCGACCCCGTAAGGATGAAAGGCAAAGTTAACCTCCAAAGTTAACCTCGGCGGGATTTGAACTCAGACCATAAAGGGCCGTAACTCTTCGTTGCAAAGCATGGCATCAGACCCTCTACCGATACTGCCAATCCAAGTGATTGTATTAATGAATTGTATATCTGTATATATATGTTTATATGTGTGTGTATGTGTGCGCATGTTGACCACATCTGTCTTGTTTTTCTGAATGGTTATTTATTTTGTTGTTAGGATTAGTTATGGTTCAGTGAATTTGACACATTATACATTTGTATATGCATTTATTTGTCAAGCTTAAAACACTTATTTCGGTTATCATGTGACAGCTTTAATGCGTCGTTCAAAATATATCGATCAAAATTTTTGACCACTTAACTTTGATAAATGCTGTAAGTACCTCTAAATTTCATGCCAAAATCTGCCTGCACCCTGTAAACTGAATGTATGAATATAGCAACAGATATATAAATAAAGTTGAATAATATATTTCCCCAATTATTCATTTGGGTTGGTATATTAAGGATACTAACTTAATTAGAACATCGAACGAGTGGGAAAGCGATCGAAACATTTTTGGTCATATCCGATGACTTCGTTTCAGTATTATCAAACTACCAGGGATAACCCACATCTAAATTGTGAGTTGAACGTTTTACTCTGTTTATTATAGTTCAATGTTATTAATTGTTTGAAATTGTTGGCTTCGTTTTCTACTTGAAACTCTGATCAAGTCGTTTTTGCGCACATTTATAATTTGTTCACTTTGAAAATTTAAAAAAAATGTGTCAGCATGGTCTTCGAAGCAATAGCTGCCTTATACCTTCACGTCACTGTCACATGACACTGCGAGTGAAGATTACTACTGTAATGGCGATCTCATATCAATGTAGGCATCAACTTGTTCCGAAGAGGCTAACTTTCCTCGCCGATGAAGCTACTCTTAGCCAGAATTACGTAAGGCTTAATAGCATTACCTACTTCCGGTGAACTCCAGCTCCATTGGGACTATCAACAGCAGATAGGCAAGTGGTAACTAATTAATTAATCCGGGAAAAAGGAATATAATTTTCTACCCCAACGAAACCATTCTTCTCACTATGTAACATATTATTGTGCATTCTGTTATCATTTGGGTTGGTATCTTAAGGATACTAGCTTAATTAAAGCATCGAGTGGGAAAGCGATCGAAGGTTTTTCGGTCATATCTGATGACTTCATTTCAGTATATATGTGTGTGTGTGTGTGTGTGTGTGTGTGTGTGTGTGTGTGTATGTGTGTGTGTGTGTGTGTGTGAGAGAGAGAGAGAGAGAGAGAGAGAGAGAGAGAGAGAGAGAGAGAGAGAGAGAACTTCATCATTAGAACAGCCGTTAAAACAGCTAAATACTGTTAAAGTCAACGATGTGCAAGAGTGCCTCAGTGTGCAGAGACCAGCGGTCAACAGAGAAACAATCCACAAGGTGGATGACGGGCAGATGAAATATAGAAAAGATTGAAAGAGGAAGACAAGATGGGTGGTGGTGTATAGAAGGGCCTGGGAAAAGGATATAAAGAAAGGCGATTTTTATACATGCAGACAAGTTTACACATGCACATCTTCACCCTCAATAGTTCTCAAACCAGCAAAATGGTTCTGAGATCAGTTATGTATACATGATGTTTGTTGATATATATATATATAAATGTATGTCAGAGGTATATATATATATATATATATATATATATATATATATATATATATATATATATATGTCAAAGGTATATATATATATATATATATAGCTTTCACCGTATTTTTGACTAAAGGAATTTTAGCTGGATAACGGGGTTTAGAACCCTCAGATAAATGGAAAAAGATGAGTATTGACGTACATGTACGTCAATAATCATCTTTTTCCATTTATCTGAGGGTTCTAAACCCCGTTATCAAGCTAAAATTCCTTTAGTCAAAAATACGGTGAAAGCTATATATTTTCTAATTTCAAACTCGCTCACTGTTTCAAAACATACTTACTTGCCACACACACATATATATATATATATATATATATATATATATATATATATGTGTGTGTGTGTGTGTGTGTGTGTATAATTAATCAGACTACGCGTTCGTTTAACAGCAACATTTCAGTTAAAACTTTAGTTTTCTCTGATATTATCTTTTCTCCAAGAAAAGCTTTATATTTTTTATGTTTTCTAATTGTTGCTTCAAACTGTCTGAAGAGGTCATAGGTTTTGAATTGTGGCTATCACCGAAATATGTATAACGATAATAAAAGAAGTAAATTATGAAATGTTGACTTATACCTCTTGCTTATACATAATCATACATACATATATATATATATATATATTTATTAATAAATATTTGCTCTACGGTTCTTATATATTTGATATATATTTATGCTTATCGAGCCCTCTTTGGATTTTAGTCTTCAAATTTATTATTATTACTATATATATATATATATATATATATATATATATATATATATATGTATATATATATATATATATATATATATATATATATATATATATATATATATATATATATATATATATATATATTATATTATATTTAGAGTTTAAACTCAAAGTCATTTACAATTAATTAGCTCAAAGAAAGAAGCATTTCTGAGCCGTGAAATACAAGTTAATATATATTAATCTATATATATAAAACTGTGGTTGTCTGTCTGTCTATCGATTTTTGGCACACATCTCCTCTTAGAATCTCTCACGGAATTGCACCGAAATTGCTATACTTGTACATTGAGCCCTAGCGAAGACATCGGAAAAAAAAAATTTCAAATTGACCCACCCTATGTGACGAAATCGAATATAATGTATCGATTTTTGAGCGTAAGTTATCAGTTATTTCCCTTTGTTCTGTTTACATTGAGCGTCTTACGTAAAAAATTACGCTGGCTTTAACAGTTGTCGAGCCAGCAAAATATTGACCTGCAAAATTCATCAGTTCGAACACTAAGCTTCCGTTTTGCTTCATTTCCATTTAAAAGCATTTTAAAACAATATTTTTACTTGAAAACAAGTCTATTTAAAGACTACGTAAAACAAGCAAATATTTCGTCGTTAGGCGTGCAGACAGACAGTCGTGCAGACAGACAGTCGTGCAGAGAGGTGATATACGCGTGCAGACAGATAGTCGTGCAGAGAGGTGATATAGGCGTGCAGACAGACAGTCGTGCAGAGAGGTGATATAGGCGTGCAGACAGACAGTCGTGCAGAGAGGTGATATAGGCGTGCAGACAGACAGTCGTGCAGAGAGGTGATATAGGCGTGCAGACAGACATAACTGATAATTTGGTTACGCTAATGTTTTTCTCTGCGTTGCAGTGTTTACATTTTCGATCTTTGTTAATAAATAACCAGTGCAGTTTCTATCCCCAGCATCCTCTTTTGTTATAACATTCGGGTTATCGTTATGTTTTCTTAACTTCATAAGGCATATTGTTGGTTGAGGGAATATTAATCAAAAACACCACATGCAAGTCTGCACAGTAGACACTACAGTTTTTAAGCCAAGAAAGAAACTTAACATTGTAACTTTAACACAGCTACTGAGCGACCCCGAGCAACGCCGGGCTTTACTGCTAGTATATGATAAACACATACGTGTTTGTATTGCAAAAGACGAAGTTAGCTAGAATGAAATAAACTAATTAAAATGAATATATTTTGTCTGTCTCGATATAAGTCAATAAAGACAAGCTTACATTGGCAAAAGCCGTGATTCCTGGACAAATTTAAATTTCAAAATCCAAACCTGCTCCGTAGATGAATTTGAACTTCGAAACCCAAATATGTTTCGCAACGATGATATAAAAAGTGAAATATAAAAAGTGAAATATTCAAATTTTCTGTGCTTATCAACAGGAATCCAGTAAAATTAGTACATTTCACCTCCAAAAATTTTGTAGGACTGATTCACAAGTACAAACGCACGAAGTACAATCAGCTATACTAGCCATCCCATACTCACAGTGCTAGAAATAACAGCCGTTTATATGGGATTAAAAATTAGCTCTACAATTAAGGAGCCTGAATATTATATTATATTTAGAGTTTTTGAAATTTAAATTTGTCCAGGAATCACGGCTTTTGCCAATATAAGCTTGTCTTTATTGACTTATATCGAGACAGACAAAATATATTCATTTTAATTAGTTTATTTCATTCTAGCTAACTTCGTCTTTTGCAATACAAACACGTATGTGTTTATCATATATTAATATATATTAACTTGTATATATATATATATATATATGAAGAAGAGAAGTGACTGCGTAGTTGCTAGATAAGGTATACTTAAAAATAAGAAGAAAGCATGGATGGGAGAAGTTTTCTTCACCAGTTGTCTGCTGTATCTTTTTTTTTTATTTTGCAAGATTACTTATCTAAAAATGTGTGATGAAACAGATAAAGTTATACTTTGGGAGGGTCATGCTGCCAATAGAAAAGAAACCCACTCGCTGGTTTTGATTTTCACTTCAATTTATTATAAATTTCCCGTTGGTTGGTTTAATAACCGAATGGTTGTTAATATATTTTTTGTCAAAGCTCTTTCGTCACAGATTCTGTGACCTCCGCAGTGACTGATTTGTTGTTTTGCGTTTCTCCTTTCTTCGGTCCTACACTATGTTGCTTTAGTGTCAAAGACGGTGATGCAGAAAAATGCCTCAGAGGACATTGACCAGTGACCAGTGACCAGTTGTCAGCAGAGAGATAATCGACAAAGTGGATAACATGCACACATACAATATGGTGTAGGACAGAATAAAAGAGAGATACAAACAAATTGTACATTATATAATACAGAAATACAAAGGAAATTCATATAAAAATTAACACATAGTTAATAGCCAGTCTTAAGTTTAAGTTTATAGTTTTCAATTATCGAAGAATATCTATATTTAGCACTGATACTACTTTCATATATGCCGCAGTTCTAAGACAGGTTATTTCAAATTGAAAGGAATAAAAAGAAACGAATATACTATTATATGAAACTTTATGGTTAGACCCATTTTATATTGAAATATAAAGTGGTTAAAACGTAGCGATACTTAGATATAAATACTGGCTCTATGTCTCAAAAGCAATGCATATATTATAATATATGCATTGCTTTAAGAGCTCAATAATTATTGAGCTCTTCTGCTTGCAAAATATACAGCTCTTCTCTTAAGGATATAATTATATCTACAGGATATTAACGTTCATTCAATTTAATCATAATAAAAGCGATGGCAATCGTATCCCAATGAGATATATACAGATTCTACAGTTAATGAATAAAACAGTAAGATTTTAAACCTTGTTGCTTACGATACTATATATCAATTTTATTCCTTTTAATGAGAATTTATGATTGCTTACGATACTATATATAAATCATATTTCTTTTAATGAGAATCTGTTATTATTAAACCATTCCATGTTTAACATTATGGATTTTACGAGTTCTATACCAGGAAATCCAAAATGATAGATCTGAAATCATTTCTCCATAAAAGGTCGTTTGTTGCTATGAATACCACATAGCATGTTCATAACAACCAGCGATTTTTCTGTTCTTTCCTCTGGGCTTTATAGAATAAGTAACTATCGTATACTATAACATATCAATTATATACCTTTCATAAGAAAAAGCTAAATGTGCCTTAGCTTTGATATATTGAGAGTTGTAGTGAAATAAAAAATCTAAGGATAATATTGCGTTTGATGTCTTTAGAACTCATTGCAGGAATAAAATGAAAACATTGGAGAGAACTCATGTCTAAAATATATTATTTACTTGGTTAAATGACTTAAAGAAATATTTACTTTTCATTACAAAGTACAAGCTACATGCAGACCTTATTTTACCCTAGTTATAGATTAATATTTCGAAACACATATGTGGTACCTTTGAAACAGTGATATGTTGTAAACAGAGGGAATGGCATTGTAAAGTTGATGGGAATTTCACTGGGTAACCGAAGCAAGTTGAATTTCCTCTGCAAAGAAAACTGACTGCAGAGGAACATCGCTCTAGCCAGGTATGATTTGACTCCCATCCACTGAAATCTAGTGATTAAAGACATTTAATGATCCCTGTGATACATATTTCATAGGCATATTCAAACACCACGGTTTCAATTCCTTATAACTCATTATTCTTTTGTTATATTTTGTAATTGCTATTTCCGGTAAAAATATAGCAGTTTCTCTGAATTTTGTGATCTGCTCTCCACAAAAACCTTGATAGCGAAACATTTGGTACTGTTCAGACAGCACATCATAATTTATGGTGGATTTCCTTTTCATGCGTGTACATGTCCATTTGGACGTCTCAATAAGGCACACAAAAAAAGCCAATTTACAAACTAACGGATAATGACCACGACATTTAACTCTCAACTGACACTCTAGCCAACACTAACAAAATATTGCAGTGTAATTATACAGAACAGAAATAAACATGTAGAAATAATGAACGATTCTCTTTAATAATAAAGATATAAAACATGGCTCAGATATGACTTGAATAAGGACGAACATCGTTAAACTGATCTATCCGATGTCTACATGTTTTTGCTTTAAAGTCAATGTTTATATATCATCACTGGATATATTTATTTAGAAATATATGCACATTTACATTATACACACACAAATATACCCTGAAAATTCAGATAAAGAGTCGTAATCCTTATAAAATGAATGCAGGATTAATTGTTTTGTAGTAAGAGTTTCGTCTCTACGTTCAATTCAAGCGGGAATCGTATAACTTTTGAGTCAATATAATAAACACAAACAAAATATCAGCAATGGTTGAATGGCATATATCTTTTCCATAGAAATGTTTTCATATATACCTTCAATGGAATACGATACGTTCGAGCTGTCTATCGACAAGCTAGAAATAACATACCGACTTCAAACGAAATATTGGACACTGTAGCTTTAGATATAAAAGAGAACTGGGTGAACTTAGATGGAATAATTTGATCAGATTCTGTTTGTTTGTATCCAATAATGGTTAACAACAATATAAACTCGTGGTATGATTTATTTAGAAACAATCTTCTTGGTTCTATCGAAATCGATAACTTAGTTTTTCTAGATGAATATAACACGAAAGGGTTTCTAAAACAGCATGGATCAAAATCAACATGTCACAGCTAAGACTAACTACAGATGCTTGACAATATTAGCAAACTACCTTTAGATTATATAACGGCTTTAAACGAAGGATATATTCAACAATGTACTCTCTTATATACAAACATATCGGTCGCTCTCCAACAGGTTTGCGGTCGAGCCCCTAGCAGTGGAGACTCCTGGTGTCCTTGTCCCTAGGACTACCTCCCTACTTACTATCATAGGCACTGAGCTAGCTAGCCGCAGGTGTGAGCCTCGCGAGATGGAATGACTCTTCCAGCAATCCTCCCTTACCATCCTCCGGGGAAACCCTTTCTCCATTCTGTCCGCCGGAGCGGTGGGGCAGAGAGCACACGGAATTCCGTTTGCTCATAATACAAAGAGATGGGGAGGGTGAGAGAGATGGCGGTGATGACAGAGGAAGTTCAGCTCTTGTGTGTTTGGACCTGGTGTGCAGCGTCAGTTACCCTTTAACATTTACTTTACTCTATATTTATTATTGTATTTCTGTGGCAAAGCATTCAAATATAGTTATGGGTAGAATGGATTTGATCATATATTTGCTTGATCAAGACTGACATGGGGGAAAATATTTGTTTCTACTTTTAACACAATTTGCAGGGACGAGAAAGATCGACTAAATTGATTCCAATGCGGTACTGGTATTCTATTTTATCGATCGCGTAAATATGAAACGATGAAAGAAACAGCTAACCTTAGTAGGAGTTGAACTCAGAACATAAAGGGCTATAACTATACCTCAAAGTATGTTATCCATCGGTCTACCGATAGTGCCAATCCAATGCCCTTATAGGGTCAAATAATTGTTTCTACTTTAAGCACAAGGCCAGCAATTTTACCCAGTGCATTACTGGTACTTTATTTTATCGACCCCGTAAGGATTCAAATAATGCTTTCTGATTTAGGCACAACAATGTTATTAGTGCTTTATGTTTTTCGATCACGTAATGATGAAAGGTAAAGCTAACCTCGGCGGGATTTGAACTCAGAACATATAAGGCCGTAACTCTATGTCACAAAGCATGTTGTCCAATGTATGGGGGAAAATAATGTTTTCTGATTTTGGCATAAGGCTAGCAATTTTGGGGAGGGGAAGTCGACGCCACGGGGGCAAATAACAACAGTAATTAGTGACAAGATTGAGAGACAATCTTCATCAACTAGTACCTTTTTTGATGATGTGCACTCGCATCGGAATTGCCCAACGCCTCGGCTTCTGCGTGTGTGAACCACACAAATTACGTTGTGAGGCTGTCATTGACAAGTTTGTCCTGCACCCACCGGAACGCCACATGCGTCCGCCTGCGTTCTCCGCCTACAACTTAGTCGCTTCGGCCACAATGCAGAGGGTAGGATGAGAAGCAAATACCGGGGGCTTATCCGACAACATCCTCCTTGCAGCGGTCACTGTCGAAACCTCAGATATCTTCGGGTCCCGTCCTGCCGAGCTCCACAATCGGAACGTCAGCAGCCCGTCTGAGGAAGTGGTGTGGCTGTTTCAGCGTGTGTCACTGGTTATTGTCCCCGGAAATACCTTTACAGTTTTCTCCGTGGGGCGCAGCCAAAACACAGCCCCGCCCTAGGTATAGAGCTCATTGACCTCTCCCCCACCCCCTTTCTTTTTTATGTAGCCCAAGAGTCCTGTCATTTGTGGCATTTATAGTCCTTTCCTCTACTTTTCCATACAGCTAGATCTGCCCTTCTTTACGCCTTCCCCCTTTTTTCATTACTTAATTTTGTTTTTATCTTTCTTCTTAATATTCCCATCGTTTTATAACTCCTTTTACATGTGTAATGTTATCTATATAACTATGGATAATAAAACTCCTTTATATATTAAAAAACAACAACACAGGTTGAATATTGAAACAGCATTCATTTGCCCTCCTTCAGGAGACGAAAACAATTCTGCGTGTTGATTGGCAGTGAGCATTGAGAAATCCTGTTTTATTTTTCTTCGAAGAAAAAGAGGATATGAGGCGTTGTACAAATTGCAAATAATTTCAGGTCATAATAGAACTTGAACTTAGTATTTCAAGACAACAAATTACCATTCCACCAATCACTTGACATTCATTTGTTCCGACCTGATAATTCTGATAATGCTTCGATAAACCATCACAAACACATATAATCACGTGCAAATTTACATCCATAAAGGGGAGGAGAAAACATGTGAATTCATTTGAAAGAAAACATTCTTAATACAATGATGTGATAATTTAAATACATTCGCTAAAGACGTGTGTATTCCCTGTATTACAATCGATATTATTGCACAACATTTCAATGTTGACTAAATAGAATCTGTAGAATAATTAATATATAGAAACGGCATTTGCCGTTAGTATTTGATACTGTAGCTGTCACCGTGAACTGTCAAGTAAGAAAGTAACGTAACCACATGATAATGAATAACTGCACATAATACTTTTAAACAGAATATATTGTACACACAAGCCATCACACAAAACATGTAATCCTTGTGGATCTCGAATCCAATAACAATGATAAGGATAATCTTGATAAATATGACTCTGGTGTCACGTTTAGTTTGGTGTGACTTCCATTTATCTTGATCAGTCCAGTTAACGGTTTTGAAACAGCTCTGAAAATTATCGCAAAATCCACTAACTACGTGATACTCGTTTAAACAGCAGTAATAAATCATAGTCATTTACAACTGGAGGGATTCAGTGGGGAATAGACTTTATTCAAATGCACATTATCTAACGTGGGGAACAATATAGGAATAATCAGTATTTTGACTAACAGACTGATGTACTATGTTAGTGTCAACATATTTTAAAAACGTAACTAAAATAATTACCATGTTTAGCAAAGCAATGTTAGTCATAACTGTCCGGATATCGAATTCACAACCATTTAATCGTAAGTACGTGGAGGCATGTGGCCTAGTGGTAAGGGTGTTGGATCATAATGTCGTGGGTCCGATTCCTGGATTGCGTGTTATGTTCTTGATCAAAACACTTCATTTTATGTTGCTCCAGTATACTCAGCTGGAAATGAGAACCAGCAATAGCTGGGGGTTTAACCTGTGATGGATTGGCGTCCTGTCTTGTACTCTCAGTCGCTTCACGCCATGAAAGCGGGATAAGCAGCGGCCAAATGAGCCTTCTGGCTTAAGACATACTTTAGACTTTTTATATATATATATATATTTATTTATTCATTCATTCATTCATTCATTCATTCATTCATTCATTCATTCATTTATTTCAAAAAAGCACTCTGGCTAATTGACCACTCCCCAAAGAAAAAACGGCCTGTGCCATGTTGTGGTCCTGTGTATCTAAATACCATCCTACCCCCCCTCCCTTACCACTACCTAAATGTATAAATACCAGAACTTAATATGACACCCAGCTTCCTGAAGATTTCATCTGAATGAAACAGTACTAGTCCTGTAGAATCTCCTTCTATAAAATAAACAATTTTTACTCTGCCATGTATTGAGTACCTTACTTACTGTGGTTATCCCCGACTCAACCCGGGACCTACGTATATATATATATATATATATATATATATATATATATATATATATATATATATATATATATATATATAAATATATATATATATATAAATATATATATATATATAAGTATAAATTCAGCGAGAATCGCATTTCGGCGGGTAGAAAAAGCGAAACGTAACGCAAATAAATGACATAGTCATATATATATATATACATATACATATATATATATATATAACTAACCTGGACCCTTGCAATTGATGGTAAAATCCAGTACAGGGTTTCTGCGACACCTAAATCAATAATACTGTCTGCTTAAAACAATAAGCTTTTGGTATAATGATCGAACGAGGAATATCACGTTATCAACAGGTATTTTGTTCTGCGCCAGTGTTGTGCAGGACACAGTGTTTTGTAAAAGCATATTTGTAACTCACAGGGGAAACCCCCAGATTTTGGTAAATGAATTCAGTATGTGTAAATCCATGTAAAAATTGCATAAATAGCACAAATCGAATAAGCTCTCGGCCGGGTAGTTTTTAAAATAAACTTATGCAATTAATCTGTCAATAGAATTATTAACAGGTTAATTGTAAGTCTCGGGAGTTTAATACAAGTATAAATTCAGCGAGAATCGCATTTCGGCGGGTAGAAAAAGCGAAACGTACGGCAAATTCCGAGTGATGCTGGCAAGCGCTCCATGGGCTAAAAGACCAGAGCAATAAACATAGGTTATAAAGGCCATACAAACTGAGACGGCGGTCAAGAAGCCATTAACCACCTAAGCAAAAAAACAAGTCAAGCTAAACAGGTTAGACAAAATAAATGACATAATCATATATATATATATATATATATATATATATATAAAGGTTTACACATACATAAAGTTATATATATATATATATGTTGCAACCGGTCACTTTTAAGCTCTATGAAGAATTAATGCTAATTAGAAGAGGAAATAGTATATATTTTATCTAATAATTCTAAGGACATGATTTATGATATATATATATACATAGAGAAAATAAATGACATATATATATGACGAAAGAAATTTATTTGACAACATTCGTCGCAACACTGATTCTCTTTTTTCTGTGATATCATACTCTGCTCTATGAGAACATCGACTGCTCATACGGCCTACCGCATACGGACGCTTTAAGCATCCAACACCAATTGTATATATATATATATATATATATACAGGATGCCCCCAAAATGTACACACTGCAACAGCATTTGAATTAATACTGCCTGTACAGGTATTCAAAGTGCGTATATATTTTTAGGGTCACCCTGTATATATATTTGTATGTCCTTTAGACTTAGACTTAATCGTAAGATCAACTACCTAAGCACTAAGCATTGCGCTTTCATATGACGGGGCGCGGCCTATTGGTTAAAGTGTTAATCGCTCGACCGTAATATCGAGGTTTTGATCACCGGACCAGGTGGCTGGCTATATACTTTAGGAGAGCACTTCGTTTCCTCTTGCTACATACCACTCAGCTGAAATAGAATGAGTAACAACAATAGCTGAAATGTCAGTCTTACAACGGAGTGTACTCTCAATTACTCAAGGGTCAAGTTGCATGAACCTCCATAATTGAAACAGATTTTAAACTGACAAAGTAGTGATAAGAAAATCACTTATTACATGCACAAGAATTCATATTGGCTAGCGTAGAAAAGAAAAATTATTTAAAGATTAAATTCAACAGAGACAGTTTCCGCAAGAAAAGAAAAACAATAGATAAATTAGTGCTAACATATTTAATGGGCCATAAAACGGTTAAGTAGAAATCAATATGCAATACATAAAAACGATATTAGTCTACACTATCATTATCTAAAGACATATAATTACTCAAACTATACTGTTATTATGGATAACATTGTTCATAAATAAGAAGTCGATAACAAATATATATTTTTTTTATTTATGAAGAAAGTTGTTTGTTTTATTCGAAGAACTATCTCACTTCCTTCAATATAGAAATAATTGTTTCTAATTTTAGGCACAAGGCCAGAAAATACCCAGTGCATTACTGGTACTTTTATTTTATCGACCCCGTAAGGATGAAAGGCAAAGTCAACCTCGGCGGGATTTGAACTCAGATCGTAAAGGGACGTAACTATGCTTCAATATAGAAATAATGACAAAAAGGGGGAAACGAAAGGAAAGAAAGAATAGGAAAATATAGAAAACAAAAGAGAGAAAGAGAGAAGAAAAAGAACGGGAAGGGGGAATGGATGGCCAGAGCTCTGGTGTCTCAGTAGAGAGGGGAGGGGTGAAGGAGGAGGGTGATTGGGCTTTGGGACTAGGGCAAGAGGGCAGAAGTGCTGCGCCCCGCTGACAAGACGGCAAAAGCATTCTCCCGGACGTTGGCCAGTGACACCCGCTGCAACAACCACCCAACCTCGCGGGGATCCTTCCCCAGAAGGGCCGCCGACGCTCTGATCTTGCGGAGAAGCTGGACAGTATGGAGGTCCAAGTACGCCTGAGGTCTCGACGGCAACCGGTGCTCTGAGGAAGTGGCCGGACAAACCCCGGTATTTGTTTATTTTAGGTTCATGAATAAGGGAGGTCAGGATAATCTGGAAACCTTTCGGAAATTGTTAATCTTATTTGGTAGAAAAATAGCGATATTGTTTCTGTTTCCGTCATTTACATTTATTCGTTTATAGTTTTACGGGTTTTATTCACTGGATTGCGGACATGCTCCGTTATTACCTAAATTTAGTCAACCATTTTGATACTTGGTAATTATTTTATTGATCTCTTTTTGTGGAACCGCTAGTTTATGGAATATAAACAAAGGTAAAAAGGTAAGTATATATGTGAACATATATACACGGATATATATATATATATATATATATATATATATATATATATATATATATATATATAAATCAAGAAAGAAGAGTGACACGGTTTGCTATATAATAAGGGCTTTAATCACTTTGCTGACAATTGTTTCTCTGAACTGGTAGGTCTAGAGATCGCTACCCGCCTGTTTCTGCGACAATCGATCACCAATACATAGTTATAACCAGTCAATTCATCAGAGCTAGCGAGAATGAAGGGAATACACAGGCATGGCTTCTATATATAGTAGTGGCATTCAATCAGAACAATAACAACAATACTAACAGTGCTAGCAATAAATTAGTTGAAATAATGACAACATCAATCTAAGTAAGACATAGAGGTTGTCGGCCACAAGGGCATATAGTACCGGTATGTCCTATTGTAGGCTCTGTGATCTTGAATTACTGTATATCTTTAGGAATGAAAAAAGGCTACTCAATAACAAGATAGAAAGATCAATTTTCTGCAGGCACAGGATCGCCACTAAATTCACAAGATTTAAGCCACCGTGAATCGAACCAACATAACTTAGCATTCAACATATGAAACCCACACTATTACACAGACCACCACAGAACTATAATATTAATTAAGCAAATTCTATACCACAGTAATGTCTGCAAATATCGTATCAATCCATAAATATATCTCTTCTCAGCTGCTGTCAACACAACTTCCTCACCCTTGATTCTCAACAGATGAATCTAAATCCAAGTACATTATTAGAATACTACCACAGGAAAACAACACCTTCCTCCTGTTGTTATAATTGTAGTCAGCATGTTTTCTCTCTCTATAAATATATTGCGTCCTTAACCCCTGTATTAACTTACCTATTATATTGCTACTCTGTTAATGTCATCTTATATATGTATGTTATTGATGATGTGAAAGCTAAACAACCCCATGATTCGAACTAACAATGCCTTCATCTAATATAGACCACTTAAATATTGAATCCACTTCACACCACAAAAATTACTATCCTCACTACAATGTAAAATATTTTATCTGTCAGATAATAAATAATTCTTACGGTCACCAAACCTACGGTAAAGGAAATGGTACATTGTTTAAAGCCCAGGCTTATCTCTACACTATATATAATACACCCCATGACAGCTTTTACATATCA
>OZ024740.1:277720528-277835528 GCA_964016885.1 Eledone cirrhosa | reverse complement strand
GCTTTCCGAAGATCTTCTCTTTTCCATTGGAGATCCCATGGATTTCTAATGTTTTGTGAAGTGAAACTGATCAGTAAAAGCACTGGAGTGGGTAAATATTTAAATTATATTTTTTAAATAAAAAAAAAAAAAATTGTTTGAATTTTGCTTGTTCTGCTTATCTCAATATATATATATATATAAATTGAAACAAAATGAAAACGAAATTTCATTTCTCACTCTTAGTATGGCACTTACTTAAATGTAAGTATGCATGTATACGTACATACATATATGTATACAGACGTACAGTAGCATGCACATATATATATATATATATACATATATACATACATATGCATACAGGTACACATACATATATGCACGTATCAGTTTAGCGGTTGCCTTAACACCGTATGGCATAAATTCAGGCTGTTCAGTTTGTTTACAAACGAACAAAGCGACGTTAGCGCCGCTAAACTGATACGTGCATATATGTATGTGTACCTGTATGCATATGTATGTATATATGTATATATATATATATATATGTGCATGCTACTGTACGTCTGTATACATATATGTATGTACGTATACATGCATACTTACATTTATATATATATATATATATATATATATATATATATATATATATATATATATATATATATATATATATATATATATATATATATATCCGACGGGTGTCTGCAGTTTCTCTCCACCAGATATCACTCGAATGCCATTGGTCAACTCGAGGCTACAGTCCCTTAACCAAGAAGCCGCCCAGTAGGATTGAACTCTGAACCACATGGTTGCAATGCTAACTCTTTAACAACAGAAGGAATATTAGCGCCTACATTAATTTCTGGCTCTTTATCGTCCCATACATTACATGAATTAAAACTCATTTGCATATCATTGTATTACTTTGGCGGTTGTCGTCTCTCAATTATTTAATCTCTAAGAAAAATGATATAATATTGAATTAGCCAATTGGTATTGACGAATTTCATCATGTTCCCGTAGCTGGTGCAGACAGACGTTGTGGTGCTATTTTAGACGCTTTCGCAGTCAGTCGCCACTGGTATCTATTCTCCGTCATGCGTAGAAGGGTCTCGCTGTTTGACGTTGTTAGGCCAAGATTTTCTTTCTTTGCCTCTTCTTCGCTCTCCCTCGTTTGTACCCAGATGGATGGTTTTAGATTAGGAGTTGTGGCGGCATACATGACCACACTATGCAATCTTCCCTCTTTTCACTATCGCAAGGTGTGTTTTCTGTCTGCAAGAATATTTGTTAACTTTCAGCCTGATAAAGCTGTTTATTTTGTGCTCAGTGTACAGGATGCGTAGCAACCTTCTGAAGCAGTTGTGCTCGAATGCCTGGATTCTCCGTCTCATGCCAGCTGACTCCCACTGTAATCATTAATCTCAAAATTTTTCTATTTGTATATATGCTATATTCCAATCAGATCAAAATCGCAGTCTCTCTAATTGTCTGTCAGTTTTATCATGGTTTTGTAGTTATGTCAGGTACAACGGCATTAATCTTGAAATCTTTCCAAAAAGCTTAGAACAATTGGTGGTACATATATTGGGATATTCCATAAATATTACGGTTATTTACACTTCTTTTATTTCTAAAATTAAGCTAAACTGCATTTTTTAAGAGTTTGCACTAAGAATGAGAAGGTGGATTTAATAACTGCTTTTATAGCAAGTTTATGCAAGTGTTTATCCCCACCACTCCACTTTTATTGTAGGCAATTGAATAAAAAAAAAACATCATTTATGGATGATCCAATATATTTTACACTACGTAAGCAGTTCAGGAGGACTAGAGTTCGACGTTATGTTGGATTATGTGACCATCGATAACATGTTGTACATGAGAATGAAATTTTCATATTTAGTAGTGTCAAATAGACTTTCCTATTTTTAGATTATAACATGCTTCAAACGATTAGAGTAGAGGCACTGATTAGATTAAAAAGGTGTGCTACTTGTATCATATTGTTACATTGTGAAAGCACATGGCTTAGTAATTAGCGTGTCCACTGACAGTTACAATTTCGTGAGTTCACTTCTCGGCGTTGTATTGTGTCTTTCAGCATGACTGGAACTGACGGAGGTCCAACACACTGTAACATTATCAGGACTGGTGGGATTGTCAGTTTGAAGCTACTGAGAACGTTTTCATACTTCAAGTGTATATCATGTATTGACGTGCCTCAATATTGTCTATACATGACATTGTGTAAATTTTAGTTTCAGCTTATCTTTTGTATATTTAAAAAAGTTTTTCTGTTCTATCGCCTTTCTCATCCTAAATGAGTTTTTTTTTAAATTTCTGCTATTCTCTGAAGAGAAAAACAGACAGTTTTTCATGTAACCATTGTTATCGATACTTTTTTAGCTCAACAGTAATTATTATAATATATATCTTATATTACGTGTTATGGAGTTTGAGTGGTGAGTTAACCTACCATTATTTTTCTTTTAGAAACCATTATTTTTCTTGTTCTTCTGCCTACATTTATCATCTAATTGAGAATATTATAAATATAACCTACACTGGGATAGCTAAAATGACTATAATTTTATGTTTCACATTTACGTCTGTTTTAGATTTTAATCTCTCGCTTTGAAGAAATTCCATTTTCTCTCAATTACGTGTAATTATACTCGACCCATGTTATTATTTCCTAATCATTTGTAAACGTGGGTTTAGTTTTTTTCTATTTCTTCTGCTTCTTTATTTAACAGTATATTACTTTGAAAAAAAAAAGTTAATTTGTATAACTTCCATATTGCATTGAAGCAATTTTTTTCTAAACTAGAATTTCATATCAATTTAAAATCCACATCTCATAAGAATTTCGGAGTAAATGCCCGTAAAGTCACTGACAGTGTTTCCAGTTATCTATCTTCTGTAGCAAATGTATGAGAGTTCTCTCTGATTCAGCATATTGGTTCAAGCTGTGAACGCTAGGTAGAATAGAATTGGAGAGTGAAGTTCTCCTCAGAATATTCATATCTAAACTATAATAAAGTAAGTAGCACGGGACAGCGTTCAGAATATAATTTTTTATCCCGTTTGTAAAATAAGTTGGATTAATTTGAATAAATAATGAATGAATATTACATAATTTATCTACTAAATGTCGTAACACATGATTAAACATATATTAAAAATATTATTGCACAGTTCAAGATTCACTTCTTTTAAAAGATTCAAATTCCAATACTTCCGATATATCTATACTATATATATATAGAGAGAGAGCGATTGAAAGAAAAAAATGAAGCGATTTTGATTTTTTTCAATACGCTGATGTGCGTGCGTGTATGTTGTTCTTTGATTTTATAAAATTGCTAGAGCGAGAAAGAGAGATTGTATTTGTGAGTATATAAAGAGAGGAGTGACAGTGACAGATATATATATATATATATATATATATATGTGTATGCGTATATATGTATATATATATCTGTGTATATATATATATATATATATATATATATATATATATATATATATATTATTTTGATACGCGCTTTGCTGCTACTACTGTTGTTATGAATACCTCATACTACGCCCCCCCCCCCTATATATATATATATATATATATGGTGTTTGGAATAGCAGACGCTAATAAAGTATATAATATTCCGTCTCTCATTTATTTCAAACATACATTTATTTCAAAGATTTCTTTTCTCCGTGTCAGCTATATATATTTATATTTATATTTTTGTTTTGACATATATTTACTTCTAAGATTTCACCGTAGAGATAACATATATTTATACATACTGGACAGAAAGTGAATATGGGGCGCAGAAAACATTTCTCATCTAAATCCCAGCGCATGGCAGCAGACGCACAACGACAAATAGAGAAGAGGGCAAATCAATCAAACAATAATCGCTCTGCAACATCCCAACAAATTTCTACAAATGTAATTCAGTTAACACACCAACAACAACTTGCAACAAATTCACCAAACGTTCAGAGAGGAAGGAACAAGTCAATTAAAGGTCTGGCAAAGAATCCTACAGATGAACCTTTCCAAGAGCAGACTGTTCTTTCCATAATGCCACAACATAATGCAAGGAGTCTCTTTGCCTTTGTTTGTCCACACTGCAAAGCTTATCGCTGGCCACATGAACTCAAATCTCTGTGCTGCTTCCAGAGAAAAGCGAAAATCCCTCAACTTCCTCCTCCACCAAATATACTAAAATATTTCGATATCACTCAAGCAGGAAATTCTTTTCTCCATAAGATACGTGCATATAACAATGTGCTTGTCTTAGCTTCAATTGGTTGCAAAGAGATTAAAGCACCAAGATTTAGTCCCACATTTAAGATCCAAGGTAAGATGTGTCATATTATTGGATCAGTACTTCCAAGTGATTCTTCATCCAAGTTTGCGCAGTTCATGAGCTTCAGAATCGCTTGCATCATGCTAATTTAGATGCTGCTGTTCTTCAGGACCTGCAAGAAGATTTGCACTACTGCAACACCTATATAAGAAGCTTACAGTCAGTCATTGAAATGCCAGTCTCTTAAATGTGAATATTGTCATACATGCTGAAAAAGTAAAACCCACTGATTTTCATTGTCGCACATTTAATCTTCCCATGGCATCTCAGATTGCTGTTATTCAACCTGATACAGCATTAGTTCTTTTGGTGTCATCATTCATAAAAGAGATGGTGGTCTTCAGAGGATTCATCAGTTGCACCGTTCTTATGATCCTCTGCATTATGTGCTACTGTTTCCTTGGGGAAATGATGGGTTTCAGGTCGGTTTGAAAAGGATTGAAAACAACCACACACTGATTTCTACTGTCATCGGATTCAGGTTAGGCAAGGTGACTGTAACATTATCACGAAGAGCAGGCGGCTGATGCAGCAATATGCTGTAGATGCCCAGACCAAAATAGAACAGTGTCGCCTCAAATGGGCCCGCCACAATCAAACCATGATACGAGATGAAAAGTATGAAAAGTTTGAAAAGTATGGCTGAAGGAGATTCAGTAAATGCAGGCCGAAGAATTGTTCATATTCCATCAATCTATTGTTCCCCTCGCTTCTACAGTGAGTGCTTTCAGAATTCGATGACTGTGCTTCAACACATGGGAAAGCCATCTTATTTCATCACGGTAACAACTAACCCTAACTGGGGGGAAATAAAAAATAGTTTGCACCCTGGTGAAGAACCTAGAGATCGTCCTGATATTGTGCAAGTGTCTTAAATATCAAGTATGACAGCCTCATGGATGATATACTGAAAAGAACTGTCCTAGGAAAAGTGTGGCTCATTCTGCTAAAATAACTGAGTGGCAAACACGAGGCCTCACTTATGCTCACACTCTGCTGATAATGGCTGAAGATAGCAAGCACAAAACTGCTGATGCCATTGATCAGGTAGTCTACTGTGAGATTCCTGATAAAGAGACCAATCCAATTCTGCATAAGATCATCACATGCTGCAACATTCATGGCCCCATGTGGACAGGCTTAATATGATGTGCTCATGTATGGAAGGGCTAGGACAACAACGCCATTGCTCAAAATGTTATCACAAGGCATTCAGACAAACCACATTTGTTGCTGAAAATTCCTTTCCGGAGTATAGAAGAAGGGATAGACAGCATGGTGGTCACACCCGTACAATCTAACTTAAAGGTCAAGAATTTGCTGTTTATAATCGTTGGATTGTTCCATACAACACTTTCCTCTCATTCAGATATCAGTGCCACATCAATGGTGAGGTTGACCACGGTGTCAAGTCTGTTAAGTACTTATATAAGTACATCAATAACTACAGCCAATGACTAAGTTGACGCAATATTTTCAACTGAATATTAGAGACCCACTGGCACAAAACATATTGTATTTTGATATTCCTAAATATTTCACTCGGACAAACAAAAGTGGCAAAGAAGAAAAAGGAGACATCTGAATGGTGATCAAAAACGTATTCCAACAGTATCTCTCAGTAGACATCAATCTGAATTATATTACCTCAGAATAATCCTACATCACACGGCTGGGTCAACTTCATACAAAGATTTGAAAACAATTGAAGGAGTTGAATTTCCAACATTCCAAGAAGCATGCAGGAAACTTGGTCTGTTAGATGAAGATGGAGAAAAAGACAAAGCTATGGAAGAGGCCTCATCTATTACATTTGGTCCTCAGCTGCATGAGATATTCTGCACCATTTTATTGTACTGCGACATTCATGACAACTATGGACTTCCTCGGCCAGACCCAACTATTGTTGCCATACCAGAAGACAACAAGGTTCTTATAGCAGAAACTGATTTCAATACACACCAACTGCAAGCAAACATAAATGAACTTCTTCCAACATTGAATCCTGAGCAACCGGTTATTTTTCACGAAGTAATCACCTCTGTAAATGAAAATGAAGGCAGAATTTTCTGCTTGAATACAAGTGCGGGTACAGGAAAGACCTATGTCATAAACATCCTATTGGATTACCTCAGATATAAAAAATAAATTGTACTTGCCACTGCCATATCTGGAATAGCAGCCACTTTGCTTCACAAAGGTAGAGCTCTTCATTCCAAGTGCAAGATTCCTCCCAATGTGACTGATGAATCAACTTGCTTCTTCACAAAGAGGGATGACACAGGTAAACCTATAAACAAGCTGACCTGCTAATCATTGATGAGATAGGTATGGGACATAAGCATATCTTTGAATGCTTTGACAGGAGCTACAAAGATGTTCGAGATTTCAAAAAGCCATTTCGTGGTTTAACAGTATTACTATCTGGTGACTGGAAGCAAATTCTTCCAGTTGTACGTCATGGTGCTAGACCACAAATTGTTGAGGCAACCATCAAGAGATCCTATCACTGGGACTATGTGGAAACCATGGAGATGACAACCAATCAACGGTTAATTAATGCAGAGGATTCTTATGACAAACAGTTTGCAAACTACCTTCTAGATGTGGGAAATTGTAACATTCCAAAAGTTTCAACTGTAGGTGCATTCACAATTCTTCTGCGAAATGAACTTTGTCTGGAATATGTTAATGTGTCTGGACTGTGTGATTTTGTGTATACGAATCTTCCAGGAAACTACACAAATCCACTATGGCTTACAAATAGAGCCATTATCACTCCAACAAATGATGCAGCAAGATTGGTGAAAGAGTTCATGGTCAACAAGTTCCCTGGTCATGAAATAATCTACAGAAGCTCTGATATAGTAGATAATGAAGTGCAATATCCAATTGAGTTCATCAATAAACTTACCCCATCAGGCTTCCCAACACCACATACTTAAACTAAAGAAAGGCAGTTGCATCATGCTTCTGACTAATCTGGATCCTTAAAACGGGCATTGTAATGATACACGCTTCATCATCATCAGTTTACATAATCATGTAATTGAAGCTGAAGTGGCATTGTGTCCCAATGCTGGAACAAGGTTGCTAATCCCAAGGATACCACATGTATCTCAAGAGCTTGTGTTCCCTTTCACCTTTACTCGCAAGCAATTTCCTGTCAAACCAGCCTTTGTCCTTACATGCAACAAGGCACAAGGGCAGACATTTGAAAAGATAGGTGTATATCTACCAATACAATTCTTCTCACATAGTCAGATGTATGTTGCATTATCACGAGTTATAAGAAAAAGAAAATATAAAAATATTAAATGAAAGGGGTCTGTTTGCTGACAAAGAAATTCTACAGTGACGTGAAACAGCTATCACTCTCTTTTAGTTGAAATGCATTTCAGTTTCTTTTTAACTGCTAGAAAAGGGACACTACAAAAACTTAAGAAGTCTATATGTGAATACAGTAAAACAGCAATATAACGAAGGTCAATTCTTCATATTGGTAAATGTAATTCATTCATTCATATCATCAGCATCTATTTTTAAATTCACTGCTTGAAGCTTCCCATAGACATTATCAAATGAAGATTCATGAACATTTTCCGTCAACAGTTTCATCGCTTTTCCATCTCCATTATCGCCTTTTTTAAAAATGTATCATGGATTACTTTACTGATTACAGAAGTAAGTGTAACACAGTCTTTGTTCAGTTTATGTGCATAATGACAAATTACGAATCATATCTTTGTGCATATATATTTGCCTATATCAATATACAGACTATATATGCTAGTTCCAATAAAGATAACTGTCGATTTTATAATTATTTCATTTGTTCGTATCTACAGAATTGCTTGCCTCTTATCCATGACATACTTGATCTATTATATCATATTATATCATTAGGGAAAATTAATGATTATCTCGAAAGTTCTCTGTTACAAAACAATATCAAATGTTCTGGTAATAAATACATGGCATATCCATTCCTCTCTTTCTCAGATACATTTCATTTATCCTTACCTTGATCCTTGATTGATATTTACAATAACTATTGTTGATATAGCATTGTATACATCTTGAGCTTCTGGAAGAGTCTTTCACTTTTCCATTTAACTCTATATGTATATATATATATATATATATTTAAAAGAATAGAGGTGTAACACACGAGTTATGATATAGTGGTAAACGGAACAGAATATGCTGACAAATTGTTCACAGTGAAAAATAGTTTAATTAGGAATAAGTGAAAATTAGTAATAGTATTGGTTAGTATTCAGTTTTGGTTTTAAGTTTTACCGGTTGCGCATTTCTAATGCTTTTCAAAAATAATTTTGAGATAGAGCTGCGTGATGTTTGGTCTAATCTGATTAGTTTTAGAAATTCTACCTGTTTTTATGTGAAAAAAGTGGCTCCAGAGGTATTAAAATAAGTTTCGCGCCAATTCGTGTTGCAAAAATTCTTGTAGTCAAAACAATTTTGATTGGTCGGTAGAGGTCATGTGAATGTTAAAAATTGATTTTGCGCCAAATGTAGGTTTGTGTCGGCTGATTGAGAGGTCACTGAAAAATAAGTCTTTCAAAACAAATATGTGTGTGTGTGTGTGTAGTAGTAGCAAAGAGGTTCGTTGATGTTATAATGGTCAGCAGGGATGTGTGTGCGAACCGCAGCCTGTTGACAGTTCAAATGCCTATTAAGACAAGTGTGTGTGTGTGTGTGTGTGTGTGTGTGTGTGTGTGTGTGTGTGTGTGTGTGTGTGTGTGTGTGTGTGTGTGTGTGTGGCAGAGTAATTCGTGGTAGAGGGATGGTCAGTAGGAATGTGTCTGTAAGTGTGTGGGGGATATTTTAACATGTTAAAAGATATTTTTCAGCTCTTGTCTTATACGGAGAAGTGTGTGTGTGTGTGTGTGTGTATGTCTCTTTGTATGTTAATGTACGCGTGTGTATCTATAGACATCAAAAGGTATGCAAATTTGTGTATATTTGTGTTGCACCATAGAACATATGTGTTTACGTATGTCATTGTGTTTATATGTGGATAGAGATGTATGCTGATGTGTGTTTCAACACAGAATGCAATTGGCGGGTACAAATACTGGGGCATTTAATCCAACACTATAACTACTCTGCTAGTTCATCAGCTTAATGGCAATACAAATAGCTCAAATAGGCTGTAGTAACCACAAATGCGTAGAGCAATGCACAATCGTGATTCCCTTTTTAGGAAAAACAGCAAAATCAATTCTAACAATACTACTAATATTGGTTTCTTATATAGGCACAAGGCCAGCAATTTTGGGGGAGGGGAAATTCGATTAAATCGACCCCAGTGCGAGAGTGGTACTTTATTTTATCGACCCGGTGAAGATGAAAAGCAAAGTTAACCTCGGCGGTACTTGAACTCAGCCAGCCAACGATAATAATGACGATCTAAATTACGAGATAATCTTGCTAATAAAAATCTAAATGACATAGACTTGAGAGTTACTATAACATACGCATAGTTTACAGCAACAGAACAGAACAGAACATAAAACAAGAAAAATACTTTCAAATACAATTTTAGGGAAAAAAGTTTTAAATCTTATTAAAAACTAGTTAATGTTTAAATGAAAACTTTGAAAGCCAATAACATAACAGACATATCAACTGCTTAAAATAAATAATATATAACAAAAAGAAACTGTACGAATAAACACATTGATAATGTAAATCACGAAGTTGGACGTAACACCTATCGAACAGAGTAAATAACAAAGCAAAACTAGAACAAAAGCCGAATCATAAAATACCAACGAAAACATAAATAAAATAGAACATGTTTCTGAATAGAGATTTCTAAACCGAAATTGTGAGTGTGAAAATAATCTTATGTTCAAAAATTAAATCGATAGATATGTTTTACGGAACAATGACAGTAACTACAAAGAGAAAAAGCCAACAATAACAACAACAGCAATAACAACAACTCTGAAATAGCAACAATAATCAAACACAAACCTGCCCATTCCAGATTTAATAAAAACTAACGTAGGTATAAACATTGTTAGGCGAAAGCTGTAGTAGTTACAAAAATAGGTACTCTCTCTGATTTACTCGTGTAGGAATATCTACTTACAAGCGAAGTAGAAAACAAACATTCTTAATGAAATTACTAGCGAAACGATACAAACATGGGATGGACGATCACTACAGAAAAACACATCCAAAATAACAGAACGTTACACCTAAGAGATTCTCAGTAAATCACAAAGGATCCATGTTATGGAAAGCAAGAAAGATTATTTGAACAAAATATAGAGTTCAACTGTGACCTAAAACGATTTAATCAAGAACTTTATAAAATGAAATAGAAAATAACGTGTTACCAACATTAAAATCAGTAGCGAACCCCCGAGGAGGAGTATATGCCGCGAAGAAATCAATTTGCTCAAGATTGTTGAAAATACACGAAAAACAAATCACCTGAAACATTACTGGATGTCATTTCAAATCAAAATATAACCACATTTCAAACTTCAACTTGAACGAACTAGGAAATGATAAAAGCAAAATCGAAATTCCTACGTGAGTAGATAGAGATAGTACCTATTTTTGTAACTGCTATGGCTTTATCCAAACAATGTTTATATCTATGTCCGTTTTCATTAAATCTGGAACTGCCAGGTTTGTGTTTGATTATTGAAATATTAGGTTAAGTAATAATTCATGAGCGTTTTTTTGCTTAAGTGTTTTGGTCTGCGCATTTTTAAATTAAACAAAAACGCTCATGAATAATTACTCAACTTAATATTTACACAGGACACAAAATGGGATTTGGTTTATGCTCGAGACCAAGAATTTGGTGGAGGGGAAATCGAGTAAATTGATCCCAGTGCATGTTTAGTACTTAATTTTATCGACCCGTAAGGTTGAAAGGCAAACCTAACCTCGGTGGGATTTGAACTCAGAATGTAAATCGTCGTAACTCTATACTACAAAGTATACTGGCCGATACCTTAATTATACCACCAATCCTTTCACAGGAGACAAAATGCTGGTAAAAATATTTAATAACATAGTGAAAGAACCAGACACAACACTGACTAGACCACAACGAATATAATCTTGTTAATACAATCATGTGACAAACCTTAAAAACTACAAACACGTTGCTTCTCTTATTACAAGTTACAATTGCCAATAAATCGATGACCAAAAAACCTATTTCTAGAAACATCGATGTGATGTTACAAAGGTTCATGATTTGTAACGATTAATTACCAAAGAAAAACGTCATTTAACTAAGACTGATAAAAGATGCAGACATGTCTCAGTATAGCACGGATTGCCTACTATGAGACATTTTAAGTGTTTGTCAAACGAGAATTTTTAAAATGTTAATCAGGATCACGTTAACTCTAATGATGATAAGGGCTGATACTTCATTTTATTGACCAAGGACCTGCCTGATACTGTGTTTTATCGACCTCGGAAGAAGGAAATGGGAAGTTGACTGCAGTGGGATTTGAACCCAGAACGTATAGGATGGTAACAAAGTACTACAATACATTTTATCCGGTGCACTAACGATTCTGCTAATCCACCGCTGCAAAGTAACGCTAATAAGGGTTTCTGATTTAAACATAAGGCCAAACATTTTTGGGTAGGGGAAAGTCGATTAAATCGACCTAGTGCATTACTGGTGCTTTATTGTATCAACCCTGTAAGGATGAAAGGCCAAGCTAATCTCGGTGGGATTTGAACTCACAACGTAAAGGGACATAACACTATACCACAAAGCATGTTGTCCGACGCACTAATGATCCTGCCAATCCACCGCCCCCAAGGTGACGATAATAATAAGCAGACTATCAGGTCATAAATGAATCGGAAACAATGCTGCAGATTCAGAAAAATGGAAAATTATAAAATTAATCTTATCTGTATTTCAAGAATAATCTTCTAAGCGGAGTCCTACTATCAATCAACCGTCTTTTTTATAGGGAGGACTTCAAGTTGTATGCTGCAACAAAGCTATTAGACACTACACGGATGTATTAGTAGAATTGACATGAGAGTCATATCGGAAATAGGTGCAAGGGCAAGCTTGAAAACATGAAATTAAATTGTACATTCATGCTTTACGGTGGATTGGTTTTCATCTGAATATTAATAATTGTTTCTACTTTTTGGCACAAGACCAGCAATTATCCCAGTGCATTATTGGTGTGGATTGGCAGTATCGGTAGAGGGTCGGACGCCAAGCTTTCCAGCATAGTTACGTCCCTTTACGATCTGAGTTCAAATCCCGCCGAGGTTGACTTTGCCTTTCATCCTTACGGGGTCGATAAAATAAAGTACCAGTAATGCACTGGGTAATTGCTGGCCATGTGCCTAAAGTAGAAACAATTATTGGTACTTTATTTTATCGATCCCCGTAAGGGTGAAGGACAAAGTTAACCTCGGCGGGATTTGAACTCAGACAGTAAAGGGACGTAACTCTATGCTGCATAACATAGCGTCCGACCCTCTACCAATACTGTGAATCCACCGCCCTAGCAGTGATGTAGAAACATATGACACTAAATAGTGCCAGAACGTGATGTAGAAACGTAAAGAGTAGTTACTCGTAACTAGGGCTATTATATATATAGAAGACTGTAAAGAAATAGAAACTATTCTTTCAGTGACTTGGATTGGTTTATGAAAAGTATTTGACATTATATTATATTTATGGACACTGGAGACTCGCTATAGATAAAGCAGCATCAATATGGTGTGATATTCTTGATCTCTTTGTCAGTGAGGAATATTTCAAATAACTCCATTCTGTTTCTAGTTATTGGTACTGTGCACGTAATATCAATCGTTCTCTTTCTGCTACTGGCTTAGATCTTTGGTGCTATTGTTGTTGTTCATCTATTGATTATTTGTACGGTATTTTGATCATAGAATGTTTTTCTCTCAATGTTTTTTCTTTAGTATCGTTTGGAATTCCGTTGTGATTTGGTTATTACTTTTTGGCCTTTTCTGTCTTTTTTTTCATTGACATCCGTTTTCTTTGATGTAATTAGCTTCTAAATCGAAGCTTAATTTTCCTTACATATAAAGAAAAGGTTTATGCTTTCCCTTCCTTTTCATATGCTAATCCGTTTACCGTTGTTTGATTCTAACTATTTTCTAGTCTCACTATTGTTGGAGGTTGTGACAGAGGAACGCTGTTAGTAATCTCCCGAGTTTTCTCTCAGAGATCTTCACTTAACTTCCAGTTTATAACTGATAAAACTAGCGTATCAATACATCTCATCTTAATTTCCCACATTAGAAGCTTTTTAATATCATCCGGAAGACTATGAAGAAATTATCAATGTACAACGATCTTGAAATTGAAATTAGTTGTATGAAAGTTAAAAACAAAAGCAAAAACAAAAACAATAATGTTTGAATTATTAGGAAGTATAGAAATACCAACCCAAATATGAAACTCTTACCTTAGCTCGATCGTTTAAACTCTACATATTATCTCTGCTAGGACCTGCCCATATACCACACAATCTAATTTTACTCGAATAGAACAGTTCAAACGCTACACTCCCTGCACTCATGACATTCTCAACGGGATCTACAACAAACATTTTACTACAACTCACACGACTAAGTCTACACAACATACATTTGTGCTTAGATAATCAATACACGATACTAAATCACCAAAAGTAAGAAACCGCACACTCAACACAATTACTGCACAGTACTATAACCCGATCCACACAAAATATACGAGTTACACAACCGTCCAACGGAATGATTAACGTAATATTACATGCACCCTTACAAAAAACAAATAAAGAATTAAAGTAACACAAGCAACAACAACAAAATACATAACAAAGGAAACCAATTCTACATGCCCAAAATACAGACATGCACATGCACCAGGGGAAAATGCTCCATACTGGAAACTGATAATAGGAGTTGAACGTTAAAAGTTATTATATACAGAGTGTAACAAGTAAATTTGGACCATTTAAACATCTTTATTGTGATTGGTATAACTTTGAAAAATCAAACACTGCAAGTTTTATGTTTATGCCAATTTACTGTACAGTTCAATGTGATCGCCATGTGCTTTCTTTATCAGTTTACAAAGTCTGATTACAAAGTCATGCGCATGCCTTAACTATTTCTTCCTTTTTCATTTTACCAAATGCCCGCTTGATCGAAGCTTTCAGCGAAGGCACAAAGTTGTGAAAAGTTGCGTTGGATATTGCTTCAACCGCATCTCATAGCCACAAATCACACGGATTCAAAACTGGTGACCTGGAGGGCCAGATATCTTTATGGATAAACATGGGCAATTCCCTCTTCAAAAATTCTTGGAGTCCTGTAAAAACATTACTCAACTTGTATCACAATGATTCCTAATCCAAGGCAACAAAACTTCAAAGATTTTGAGATACTCTACTGTTAAAATTTTAAGATCCGCTTCAACAAAATGAGGAGGCATCAATTTCCCATCACTTGCCACAGCTACAAAGACCATAATGGAAGCTGGATTCTTGCTATGCATAGCTGAAGAAGCTTGGAAAGGTTCGTACGCTATTACTCGGGAGTTTTGACGGTTTGCAACTTCGTCTACCACGAACTTACTTTCATCCTCGAAGATGCCGACGTCTCCTGTACGAAGTTTCAGATGACTAAGAATTTGGGATTTCTCTCAACTCGAATAGCTTTGGAGGGTGTAGTTACGGTGTCTTCTCGTGTACGATTTCATATAGTGGTCTTGTCTGACAACACTAGAAACGGTCATTTTATTGATTCCTCGATCTTGAGTCAAATATACCATCGATTTCGATGGGTTTCACTCAATCGATCTTTTATGTCCTGCTAAGAAGCGAAGTGTGTGATTTCGGTCACTGCCATGACTGTGACGCTTTCTCTGAACATTCTGACCTTTCTTCGAATTGGCTACAACTCTAAAAACAGTAGATTTGGCAGGCGTTGTGGCTCTAACAATCTCCACGGCACGAAAGAATTCGGCAATTACACTTCTACGATTTAATACTTTATCAAAATGAATAATTGTTTCTACTTTAGGCACAATGCCAGCAATTAACCGGTGCATTACTGGTACTTTATTTTATTGACCCCGTAAGGATGAAAGGCAAAGTCAACCTCGGCGGGATTTGAACTCAGATCATAAAGAGACGTAACTATGCTGGAAAGCATGGCGTCCGACCCTCTACCAATACTGCCAATCCACCAAAATTAATAATCACCGTGTAACATACTTTTTGTTCACCGGTTCTAAGTATCATTTCATGGTTTGTTATATCCCATTATTATAAAAAAAAAACACTATTTAATCAGAAGTTTGGGTTTGTGGTCAGGAGTTTGATATTTTGAAATTTTCATATTTTTCAAGAAAAGACACATTTTAAAAAAATGTATCAGTTCATATAATTAAATCAACAGAGTATATATTTATTTTATTACAGCGTCCAGCATATGGAGTTTAAGCGACATCCTGCATCCCATGGCGCCAAAAGCCTTTATCGGATCCTGCACCAGTTGCTGGTAGTTTTCAGCTCTGTAGTTGCCCAGGAAGCCCTTAACAACTGCTTTGAAACAGTTCCATGCTGTTCTCTCAATCCTATTGAGCTTATTGGAGAACTCGGTAGACTCAAACATCTTCTTTATCTGAGGTCCAACAAAAATTCCACCTTTGATTTTGGCCTCAGATAACTTGGGGAAGAATTCAAGAAGGTACTTAAAACGCGGTTGATTCTTGGTTGAGAGCCTTCACAAACTGCTTCATCAACCCCAACTTAATGTGCAGTGGCGGCATGAGCACAATCCTGGGATCAACCAGTGGCTCCCACATGACGTTCCGGGTCCCAACTACAAATTCTGTTCGCTGCTCCCAGTTGTTTGTTTTGTAGTGGCTCTGCTCTCCCAAAGGCAGAGGAAGCATTGGAATTTGATAAAGCCTCCTTGGAGTCCAAGCAGGAAAGCCACTATCTTGAAGTCTCCAATGATTTCCCAATTGTACTGGTTGTATTGCAGTGCTTCCAAGAGGACTTTAACACTGTAGTAATCTTCCTTCAAGCAGACTGAATGAGCTAGGAGCAGTGTCGGGAACTTGTTTCCATTGTGGAGGAGGACAGCCTTCAAACTTGTGGTGGAGCTGTCTATAGATAGCCGCGACTCCTTGGGCACAAACTGCACCCCAATAACGTCAAACAGTCCAGGCACGTCATGGCAGAAGCAGAGGCCATCCCTAACAGTGTAAAAGACTGAGAAAGGTTCGTGTCGACTTCTCTGACTTGTCACCTGCACTTCCTCCTTGACCAAGTTCCACTGTTTCATCCTGGAAACGAATGCTTAAAACACAACTTACCCTTTATTCAGGGTGCGAAAATCCAGTATCAATAAATCTCTTTAATCCACTTTTTAACAATTTTATACTTTATTGCACTTTTATAATTTTCTTTAGGTATTACTCTTTATTTCATAAATATTAATTTAACCTGAAACATATATAAAAAAAATCATTTCACATAAGCAAATTAAACTTACATACAACGTAAAATCCAGCATACAAATAATTCTAGTGAATAGCTTAGAATTTTTACAAACCCCAACTTTTAACTGTTTAATAGCACTTTTTTTTAAATTTATTTGGGACCTAAGCAACACAAAAAAGTGATTACAAGCCAGGAACAGAGAAAAACATTTTTTTTTGTTACACGGTGTAATTTGTTCAATTTGAAATAAAATAGTACAAGTGATTATTGAAGCTGGTCACATTTAAAATTTAAACTAAAAAAAGTTCTAAATAATTAGAAATATACCAATTTGAAACTTGTCCTAATTTGCCTGTTACACACTGTATTCAAACGTTTATTAATATAGATACGAAGAATATCGGATTTCACAAATATATATTGAGGAGTTAAACGTATACAGACTTTATAAGATTGAGTTCAACTAAACAGTTTTTCGTAAAGGGAATCTTATTTGAAATACACCTTCAAAACCTGCCACTATATTTACGTCTAAAATTTTAGTTTATTTCCATACATTGAATAATTTTGCCGTGCAACTTCGATTAATAGAATTTCTTGCTAAACATTCAACAGAGAAGAAAAATATTTTTTCCCAAGATAGTCGTATATTCTTTCTTAAGAATATCTATTCTCTATTGTATTGTATCAAGACATTCAACTTTGTTACAGATAAAACATATTAAATATATACGTTGTTTATATATAAATCGAATTGCGTAGGTGTAGGTTCAACTGTGATTTTCTCTCCCTCTTTTAGATATATATATAACTATATGGGTGTATGAGTGTATGCATATGTGTATGCGTACTTTCTTGTCATCTCCCATTTTTACCGGAATGTTTTCGGAGGGTTATTCATTACAGAGAGCTGTAAGCGCCCAGCAGGATATTCTAATCGTCAACAAGATACCAATGTATGGAAGGTTGTACGTGCCCATTGGCCGATTTGTATGCTAATGTAACACAAGTGAATTATTTTACGTTACTATCGCTATTTGGAACGTCTAAATGTATTAATATCAGACACACACACGCGCGCTCGCACAAACACACACACACACATATATATATATAAATGTATTTTTGAAAAATATATGTATACATATATATATGTATATAAATATATGTATATATATATATGTATACATATATATGTATATAAATAGATGTATATAAATATATGTATATAAATATATGTATGTATATATATAAATATATATGATTATATATATATATTTATATATATATATATGTACATATATGTATATATATATCTATATCTATCTATATGTATGTATATAATGTATATCTATCTATATATATATATATATAAATATAGTATTAAGGATACTATTTATGGTTATGTCTATACTAAAACCTTTTATAGTTATATATATTTTAAACCCTAAATAGTGAAAGACAGTAATTTATTACTACCTTATTACCAGTAAGATAAATAGCTCAATGTAATAACATCAGTTGGTTTACAGAGCAGTTATATAGAAATTACATGAATCAAAGTTCTGTTTAAACCATTTATTCGCTTACAATTGTTTCTTCCAAACCGTGGTTTGGGGTCTTCGGAGCAATTTTTCAATGATTGTTTACATACTTGACCTCCTTTCCAACACAAGAGACATACAGAAACATATGTATATATTGATGCACAGTGGGTTGACATCCATTATAATATTTAAGCATGGCAATTTACATTCAAAGATTAAAGTCATATTAGAAGAAAACAAAATTGAAGTTAAAATACAACATTGGCAGTTTACGAAGAATCCTCCTGCATTTTCTTCGTAAACTGCCAATGTTGTATTTTAACTTCAATTTTGTTTTCTTTTAATATGACTTTAATCTTTGAATGTAAATTGCCATGCTTAAATATTATATTATTGTATATATTTTCATTTAAGCTCCTAATTTTAGAAGATATTTGCTTCTATGTTTGTACCGCTTACATTTCGTATCTAAATATCACGCATATTCCTGATAATATGTTTTGTATGTTTGTACGCATTACATGTTCAAAAATATTGAAGGAAACAAAATTCGTCTTACAAAGCCATATTCGTATTTTTTTTATTTTCAATTAATCACATTTTTGCAGCCAAATAGATGTTTACCTATAAATTTATATAATATTCTTCCACAATTTACGATTGTCTGGCAACACACATACGATATCTAAACTGACGCGTAGGCGAATATTTAATAGCAATCTGTATTCCAAAATGGTTTCAATGCTTACTTTAATCAATAATCATAAATTGAAATCCCGGAAGAATATATTTCTTTCATGCGTATATTTCTCAAAATATACTCGTTAGTCATGTATCCACTAAGAACAACAGTTAATGGATGTTAATTGATACCAACATTAAATCCATTTAAGCACCAGGCCAGAGACAACAGGCTGATTTCTTGACCTTTATTGTAACAAAATAGCATTAATATCTATCTTTCGAAATCACATAAGCAAGGAAAAGTTACAGCATGCTATACGCTTTAGACGATGCTGGTCACATTTAACCACATTTTAAAACAACCATTATCTTGGATATAAAACTATGGAAATGAATTTACAAAAGACAAACATTGTTTAAAGAAAGGCAGAAATATCTAAACAAATCTCGTAAATTTAGATTATAATAGCCACACTTTTACGTCCGGAAATGAAAATGTTTGTAAAATCAATAACACTATCATCAACAACAAGAATAAGAGCAACAGCAGCAACTCATTCACCAACAAACATTCAAACACAAACACATACAAATATAGTTCGACAATGCTGAAAAGATCGAAACAGACCCGAAGGCGCACTGAATTCAAAATGATTGTTTCTAATAAATATATCCAGAATTGGGCATGATTTATCTTTGCCTCCCTAAGTGAAGGTGGGCAGCTTCCAAACACGAAATTAAATAAAAACTTGGACTGAGATTATAAGTATAGAAACGAGCAATCAGAATGATTTTCGGGAGTGAACAGGAAAGGATGAGACAAACAGAGTTAATGCTCCAAAAACCCGTTCACAGGCTTGTACTCCAGTACATGGTGTCGCGCAACATAAGGTTAATCAGAGGCTCAGCGAATGATATTGACCACGATCTTTATTTGCCTATGTTAAACAAGGTAGCAGGAAATAGGTGCCAAAGTAATGACAAATGATATACAGAGTATGAACTTACAAGTACTTATGACACCCGACGATTTTAAGATCAGTCCAGAACTCTGTTTCGTTGTAGGTATAGAGTGAAAAGCGATAAGGCTGACAACAAGCCCAGTTGTTATATTTGTAGCAGCAAAAATCGCATGTGGTGTTCATTTTGGCTGAATTAAAATTTCAGGATATTATAGAGTTTGAAATCCTCTGATAAATACCTGAACACCAAACATGAGATACTTAGAGAACACCCACACATAATATCACAAATCATGTTAACATGAAAGCTAGCAGGCTCTGACACAGAAAAGACTATTAATTTACACTAGACTTAATCTTCTAATATAGATTAGATACAATAGGTTATGTAAATAATACACACGTAAATACAAACAGTGGCACACACTCACAACAAATACACAGCACCTACACATTTAACAATAAAACACACTTTCACTACAATAATCTATATAACTATACACAGAAAAACACAAAACACACACATACACTTCACATATACATTAACAATTATATTACATTAAAAAATATAAACTTAGAGATACATGAGGTACTCCTCTTGAATACCTAAACCACCAACTGTATTGTTACCTTTATAAGTACCTCGATTGCACTGCCTGATGCCTAAGCTTTGCTGGTCAACATTGCTCGGTTCAGGCGGCTCCGGAAGATTCCGCTCAGGATCCCCAGAACGGACCGGGTGCTGGTAGCCGATGCCCTCCCTTCCTCGATCGAGAGTGCTCTGGACTCCAATGTTTCGTCCATTCCAAGCGGCCATTCCAAGCGTGCCGAAGGTCGCCACAACCCCTGCTCTTGGGTGTCTCCAATCCTCCGCCCCTGAAGCAACCGTGACCGCGTAAACGATAAACTTATCATGGGTAATGTCAAGGCCGCAGTCAGAGTGGTTGCCTCAAAGGACACTGTCTTCCAACCCACCGAGGAGGTCCTGGCTGCCCTGCAACTCAAGCACCCTGAGTCACCCGCTGACCTCCGACCCGATCCCCACCTGATCCCCACCTGCTCCTTCTGGCGTCCGACGCAGACATCATGTCTGCCATGAAGTCTTTCCCAGCTAGCAGCAGCGGAGGTGCTGATGGTCTCCGACCAGGCCACCTCACCGAGTTGCTATCCCCCGCTCTCCGCTGAGGCCGCGCACCGCCTTCTGAGTGTCATTGTGGAACTTACCAATAGACTTATCCATGGCACCCTCGATCCTCACGCACGAGGCCTCTTTTTTTCGGCTCATACCTTCGGCCACTGGGGTCCAACAGAGTGACCCTCTAGGCCCCATCCTGTTTGCCCTTGGTATAGACCACATTGCCCGGAGTATCACGGGCCCTCTCAACGTTTGGTAGCTGGATGATGCTACGCTGGGCGGGCCCGTAGAGACTGTCTGCCATGACCTTCAATCGGTGGTTCCTGCCCTGGCCGGAATCGGCCTCCAGGTCAACTCGTTCAAGTCGGAGGTGGTGAATGTCAGCTATGATGCTCAGAACTTGCAGCCTTCGTCTTGGACGTGCGCTCCATTCTCCACCAGGTACAGGTGACCCCTAAAGAGGATGTCCTCGTCCTTGTGTCACCGATCCAGTCACCAGCCATCCATTCCAACATTAGATCTAGGCTCCAACAATTCCAGACTCTGACGAGCCGACTGGGTTTGATCAACGGCCATCCAGCTCTCTTCCTGTTAAGGATCTGCTTCGCCATGCCAAAGCTCCTCTACACACTTCGCAGCGCTCTGTGCTACAGCCACGCATCTCTCCTCGTTGACGTCGATACTTGTATCCGAGCGGAATCTGAGGAGATATGCAACGTCCTGTTTGACGACATTGGATGGCATCAAGCCACTTTACCTCTCAGATTTGGCAGCCTTGGCCTCCGGTCCCCGATCTCGCTGACTTTGCTGCCGTTTCTTTCATCGCTAACCTCATGCCGCATCCTCGTCATCAGGGTTCTCCAAAACACAATAGAAACTTCCGAGTTCAGGGAACGTGAGGTCGCCTGTGAGACGTGGGACAGGCTGGGACTTAGTCCGGTAGACGTCCCTCCTCCTTCTCCCCCTGCTGACGTCAAGTCACCCCCAAAGCGTATGGGAAGCCATCGAGTGCAGCCTGGCCACAGACAGGCTCACGCGCCAGCTCGGCCAGCACCGCCTTGCTTGTTTTCGCACGGCCTCCAAACCCCACAGTGGTGTCTGGCTCCATGCCTTGTCATCCTTCTACATTGGCACTTGCCAAACGCTTCGTCTGGGGTGCCACTTGCAGCGACACTTTCTCCAGCCGCAATCTGATGCAGTCTGTGACTAACCCAGGTACTTCTGCACGTTGGGCTGAGGAGGCCAAACTCTCCAAGTACCGGTCGCTCTCCGACAGGTTCACGGTCGTGCCCTTGGCAACGGAGACTTCTGGTGTCCTTGGCCCTATGGCTACTTTCACCTCCATAGTTGCTGAACTGGCCAGCCGCAGTTGTGAGCCTCGCGAGTTTGAATGGCTCTTCCAGCGCATCTCCCTTTCCATCCTCTGGGAAAACGCCTTCTCCATTCTATCCGCCGGGGCTGTGGGGAGGCCAGCAGGAGTGACTCCATTTGCTCACCATACGGATTAATAGGCAAAGTTATAAACTATTATAAATAAATAATTATTGTCGCTTGCTTTAAAAGAAAACAAAAAAGAAGAAAATGACGTCGGTCATCTTATTTCTTACTTGAACGATAATCATATGAATTCATGACCTATGATAGTTTATGCTTTGAAACATCAGGTAGCGAGCATCTGCAAGGAGAACATATTAATAATAATATTTGGCTCTGTACATAACATAGAGCACTCTTTTGTCTTTATCTATTCTACGGAAACCTGTGACACACACAATCATACACACATATGCACACACACACACACACACACATACACACACACACACACACACACACACACACACACACACACACACACACACACACACATATATATATATATATATATATATCAGTTCTACCTATAGTTTATTATAACAATTCTTGTTTAAAATGACTATTTTTTCATTCCTTCTTAACTTATGTTTCAATGTCTCTCTTACTGAAATTTCTAATTTTATCAATATTCTTATTGATACTTTTATACGTGTTAAGATGAGGTTGATATATTATGAAAATAATTTACTTTAATTATACGAATATAACAACACAAAACAAATAACTGATTATATTTTCATTTGTTTAAAAATTTGATTTAAAGTGCTTAATAAGTACTGCATAACTATACAATAGCGTACTCCACTAGCAGAAAGTTTTCCAGGTTAATACACTCATGATCAGCTCATAAACATTGCTTTTTTAATATCGTAATTATCAGATAGATTTTATTATTGTTATCACAGTATATCTGGCATAGTGTTGAATCCACAATGGCGTTATAGTTTTGATTCTAAATTGAATGCAACATTGTGCAGAAGATATCAATATTTAATCAATTTATGAAAAGAATAATTTTAGTTTTAAAATTTTCGTTTAATTGAATTGAATTAAATAACGTGGATTAGCAGTATTGGTAGAGGGTCGGACGCCATGCTTTGACGTATAGAGTTACGGCCCTTGCCATTCCAAGTTCAAATCCCGCCGAGGTTGACTTTGCCTTTCATCCTTACGGGGTCGATAAAATAAAGTACCAGCAATGCACTGGGTAATTGCTGGCCTTGTGCCTAACGTAGAAACAATTATATTAATATATAACATGTTTTACGTAATGTTTTTGGATGTTATTTTTCTCTATACTTTCAAGATTATTTGCAAATTAAAAAAAGCTCATTATTTCACAAATAAATTGATTTGTAGCGTTTTGTGTTTAACCTAAAGTTATGAATGTATACGCGCCTGAGCCACCATCAATGATCAAGAGGAATTTCGTTGAAGTAACAATATATATTCTTTACAGCTGTGTAAAGTAAGGCAATATAATTAAGTGTTATGCATAGAAACAACGAAATACCCGCAGGGACTTGAGAATCTATTGGTTTAGGCTTGAAAAGCGCAAACAAATAGCTTAGCTACTCTAAATGATCGAAGGCGCGTACACGAATTGACAGAAAATCACAACCCACCAAAAGCCTACGAAATGTATCACATACTCCGTGCATGGCCACCTTAGTAAAATACAAATTTCGTGGCAAAATCCGAATATTTGATATTCTTATTATGACAATGCAGTTTATGGATAGGATTTTTACAAATTATAATCTCAATATAGCAAACAGTTATAAGTTATAGAACAACAAAGTTACGGCTAGAAGGCTCTAAAATGGAATAAATATGAAGTTCGTGAGGTGAAGCTACAGACCTACACGGAACACAGAGTTTGTGTAGCAAAAACGTACAAACATCCTATAAAATGTTATATTATTTAAAGTATTGCGTATTAAATATTACCTAAGATTACCACTCCATATAGTATCGGAAACTTTTCCCGCTGTGGAGATATCTGATGACACGTTCAAATGTAATATTTTTTCGGTGTGCATGTTTGAAATCCACCCTCTTTTGTTTGTGCTTTTTACTTGTCATACTGTGTACCTCATCGATCCACACACTGGGCTACCGTGGCATGTGCTAAACCTGAGACAAATTCGGGACTACTACTACTACTACTACTACTACCACCACCACCACCACCACCCCTACTACTACTACTACTACTACTACTACTACTACTAGTAGTAGTAGTAGTAGTAATAGTGGTAGTAGTAGTAGTAGTAGTATGAGTAGTAGTTCCTGAAACGAACGATGCCGAAGTACAACTTCCCAATCCTACACAATTAGGGAATACTATAACACATTTTATCTCAGAGGTGAAAGAAACAGAATTTCTTTCTTCTAATAGTAGCACCCGATCCATTGGTGATAATGGAGAAGAAATGGAAGTTGAGGAAGGCCGGTAGACGGTTGTAACAAGAGTAGAAAATAAAATAAATAGAAATAAAATAAACAACAAAGCTCTACTAGAAATCATTTTTTAAAAAGAGTTTAAACAATGTGTTTCCTTGAAATACATGTTCGCTAGACCTAGCAAGAGTCGGTTGCTTAACGATGTTCATAATTTGTAGAAGGTGAATGCATGCAGTACGAAGATGGACTTGGAAATAAAGGATTGCTACTGTGAGCTACCGGATGATGGACTCATACCACTAATAACAACAGTAATATAGTATATATTATGTTTTCTCCAGACGATGTGGGGATTGTTGATAAACCCACTAAGGAAATGCTTACGTGGATTTCCGTGATGTTCTGTAAGTGTATAATGAACGGCGAATGAGCGAGCAAAAATGAGGAGTGCACTGACGTGACTCATGTGGCGGTTTGGATAACCTTAACTGCTTCTTTTATGATCTTATATTATATGTTGTGTTTAATACAGTTTTAAATTACTTTTATTCTTATTTCATATTTTACCCGTGTCATTTGTCTTTTGTTCAACGTCCAGCCCAAAAGTATTGTAACCTCTCTATATATAATGGTTACTCTATTCTCTTTGCAAGACTTCTGGCTAATAAATAATGATTTCTATTATAAATAATGATTTCTACTATAAGCACAAGGCCAGTAATTTGGGGGGAGGGGAAAGTCGATTACTAGTGCTTTATTTTATCGACCCCGTAAGGATGAAAGGTAAAGTTAACCTCGGTGGGATTTGAAATCAGACCGTAAAGGACCGTAACTCTATAATCCTAAGCATGTGGTCTTTGTGGCATGTATTCCACCCTAAATGTTTCCTTACTCCTGCGTTATCTTATCTACTTCCAATATCTCTAAGTATTTATAACCTGTCTCCTCTATTTGCTTCATAACCTTTCCTGATGGCAGCAGCAACTCCTCAATGCTTTTAATTTTGCCTCTGTTCAAGATTAATACACCTCACGTTTTTAAACCAAACTCCATTCTGATGTCAGCACTAAACGAGGGAACCAAGCTGGGATTCATTCTTACTATAAAGCTTGAAGTCATCCATGAATTATAAGTGGTTGACTTTTTGCTGGTGATTTTTGAATTTATATCCATCATTAGCTTTTCTCAAACTCATTGTCAGTGGTATCCTTCACAGTATAAGCATCAGTGGTGACTGTCCTCTTGGAATATACCTCTCTTGATTTCTATTGTTCCTAAATCTCTTCCATATTCTGTCAGTTCAGTCTTCCACTCTTTCAAACTTTTCCTTAAATATCGCTCAACATTTGGTGCAATACCAAATAAGTTAACGTATTCCATAATCCAAGAGTGTAGAATCATGTCATAGGCTTTGCGGTAATCGATCCACTCCATACTCAAGTTGATTTTCCTCCTCTTGCTATCCTTAAGTATTGTTTTATCTATCAAAATGCTAGTCTTTTGTACTTCTGCACTTACGCTTGCACCCTTTCTGCTCATCTGGTAGAGCTCCACTTTTTTCAGGATGCCCGTACAATGATTCTGCGATTATTCCAGTCAATAATTTCCACATAAATGGTAGATATGTTATCGTTTTGTAGTCTAACGCATTCACTTTAGTGATATCTTTTAAGAACAAAACTGGCCTGCCCTTTGCCACCCACTCCAGTATCACTTGATCAGCATTTACCAATGAGTTAAGTTGTTATTCGTTCATGTATTGACTAAATCCTTTGATTCACTAACCTTGAACTTCATCTAGTCCCGGAGACATCCAGTTGCCCATCTTGGCTTTCTTCATGCCCAAGCCGAAATGAATAGATTTGCCTTTTGTGGGAAAACTATTGTTTGTTTAAGTTCTTCTAACCATTCAGCGTCCTTCTTATTCTCCTTCTCTTTACTCCAAATGTCGCTTCAAAACTGTTGACTTCCAATGTTATCCGGTATAATCATTTCATCTGTACACTCCCCATTTATTTCTCGGTAAAATCTCTTTTGGTCTACTCTGAAAAGTATATTTTGGTGATATTACTTTATTCTTTGTTCGTATCTAACTATCTTTGCCTTTTGCTATGAGACATTGCTTGAGATCCTCCATTATTACTTTATGACATTTTCTTTCAATGCCATACTTTCTTTCCAGTGCTCTGTATTTTTCTTAATTTCTAATCCCCCCATTCTCTTTTTCGGACTAAGACAGAAATATCCTTCAAGAGAGCATCTATACTGGCCTGTATATTTCTTTTCTACCATGGTTCTTTTGTTTTTGTCTCCCTTGTGGCTTTTCTTTGCATTGATATCTACACGCATATTTCCTGCTACAACAATGTTTGCTGACTTTATAAGGTCATTTCTTTCTATGGTGTTATTTGTTTTGATTTATTTCAGAACTTCATTCACCTTATACATTTCTTGGTTCAGCTTGCATTGGTCAACCTTCTTTGGGTTGCAAATAAGATTCCTATTGTCGTGATGTAGCCTTGCTGTAATTCTGTTGTCCATTGCCTTCTGTTCACCTGTCATGTTTTCATTAATTTCATTGTCTTCCATACCATCTACATTTCTCGCACCAGGCAGACCATCTCTACCCTATTTCTGTGGGATATTAGAAATCTCTTCCCCCTTGTCCTCTGCTGTAGCTTCCCATTCCTCATTTTCACCATCATTATAATAATAGTAATTATTATTTCCATTGTTATTTTTATTGCGCATCATTACTGTTTTACCGAGCACAACTCTGTGCGCCTTGGGTACGAGCAGTGTGGATTTTGCTGAGGTTGTTTCTGTTGTATTGATAGTACTTTTCATAATATGTGCGCCGTGCCTAGTAGTGCTATTTTGTGTTTGCTGTGTATATTTGTAAATGTTTGGGTTTGGGCTATGTATTTGTCTGTGTTTTTCTATCATTGCCAGTGCACCTATTATTATAGGTACTAGCAGAAGAACCACCCATCGGGCGGTTTTCCGCTGGCATATATAGTGTGCAAATATATATGCACAAAGGTATGATACGTAATTTGTCATTATGCACATAAACTGAACAAAGACTGTGTTACACTTACTTCTGTAATCAGTAAAGTAATCCATGATACATTTAAAATAAAGGCGATAATGGAGATGGAAAAGCGATGAACTGTTGACGGAAAATGTTCATGAATCTTCATTTGATAATGTCGATGGGAAGCTTCAAGCAGTGAATTTAAAAATAGATGCTGCTGATATGAATGAATGAATTACATTTACCAATATGAAGAATTGACCTTCGTTATATTGCTGTTTTACTGTATTCACATATAGATTTCTTAAGTTTTTTGTAGTGTCTCTTTTCTAGCAGTTAAAAAGAAACTGAAATGCATTTCAACTAAAAGAGAGTGATAGCTGTTTCACATCACTGTAGAATTTCTTTGTAGGCACAGTTGTCAGCAAACAGACCCCTTTCATTCGATATTTTTATATTTTCTTTTTTTGTAACTCGTTATAAGGCAACATACATCTGACTATGTGAGAAGAATTGTGTTGGTAGATATACACCTATCTTTTCAAATGTCTGTCATTGTGCCTTGTTGCATGTAAGGGCAAAGGCTGGTTTGACAGGAACTTGCTTGCGAGTAAAGATGAAAGGGAACACAAGCTCTTGAGATACATGTGGTATCCTTGGGATTAGCAACCAGCATTGGGACCAAATGACACTTCAGCTTCAATTACATGATTATGTAAACTGATGATGATGTAGCGTGTACCATTGCAATGCCCGTTTAGAGGATTCAGATTTCTCAGAAGCATGATGCAACTGCCTTTCTTTAGTTTAAGTATGTGTGTTGAGAAGCCTGATGGGGTAAGTTTGTTGATGAACTCAATTGGATATTGAGGGTCGGACGCCATGCTTTCCAGCATAGTTACGTCCCTTTACCATCTGAGTTCAAATCCCGCCGAGGTTGACTTTGCCTTTCATCCTTACGGGGTCGATAAAATAAAGTACCAGTAATGCACTGGTAATTGCTGGCCTTGTGCCTAAAGTAGAAACAATTATCTACTATATCAGAGCTTCTGGAGATTATTTCATGACCAGGAAACTTGTTGACCATGAACTCATTCACCAATCTTGCTGCATCATTTGTTGGAGTGATAATGGCTCTATTTGTAAGCCATAGTGGGTTTGTGTAGTTTCCTGGAAGATTCGTATACACAAAATCACACAGTCCAGACATATTACCATATTCCAGACAAAGTTCATTTAGCAGAAGAATTGTGAATGCACCTACAGTTGGAACAGTTTGAATGTAACCATTTCCTACATTAAGAAGGTAGATTGCAAACTGTCTTTCCTCAGAATCCTCTGCATTAATTAACCGTTGATTGGTTGTCATCTCCATGGTTTCCACATAGTCCCAGTGATAGGATCTCTTGATGGTTGCCTCAACTATTTGTGGTCTAGCTCCATGACGGACAACTGGAAGAATTTGCTTCCAGTCACCAGATAGTAATACTGTTAGACCACCAAATGGCTTTTTGCAATCTCGAACATCTTTGAAGCTCTTGTCAAGGCATTCAAAGATATGCTTATACCCCATACATATCTCATCAACGATTAGCAGATCAGCTTGCTGCAGAAGTTTACGTGTGTCATCCCTCTTTGTGAAGAAGGAAGTTGATTTAGCAGTCACATTGAGAGGAATCTTGCACTTGGAATGAAGAGTTCTACCTTTGTGAAGCAAAGTGGCTGCTATTCCAGATATGGCAGTGGCAAGTACAATTTATTTTTTAGATCGGAGGTAATCCAATAGGATGTTTATGACATAAGCCTTTCCTGTACCCGCACTTGCATTCAAGCAGAAAATTCTGCCTTCATTTTCATTTACAGAGGTGATTACTTTGTGAAAAATAACCAGTTGCTTAGGGTTCAATGTTGGCAGAAGTTCATTTATGTTTGCTTGCAGTTGGTGTGTATTGAAATCAGTTTCTGCCATAAGAACCCTGTTGATTTCTGGTATGTCAACAATAGTTGCGTCTGGCCGAGGATGTCCATAGTTGGCATGAAAGTCCAAGCCATCATGTTGAAGTCTTTGTTGGACCTTCTGTAGAACAATCTGCACGATTTGCATGGACATTATTTGCTCATGACGTATCCTCTACAAGACAATTCTTCCATTTCTCCCAGTACTGCAGAGGGCCATTTGGCATGCACTACAATAAAATGGTGCAGAAGATCTCTCGCAGCTGAGGACCAAGTGTAATGGATGAGACCGCTTCCATAGCTTTGCTTTTTCTCCATCTTTATCTAACAGGCCAAGTTTCCTGCAATATTCTTGGAATGTTGGAAATTCAACTCCTTCAATTGTTCTCAAATCTTTGTATGAAGTTGACCCAGACTTGTGATGTAGGATCATTCTGAGGTAATATAATTCAGATTGATGTCTACTGGAATGCGTCGAATAGATCCACTGATAAATTGTTGATCACCATCCAGATGTCCCTTTTTTCTTCTTTGCCATTTTTGTTTGTCCAAGTGAAATATTTAAGAATATCAATATACAATGTTTTGTGCCAGTGGGTCTCTAATATTCAGTTGAACGTATTCCGTCAACTTAGTTGTTGGCTGTCTCCTAGAAACAACACTTTCTTCCTGCTCTCGCTCATACACGACCATTTGTTCCCCAGGTAAATGGCAAGGCAACTTTTCAACTGGCGATTTCCGATGGAAATTTAGAGATTCTCCAGAATGCTTCACTGGCTGAGATGTACCGTACATTGATATAGGTCTCAATCTCATTTTGGGCATGGACACATTTTCCTTGATCATACTTAATAGTGAAAGTGATCTTGTCTGATCCTTTCGTGATGTACTTATATAAGTACTTAACAGACTTGACACTATGGACAACCTCACAGTTGATGTGGCACTGATATCTCAATGATAGGTAGGGGTAGGGGTTGTATCCAACGACTATCAACAGTAAATTCTTGACTTTAAGTTGGATTGTATGGGTGTGACCACCATGCTGTCTATCCCTTCTTCTATTCTCCGGAAAGGAATTTTCGGCAACAAATGTGGTTTGTCTGAATGCCTTGGGATAACTTTTTGAGCAATGGCGTTGATGTCCTAGCCTTTCCATACATGAGCATATCATATTAGCTTGTCCGCATGGGCCATGAATGTTGCAGGAAGTGATGATCTAACGCAGAATTGGATTGGTCTCGTTATCAGGAATCTCACAGTAGACCACTTGATCAATGGCATCACCAGTTTTGAGCTTGCTATCTTCAGCCAGTATCAGCAGAATATGAGCATGAGTGAGGCCTCATTACTGCCACTCAATTGTATGAACCACAATTTTTCCTAGGACATATCTTTTCAGTATGTCATCCAGGAGTCTGTCATATGATCTAGAAGACTCTTGCACAAATATCAAGACGGTCTCTAGGTGCAAACTATTTTTTATTTCACCCCAGTTAGGGTTAGTTGTTACTGTGATGAAATAAGATGGCTTTCCCATGTGTCAAACCACAGGCATTGAATTCTGAAAGTACTCATTGTAGAAGCGAGAGTAACCATAGATTGAACGAGGAAGAACAATTTTCCGGCCTGCATTTACTGAATCTCCTTCAACCACAGCATCATACAAACCCTCATACGTTTCAGCTGATTGTTGCGGGTCCCCATTTGAGGCGACACTGTTCTATTTTTGCCTGGGCATCTACAACATATTGCTGCATCATCCGCATGCTCTTCATGATAATGTTACAGTCACCTTGCCTAACCCGAAACAGATAACAGTAGAAAAGAGTGGGTGTAAGTGTGTGGTTGTTGTCAATCCTTTTCAAACCAAACTGAAACCCATCATTCCCCTAAGGAAACAGTAGCACATAATGCAGAGGATCATAAGAGCGGTGCAACTGATGAATCCTCTGAAGACCACCATCTTTTTTTCTGAATGATGACACCAAAATACCTAATGCTGTATCATGTTGAATAACAGCAATCTGAGATGCCATGGGAAGATTAAATGTGCGACAATGAAAATCAGTGGGTTTTAATTTTTCAGCATGTAGGACAATATTCACATTTTCAGAGATTGGCATTTCAATGACTGACTGTAAGCTTCTTATATAGGTGTTGCAGTAGTGCAAATCTTCTTGCAGGTCCTGCAGAACAGCAGCATCTAAATTAGCATGATGCAAGCGATTCTGAAGCTCATGAACTGCGCAAACTTGGATGAAGCATCACTTGGAAGTACTGATCCAATAATATGACACATCTTACCTTGGATCTTAAATGTGGGACTAAATCTTGGTGCTTTAATCTCTTTGCAACCAATTGAAGCTAAGACAAGCACATTGTTATATGCACGTATCTTATGGAGAAAAGAATTTCCTGCTTGAGTGATATCGAAATATTTTAGTATATTTGGTGGAGGAGGAAGTTGAGGGATTTTCGCTTTTCTCTGGAAGCAGCACAGAGATTTGAGTTCATGTGGCCAGCGATAAGCTTTGCAGTGTGGACAAACAAAGGCAAAGAGACTCCCTGCGTTATGTTGTGGCATTATGGAAAGAACAGTTTGCTCTTGGAAAGGTTCATCTGTAGGATTCTTTGACCTGTTCCTTCTTCTCTGAACGCTTAGTGTATTTGTTGCAAGTTGTTGTTGGTGTGTTAACTGAATTACACTTGCAGAAATTTGTTGGGATGTTGCAGAGCGATTATTGTTTGATTGATTTGCTCTCTTCTATCTCTTTGTCGTTGTGCTTCTGCTGCCATGCGCTGGGATTTAGATGAGAAATGTTTTCTGCGCCCCATATTCACTTTCTGTCCAGTATGTATAAATATATGTTATCTCTACGGTGACATCTTAGAAGTATATATATGTCAAAACAAAAACATAAATATAAATATATATAGCTGACACGGAGAAAAGAAATCTTTGAAATAAATGAGAGACGGGATATTATAAACTTTATGGGAGTAGTATGAGGCAGTCATAACAATGGTGGTAGCAGCAAAGCGCGTATCAAAACAATATATATATAGATATATATATATATAGGGAAAAAGTATGACCCCGACGGCAGAGCTCAAGCCGTTTCGACGGCTATTTCTGGACTAAATTAGAATTTTTTTAGCCTGGTGAATAAATAGCCGAACTTGTCAAGGGGGTACTTCCTTACATGAGAGGATTGTAGTTGTCAAGAGGATTGGTTAAAATTTGTTGTAAACACAAATAAGTCTATGATGGCATTTGGTGGAAGGTAGGGGTCGCTGAACTTGCCTGTAGAACAATAGGGGAGTGAGTGGAGCGGTCAAGCGTTAAAAGTGATATGTATACAGCAGATTCTAAGGATAGTGTATGAAGTGGAAGAGGGAGGTTATAGAATAGGTAAACTGAATGAGAGTCGGAGACAATAAAAGAAATTTAAAAAAATATAAAATTAGATAGTGAGAAATGAATAAAAAAAATCACCATGCTATCTTACAATTCCATGTTAAGTTGAGATTAGAAAACACTTTAAATCAGCACCAAGTTATTTCTCAACAGGCTGCATTGGCACAACAAGCTATGGCTCAGCAGCAAGAGGCAATGGCACAACAACAAGCTGTAACAACAACAAATTTCTCTAAGTCCTCAACAACAACAGGCTTAAGTGCAACAGCAGCAGGTAATTGTGCAGCAGCAATGTCATCCCTTAACCCGACAGCATCACCAAAGTCTGTTACAACAACAAGCTTTGGTTCAGCAACAGAAGCAGCAGCAAGTATTTGCTGCTCAGCAAGTTTTAGCTCAACAACATCCTGGATTATCTCCTCAGCAGCACCAACAACCACTTGTGCAGCAGCAGCAACATCAGCAGGTCCTCCAAGTCCAGAAGCAAGCTCTTGCCCAGCAAGTAATAGCCCAGCAGCAGTTCAGCAACACCAATCTCAGTTAAATATATATATATATATATATATATATATATATATATATATATATATATATATATATATATATATATACGATATTAAATAAATGGAAACTATATTTATAAAACCATATCTATTTCATTATATATATTTCAGGGATATCATATTAACAATATGTTATGCCTTCTTCAGACAAAATACAATATAGACAGTTTTATAGATAAATAGATTTGACATACCGTTCAACATCGACTTGTATTTGAAAAAGTTGATTTGGCAGTGAAAAATTGTAAACAGAAAGAAAGAAAGAAAGAAAGAAGGAAAGAAAGAAAGAAAACGAAGAAAAAGAAGAAAAAGAAGAAATGCATGCAACAAAATAGAGAGATGGAAAGATAGATAAAGAAAAGAACTTCATGTAAAGAAACAGAGAGAGATATATAGAGAGAGGAAATAGATAGAGATAGATATATATAGAGAAAAGTAGGTAGTTGAACATCCGTTGAATGACGTATCAATGATACATTTATTTATTTATTTATTTATTTAGCTCTAGTATTAATGTAAGGGAGATATATGTGGTTAGGAAAGAAACCAGCCGTTATATAGAGAGAAAAATGAAAAGTAACCAGACATAGGCGAGGCAGAATTTAAAAACCCTATGTTTTAATGTAGAAATATTAGTTCGTATAAAAACCAGGCACTATAATGTAAATATCAGTATTCCTGAATGAGACACGTATCCATAATGTGTGAAAAGTAATGATCTTATGTCTAGTTTTAAAAATTCATATGTTTATATGATAACTACAAACATCGATGTGAATTTACGTGATCAACTCTGCAAACCCCTATTTCACACGGAGAACATTCTCATTGTGCTATAAAAATTTAAGTATACATATATGTGTATATATACACATATATATAGAGTCTATATTAATTTTAACAATACTATTCTTGTCTTTACTCTACATGATTATCTATCAAGCAGAAATAGAGAACAGATTTCAATATATTAATAAAAAATATCAGAAACAAAGACAAAAAATAATAATAATAGTAATAATAAACAAATAAATAAAATAGAAAACTAAAAATATTACATATTAAAAATAAAAATAAAAATAAAAATAAAAATATTAAAAATATTAAAAATATTAAAAAATATTAAAATAATAAAAATAAAAACATAATAAAAACATAATATGCCACGCAAATCGACCACAAAGATCAACCCTTTAAAATTAATTGACAATATATTGCCAAGTTCATTATAAGCATCAGAGTCGAAAACAGATAAAGCTAAAAATTATTTACCAAATCGCGTCTAGCAGAAATCATTTCAAAAGTTTAGGATGCCCATTTGGTCTACATATGTTCTTATATTTAATATAGAAGTTTATCTAGTGTAACGTTTATTCGATATATTTGGAGCATCAACTTTTAGGGTAGTTTAATTTTTCATGAAGAATGTTTAAATAAAAATAAAAATAAAAAGAAGAATAAAAAGAAGAAATCGAAAGATTTATCGGCTAGTTTCCCAAATAATTACAAATCAAACTAAATATACTACATTTTAAATTTAAATTTATATTTAAAAGTTGAGTTCAATCTATGTTTGCAGCAACTGAATAAATTTGTCCGTAGATTAAGGGAATTTTTAGATTTTAGTATAAAGAATATCTCCTCCGCGCAGAGGTCACATGTCTCAGAGGATGAATTAAAAGGAATCCCTCTTGAGACTATATTCCAAGCCGTCGAATATCTAACGTTATCTTGCCTAAGTTGCCAGAGTACGCCTGATAGTGCTGTTGAAGATTTTTTGCTTGGATCTGTGAAAGAATTCTTGTGGTTATTATAGCGAAGTTTAAATTCCGTCGATGTGGAACCGACGTAGTTAAAAGAATTAGAGTCCGTTTTAACATTACAGTTGTATATTATATTTTTAACTAAGCAGTTGTTATTTAACGGACATTTAGATCTATCTCTACAGTTACATTTGTTAACTTGTATATTATTTATGCTATTATCGCTAAGTTTTAAGTTCCTATTATTTATTCTATTAATATTTTGTGCTAAATTTTTGGTGGATGAGTAGGTTAATTTTATAGTATGTCTATTGAAAATTGAGTGATACCTATGTGTTCTAGGGAAGCGATTATCAAGAGCTTTAAAAAATAGTTTAGCGATGTGGGTTTTAATGTTTAGTGAGAAAGGGGAGGCAAACCATATTATGTTCCTAGTTCTATTTCTTTTTTGGCTTTTGGAATTATTGTAATGCTTTCTATTATAGTTGTTAAGGTTGTGGCCGTAATTAAAATAGTTGTTATTTTGTTTAGTTTGTCTATCATTATCTATGTACATAATCTTATCACTATATCCTGCTCTAGCTAACGCTTCATTGTAGTACTGGGCTTTTTCGTCGAAAATCTTTCTATTAGACGAGATTCTAGAGATACGTTTTTGAACAGAGTTTACTATAGTGTTTTTGACAGATCTGGGGTGGTTAGAGTTAAAGCTGACATAGTTTAAGTTTTCATTCAACTTGTGAAATGGATAGTGAAGACATGTGTTGAGATTTAATGTTATATCTAGGAAATTGACAATTCTATGGTTGTTCTCTATTTCTATTTTTAGATTAAAGTAATTAAAAAATTGTGTAATTTGTTTTCTTTTTCTATTTAGTTCAGAGTTATTATCAGATTATGTACATAGATAATGATAGACAAACTAAACAAAATAACAACTATTTTAATTACGGCCACAACCTTAACAACTATAATAGAAAGCATTACAATAATTCCAAAAGCCAAAAAAGAAATAGAACTAGGAACATAATATGGTTTGCCCCCCCTTTCTCACTAAACATTAAAACCCACATCGCTAAACTATTTTTTAAAGCTCTTGATAATCGCTTCCCTAGAACACATAGGTATCACTCAATTTTCAATAGACATACTATAAAATTAACCTACTCATCCACCAAAAATTTAGCACAAAATATTAATGGAATAAATAATAGGAACTTAAAACCTAGCGATAATAGCATAAATAATATACAAGTTAACAAATGTAACTGTCGAGATAGATCTAAATGTCCGTTAAATAACAACTGCTTAGTTAAAAATATAATATACAACTGTAATGTTAAAACGGACTCTAATTCTTTTAACTACGTCGGTTCCACATCGACGGAATTTAAACTTCGCTATAATAACCACAAGAATTCTTTCACAGATCCAAGCAAAAAATCTTCAACAGCACTATCAGGCGTACCCTGGCAACTTAGGCAAGATAACGTTAGATATTCGACGGCTTGGAATATAGTCTCAAGAGGGATTCCTTTTAATTCATCCTCTGAGACATGTGACCTCTGCGCGGAGGAGATATTCTTTATACTAAAATCTAAAAATTCCCTTATCTACGGACAAATTTATTCAGTTGCTGCAAACATAGATTGAACTCAACTTTTAAATATAAATTTAAATTTAAAATGTAGTATATTTAGTTTGATTTGTAATTATTTGGGAAACTAGCCGATAAATCTTTCGATTTCTTCTTTTTATTCTTCTTTTTATTTTTATTTTTATTTAAACATTCTTCATGAAAAATTAAACTACCCTAAAAGTTGATGCTCCAAATATATCGAATAAACGTTACACTAGATAAACTTCTATATTAAATATAAGAACATATGTAGACCAAATGGGCATCCTAAACTTTTGAAATGATTTCTGCTAGACGCGATTTGGTAAATAATTTTTAGCTTTATCTGTTTTCGACTCTGATGCTTATAATGAACTTGGCAATATTTTGTCAATTAATTTTGAAGGGTTGACCTTTGTGGTCGATTTGCGTGGCATATTATGTTTTTATTGTTTTTTTATTTTTACTATTTTAATATTTTTTAATATTTTTAATATTTTTAATATTTTTATTTTTATTTTTATTTTTAATATGTAATATTTTTAGTTTTCTATTTTATTTATTTGTTTATTATTATTATTATTATTATTATTATTATTATTTTTTGTCTTTGTTTCTGATATTTTTTATTAATATATTGAAATCTGTTCTCTATTTCTGCTTGATAGAATAGTATTGTTAAAATTAATATAGACTCTATATATATGTGTATATATACACATATATGTATACTTAAATTTTTATAGCACAATGAGAATGTTCTCCGTGTGAAATAGGGGTTTGCAGAGTTGATCACGTAAATTCACATCGATGTTTGTAGTTATCATATAAACAAATGAATTTTTAAAACTAGACATAAGATCATTACTTTTCACACATTATGGATACGTGTCTCATTCAGGAATACTGATATTTACATTATAGTGCCTGGTTTTTATACGAACTAATATTTCTACATTAAAACATAGGGTTTTTAAATTCTGCCTCGCCTATGTCTGGTTACTTTTCATTTTTCTCTCTATATAACGGCTGGTTTCTTTCCTAACCACATATATCTCCCTTACATTAATACTAGAGCTAAATAAATAAATAAATAAATAAATAAATGTATCATTGATACGTCATTCAACGGATGTTCAACTACCTACTTTTCTCTATATATATCTATCTCTATCTATTTCCTCTCTCTATATATCTCTCTCTGTTTCTTTACATGAAGTTCTTTTCTTTATCTATCTTTCCATCTCTCTATTTTGTTGCATGCATTTCTTCTTTTTCTTCTTTTTCTTCGTTTTCTTTCTTTCTTTCCTTCTTTCTTTCTTTCTTTCTTTCTGTTTACAATGTTTCACTGCCAAATCAACTTTTTCAAATACAAGTCGATGTTGAACGGTATGTCAAATCTATTTATCTATAAAACTGTTTATATTGTATTTTGTCTGAAGAAGGCATAACATATTGGTAATATGATATCCCTGAAATATATTTAATGAAATAGATATGGTTTTATAAATATAGTTTCCATTTATTTAATATCGTAAATATACTCCAAATACTTGTTGAGTGCTTTTATATCAGTTATAAATATTTACAATTTAAATATAACTTTCCATATATATATATATATATATATATATATATCTGTCACAGTCACTCCTCTCTTTATATACTCACACATACAATCTCTCTTTCTCGCTCTAGCAATTTTATAAATTCAAAGAACATTCACGCACACACACCAGCGTGTTGAACAAAAATTCAAGTCGCTTCAACTTTCTCTTTCAATCTCTCTCTCAATATATATAGTAGGGATATACCGGAAGTATTGAAATTTTAATCTTTTCAATAAGTGAATCAATAAGTGAATCTTGAACTATGCAATAATATTATTAATATATGTTACGAAATTTAGTAGATAAATTATGTAATATTCATTCATTATTTATGTGCCAAAAGTGGATTGGCAGTATCGGTAGAGGTGATCTGAGCCACGCGCCCAGCAATGTGTCTGCTGTCGTGTGACAACGGCGTAAAAGTTGAGAGGAGGGTTACAGAAATTAATACAATAAACACCACCACAAACAACGTGAACAAAGACAACAACACTGAGAACACTAATTTAAAAAAAAAATACCACACCAACTACAACAATAACAACGACAACCAAAATACAAACAACAGAAAAAAATGACAACCAATGCAACAAAGATATTAACACCACTAACAAGAAAATAAACAACGACAACACCAACAGCAACAATACAAATTGCACTGAAAACTACAACAACGGTGGCACCAAAAACACAACCAACTACTACAGTGATAGCAACAACACCAACAACACTGTTTGTAGCAGTAGCAACAGCAACAGCACCAACAACAAGACCAGTAGCAGCAGTAGCGGCAGCAATAATGGTCCCGCTGAAAAAGGGTCCACTTCCTTCGCAGGTCTGGCCCGAAATATAGTGAGAGTGCTAGTCACGGAGGAGATGGCAGTCGCAAGAGCCATGGTGACAAGGAATGAAAATAGAGTTTCCCTGAAACCTCCACCCGATTTCTTCAAAGACCAGCAGCTGCGCACGGTGACTTACCGCACCGTAAGCAAAAATCACATCGGGTGGAGAGAGCCACGGAGGCTCAAATCCAAAAGGTCTTGGGGTGAGTCTGTGCACGCAAAACCCACATCACCCGAGGCAAAAAGTACGCCATAGTAGACGTACTTTTCGCCACTCCCCAGGAGGCGAAGTCTCACTCTTTGGTAACCCTAATGAGTGAGCAGATAGTCTTGGTGCCCTCCTGATGCGGGCAGAGAATTGTGAGGGTCAAAATGACCCAGGTCCCGCCCGACGTTCCCATACCTTGGTTGGCCGCGTCTGTACTTGCTGGAATCGAGGAGAAGACCACCATACTGCAAATAGAGAGAATGGGAAGAGAGAACTGGTCAGGAATAGGCATGCAAATGCTAATACTAACTGACTAAGGAGTGCATTGAATCCATCCCAGACATCATAGACCACGAGGAAGGACTCCAACTCCCTATAAGCGTGGAAGGAAGGCGCCCAAAGTGCTATCTCTCTGGGCAGAAGGGTCACCTCAGGGCGTTCTGCCCGCAGAAGACAACCAAGAAGAGGACCCCCTCCTTCCGACGCCTGATCAGCTGCTACCAAGAACAAGGCAGTCAACATAGGCAGATGACCCTTCCATGTTGAGTAGGAGAGCAACGTCGGTGGCACCCATACCAAGGCCATGGACAACTAAAGCAGCGGCAGCAGTGGCGTCCACATCAGTCGCAATAGCTACGCCGGCGGTAGAATCGCCGGAGCGGGCTGCACTACCACCAACAACAGCAGTGGATCTCATGCCCCTCTCAGACGCCTCGGTGTCCGACATGGAGTGTGAGGCGGAGGGTAGTGGCAAACGGTCAGCCACAAAATACAAAAAACAAAAAACAAAAAACAAAATACCCCTTAGCTTCACCCTCCAAAAGCGAAGGCAGACAAAGAGGGGTAAAGGCTGCAAGGAGACATGCAGCAACACCACCACCATCACTATCACCACTACAAACATCACCAACAACAACCACACCACCACCAGCATCACCCAAAACACCAACATCGCAAACACTTTAAAACACACACACCCAACAGGAACAACAAGAAAACAGCAACAAAATCGCCCCTCTCCCCCAAAAGTATACAGCCATAAACATGGCATATAAAGAACTCCTACAACACATAAAGCAGCTCACAGACATCACAAAAAAGGCTACTACACACACCAACACCAAGAACTCTTCCGACAAACATAAGCATCATTGAAATCTCAATAGAACATTACAAACTTTTAAAGCAAAAATTCTCCAACGCAGTTGGAGACTTCAGAGGGTCGGTTACGAAGAGGATATACACCGACATCCTCTTGGAAATACCCATTACCAGCCAAAGGGACGGTTCTACTGTCCCTTCACCACACGATCAAGGTAAGTGATCCTTTGTCACTTGCCCCGTTTCTCATTCAACATGGCCGTACTTAGAATAGGCAGTATAAATGTACGTGGCCTGGGGTCATCTTGGAAGCAGGGTCACCTGCTCAACGACCTCAGGTCACTAAACATAGATGTGGTGGCCATCAGCGAGAATCTTCGAAGCACGAGCCTTCGCACCGATCTTCGGCGGCTACGATGTATACACATCTACAAGCCGTCCAGGATCTGGTAGAGGGTTGCCGTGATTTTTCGGAGAGGCCTGGATCTCGCCATACGGGCCATCTTCCTGGACCCAGAAGGTAAGTCGGTGGTGCTGGATGTGACCGGCAGCGAAGGCAATGCTTTCAGGCTAGTAGCCGTCTACACCCCAACAGGGGCCGGACGGACAGATTTCTTCAGACGTCTAGAGACCTTTCTTTGAACCTCCCACTCTTGGGTGACTGGAACGGTATCTTGGATGCACGCTGGGATTATGTGGGGCTAGTAGACAGGGCAGGAGGGTGTAAAAACCTCAGCAACCTGCTCAGACGTATTGAACTGTCTGACAGGTATAGACTGGATTATCCGAATGTGCCAATGTGGACATGGGCAAACCGCATCGGGTCATCCAGATCGTAATTAGATAGGGTATTCGATAGGGAAATAGATAAGGCTAGTGTAGCTTCTCCACAATTTAAAGTAGTCGACTACACGGATCACAAATTTGTGATCTGTGAAGTTGGCTTAGATATACTCCATAGGCAAGGGCCCGGGTACTGGAAGCTGAACGCGACGTTCCCGGCGCGCAAAGCTTACAGAGACCGGATTAGAGAATTAGTTAAGCATGCGTTAACGAGTGCGATCGTCAACAACAGGTGGTGGTTTACTCTGAGAAGGGCTATTAGAGTAGAATCGATAAGGTTTAGCAAAGCACTAGTGATAGAGGGAGAGTTAGTTAAAAAGCTAGAAGAGGCGTTTAGGACAGACATCGCAACCGACGTGCTTGCGGCGAGATTGGCACTCGACCAATTCTTCAACGCAAAGCATGAAGGCTGCGTTGTCAGAGCTAGAACACGTGCTCTATGACACGAGAGAACGAAAGCTGTTCAATGGGCCCGGGTGGTGGAGGCGCGAGGTGGCAACAAGTCCACAATTCGGTCTTTGCCTGATCAAAATGGGTGCATGTTGCTCGAACAGATGTGTGTGGATTTTCAACAGCACTTTGCTCAATTGTTCGGGAGCGGCGGCTGGCCGGATCGGAGTATGGACCTCGACGGACTGCCGCGGCTCTCGACGACCGCAGCGCAGTGCTGTGAAAAGCCGATAACAGCAGGTGAAATACGTGAAGCGATGTCTGATTGCACGAGGGGTAAATCGCCAGTTTTGGATGGTCTGCTCTACGAGCTTTATGCGTATATGCCAGACTTGTTCGGTAACCTCTTGGCAGATGTCTACTGCAACTGTCAGCAGAACGGGAGCATTCCCAGTTTTGTGAGCCGGGGAGCGGTGGCGCTGCTAAGAAAAGACCTGAACAAGGGGGACGTTATAGACAACTTCAGGCCCAAAACTCTGCTAAACGCAGAGTTTAAGATTTTGGCCAAGGTGTTAGCAAAGCGATTGGCGCTTGTCGTCGGTGATCTGGTGGGAGAGGCACAGATATATGCCATCCCGGACAGATCCATCCACGACAACCTCCATCTCATGCGATACATCATAGAGAGGGTGGTTAAGGAACCTGGCACGGGTGCCGAGCGCATGATGATGAAAGGCTGCGACAGGGGACCATTCACCCTCACAGTCAAGCAGATGTCGCTGTGCATGGCAGCGATCCAGCCTCTAAAAACGGGCCCGACTTGGAAGCTGGAATGTCTCCAAGCGCTCACCGCCTTCTACCGGCTGGGCACTAGTATCGGTGGAACATCGACCTCGGCATTCTTTAGAGGGCTAGTGGAGGAAAAGAACGACGACGTTCTGGGGAAGACCCTGGGCGTCGAAGCGTTGCCGGTTCGGGATAAGCTCTACAGGCACGGAGGTGCTGTCAGCCGAGCCTGTCCGAGATGCGCGCAGGGCGATGAAACCGTCCTGCACGCACTCGTTCAGTGTCCGAGGATTGCTGACTTGTGGAGCTATGTCGAACAGCTGCTGTCGCGTGTAGAACGGATCCGGTTATCCACTGAGTCCATTGTGCAGATAGCCCCGCCATCCTCCTTTAAAGCGGAGGAAGGACAGGCAGTTTTCATCTGCCTGGTGGCCATGGCGAAAGAGATTGTGTGGTGGACAAGGTTGAAAGGGTTGAAGACGGACAATTTCCTCTCCGGCCAATCCCTGATTAACTTTTTCAAGTTTCACTTGAAGAAGAAAATCAGGGTGGAGAGGCAAGAGCTGTCTTCTAGTAAGTTTGTTGAAAGGTGGGTGAAAGTGGCGAGTCTGGTCCGAGGGAACGGGCCCGCTCTGAGTATACGCCTGTAGACTGAGGAGTGGGAAAAGTGAGAGACGGCGCTTGCCCTGGTGGTCAGGGTGGCCGTGGTCTCTTGTGTGGTTTACACCATGAGTGACCCTCGGAGGTTTCCCCCTTCTTGGGGAATCTTTGTTGTTTGAAATTTTTTGGATTTCTAGCCTGATTTTGTTATAACCTGTTTATACGACCAAATCCCACTTTGTATCGTCCTGTACTGTTCTGTGCCGTCTCTAATGTTTTTCTTCGTGTCAGCCCTTGTGGCCAATAAAGCAACCTAGTTTTGATGGTTTGCTCTATTAACTTTACGTACAGATGCCAGACTTGTTCGGAGGCTTCTTGGCGGACGTCTACTGCAACTGGCAGCAGAACAGGAGAATTCCCAGCTCTGTGATCCGTGTAGTGGTGGTGCTGCTGAGAAAGGACCCGAGCAAGGGGTTAAACATAGATAATTTCCGGCCCATAACTCTGCTAAACACAGAGTTCAAGATTTTGGCCAAGGTGCTAGCAAAGGGGGAAGCAGAGGGGAAGAGCGACGACGTACTTGGAGAAACTCTAGGCGTCGACGAAAATCAACTAGCCAATCTCTTAAGAAGGACTTTCGGGCCGGGGCTTTGGACAACTTCCAGAAATCCCTGGCCTGGCAGTGCTACCGAGGATCTTTGCCAGTTCGGGATAAACTCTACAGGCATGGAGGTGCCGTCAGCCGGGCATGTCTGAGATGCGCGCAGGGCGACGAAACCGTCCTGCATGCATTCGTCCAGTGTTCGAGCATTGCTGACTTGTGGATTTATGTCGAACACCTGCTGTCACGTGTAGGACGGATCCAGCTATCAGCTGAGTCCATCGTGAGGATTGCCCCGCCCCCTTCCTTTAGCCGGGAAGGGCAGGCAGTTTTTATCTCTCTGGTGGCCATGGCGAAAGAGATAGTATGGTGGACACGTTTGAAAGGGCTGAAGACGAGCAATTACCTCTTCGGTGATGCCCTGATTAACTTTTTCAAATTTAATTTGAAAAGGAAAATCAGGGTAGAGAGGGAAGTGCTCTCTTCCCAACATTTTGTTGAAAGATGGGTGAGAAAAGCAAGTATGGCCCGAGTGAATGGGCCCACTCTGAGTATGTGTCTGTAAATTAAAGGTGGAAAACTGGGAGAGGGCACTTGCCCTGGTGGTCAGGGTCACTGTGGCCTTTTAATGGGTTTTCTCCACAAATGTCCCTCGGAAGTCTCCCCCCTATTGGGGAATTTTTCATTGTTATTTTTTATTACATCCTCTGTTTTTTTACACGCAGAAATGCCCATTTGTACCGTCCTGTATTGTCCTGTACTGACCTTAATGTCTACTTTATGTAAACCCTTGTGGTTAATAAAGAAAGCATTATTATTATTATTATTATTATTATTATTATTATTATTATTATTATTATTATTATTATTATTATTATTATTAAGGCAGTAGATTGGCAGTAAGGTAGAGCGTCGGACATCGAACAGTGAGTTCAAATCCTGCCTTTTATCCATATGAATCCTTAATCGACATTCCTCTCCCTCAAAATTGTTGGCTTTGTGCCTAAATCAAAAATTATTATTATTCAGCGATTTACTTTTTATTGTCCTCATCTGCATGACCAAATTTGTATGTATAGATAACTTATCGGATATTCCGATGACTTCCTCAAATTATAGTATTTGCGATGTTGTAGATGTGCATGCGTGCGTAAGAATTTGGTTTACTGCACGAATCATATCTATATTTACCATACAATACTGGCTATTTTGATCGATTAAAATGTTTAATGAGCTATTTATATAGAAGTGGTTTCGCTATACATACATACATACATACATACATACATACATACATACATACATACATACATACATACATACAGTCAACGCGATCAGTCGCATATTTTGGCGTGGGAGATTATTTATTAAATTTAAGATGAATACTTTCTCAGACATTAATGCCACAACTACAGTCATGTTGAATAACCGGTTCTTCTTCTAACTATATCTTCTGAAGACACCTTATATTCAAATTCGTAGAGAATCCGAGTAAATACATAATTCATTTTACAAGGATCTGCTGCAAACAGCATGGCTGAACACAACATCAACAACAAAATTAAGGAAGTATCGAAGACAAACAATAAGAAAGGTAAACAAACTTTATTCAGTTGTAGCTACAGAAGAAACCGAAATTATAAATCGCATTTCTCTTGGAGTGGCGAAGTTATGATTTATTTAATTGTTATAAAATGGCAAAAAACAATCCCTCCATTGGCTATATGAATAGAATGAAGCTACACTGGGACGAAATGCACCCAGAGCTAAATTATTTCACAGCGGAACAATTACGCCAACAAGCGACGTTTGTTGAACGTAAAAATAAGATAAATATTATTAATTGTAAGTACCGCCCACAACAAGCATGTTATGAACAACATGTGCTACAGGTCGCCATGCTACCAGACTTCCTAGCAGCCAGGTCGAACAGTGCCTTGAAGCAACTATGCCTGTAAGAAACTTGACACCACGTGTACCATCCGAGTCTACCTCGACTGTTGTGGAAAATACTATCGATAATGATAATCGAAAGTATAAACAATTGAAATTTTTCCCAACGAAATCTTCCAGAGAGAAATTAATTCATCTATAAATATCTCTCTTGCTGAACGTATTAAAGCGACAATGTTTAATAAAAAACCAAATAGTGAAATGCTACGTGTTATTGACGAAATAGAGGATGAATATTTACGACGGATAAAGACCCCAACATTTTGGCAAATCAACGCTTAATTATATGCCTTAGCAACGACAGTGAAGCATTATCTTGGTGATAGCAGAGATATTAACAAGAACGGAACACCACCAAAATTACCATCATATATAAGTAAAATAGAAAAAAAGATTGCTGACCTACGAAAACCATAGGATATGTGACAATGCTCCTTACATACAAACAAACACAAAAAAACCTCACTCCTCACCAACAAAGAGTGAATAATAAAATAGAGACTATGTTTGGTAACAGTAGAACCAGAACTCTTCAATATAAGCTGATCACCCTCAAACAAGAATTGAGAGCTGTTAGCGAAAAACGCTGATACCTGAAGAAGGTAGATGAGAGAAAAGTGCTTAACAAAAGATTCAGACGAAACCAAACATCAGTCTATAGAGATATGAAGAACAAAATAATTGTTTCTACTTTAGGCACAAGGCCAGCAGTTAGCCAGTGCATTACTGGTACTTTATTTTATCAACCCCGTAAGGATGAAAGGCAAAGTCAACCTCGGTGGGATTTGAACTCAGATCGTAAAGAGACGTAACTATGCTGGAAAGCATGGCGTCCGACAGAAAGACAGATTCCTTTTGGAGCAAAATATGGGGTGAAAAGAAGAATTTCATCCATGATGCAGTGTAGCTAAAAGAAATCCGAAAGAACTATTGCTCCTACACTACAACAAAAACATACGAAATAAGTGAGGGTACCCTTGAGACTGTGATAAGAAAACTCCAAGATAAGAAAACATCAGGGAGAGACATGATTGTCGGCTACTGGTACAAAAAACTGATATTCTATCGGAGGTATCTTACTGACCTCTACCAACAAGTTCTTAAGGGAGATACACTTATACCAGAATAGTTGACATTAGCACAAACATTACTGGTCCCCAAGAACAAAGACACACACTTGGCACAAAACTACCGACCCATTACATGCCAGAACCTGATGTATAAGATGTATACAACCTGCCTGAACCTATTCCTCCAAGATCACTGTGAAAATAATAACATCATCACAGATGAACAAGCAGCTGGAAAGAAAGCGGTTTGGAGATGTGCTGAACAACTCCTAATAATCAAAACTGCGATGTCGGAGGTGCGATAACTTAGGAAGAATATGGCTACAGTCTGGCTGAACTACGGGAAAGCTTACGAGTCTGTTCCCCACTCTTGGATGATAGAGGCCCTCCAACTTGCTAAAGTCCCAGACATTATTGTCAGAGCCATAGAGAGGCTGTCTTCTTCTTGGGCTACTATCCTCAGGTTAAAGACAGAGAGGTAGGTCTCTATTTTCACTAATAAAATAAAATATTGCAGGGGTATATTTCAGGGGGACAGTCTCTTTGTGATATTATTCATCTTGTCATTAAACCCCTTGTCCTTTCTGCTCAAGAAATGTGAAGGATACATCATTGGCTCACAGGAGGACAGAAATATGAACCTAACCCATAATTTCTTTGTGGACGATCTGAAACTCTATGCCAAGAACATGGATGGGATGAAGAAAAATTTTGACCTGGTTACAACGTTCTCAAAGGATATAGGAATGGAGTTTGGCCAAGATAAATGCTCATACATGCCTGTAAAGCGGGGGAAAACAACAACCCAATCTAGCAACATTGTCACCAATGGCATAACTGTTTCAGCGATATCTGATGAGGACTGCTACAGATACCTGGGGATAGATGAGAACATATCCTATAAAGGTATCTGTAATAAAGAACGCGTAACCAGGGAATACTGACCCGATTAAGAACTGGTCATCGGAACTCTCTGCCCAAAACAAAACACTGGCTCAATATGTGTTGCTGTGCCTGTCCTAACACCAACGTTTGGAATACTCAATTGGACGATAGACTAAATCCGAGCAGTTGATGTTGGAACTCGAAAAAAACTGAACAACACCGGAAACGTCCACATCAACAATGACATAGACCGCCTTTACTTGAAACGTACGGAGGCAGGCAGAAGGATAACATCAGTCCACACAACATTTGAATGTCGCATCATATCTCGCCGACAACATCTACGAACCTCGAAGCGTAGGAGCCCGTTTCTCGGGCAAGTCTATCTGCATGAAACTGATTACACCTTCAGATCATGAAAGTTGGGAAGGAACTCCTCGAGAGATATTCCCTGTGTGATAATGAAAAATTCACACCCAGGGAAGTCGCTCAGCAGTATCGCAGTTAATCCATGGATGAAAAACTGCATGCTTATCAGCAAAAAATCATGCATGGATATGTTGCCAGGAAGCTCCACAGTGAGAGTAATATAGATAAGGAAAGTAGTCTATCTTGGACCAACAACCGCTATGTTGGCTCCCACTTTGAAGGATACACTTTTGCAATCCAAGAATAGGAGTTTAAAGTCTAAATCTGTTTTAAACCAGAAGGCTCATTTGGCCAGTGCTTATTCTGGTTTCATGGCGTGAAGCGACTGAGAGTACAATACTCCCCCCCCCTGGACAGGACGCCAGTCCATCATAGGTTTAAACCTCCAGCTATTGCTGGTACTCATTTTCAGCTGAGTATACTGGAGCAACATGTAGTGGTTTGCTCAAGAACACAACACGCAACCAAGGAATCGAGCCCCCGACATTATGGTCGTAAGTCTAACACCCTTACCACTAGGCCACGTGCCTCCACTCAAGAACAGGAGATTAACACGAAATACCTGATTCACAAAAGAGATAGGGATGTAGGCAAAAAACCTAGATGTGATAATTGCAGACTCTGCAGAACTAACATCGTGGATATCACCCATGTCATCAGCAGCTGTCCAAAGATTTCATCGCTAGGAGACTCCCTGAACTTCCGTTCCAGAGATTATAAAAGAAAGAGCAAAGGGCAATCTCCATCTCTTTTACCAGCAGGCTCTAGAACTGACCACACCAAGCACAGATATGTTAAGCTTTTTTATAATCCTATCTTGTATTTCACGATTACATTATATCATAGCACTAGGTACGTTTTACTACCAAAATATTCAGCCCGCCTGACGCCCGTTTCTGTCACATTCACATGGATATTGTTGGTCCATGGCCCGTTAGTCGTGGCTTCACATATATATTGACCTGTATCGATCGTTTCTCTAGGTGGCCTGAAGCCATACCCTTAGTGGACATAACAGCCGAGTCAGTTGCCCGAGCTTTCATTTCCAATTGGGTTGCTCGCTTTGGTGTTCCTTCTAAAATAACCACGGATCGCGGACGACAGTTCTAGGCTTCCTTATTTCGTGAAATATCACGCCTTTTGGGTGCTCATCACATTCATACGACCAGCTATCACACATCCTCCAACGGAATGGTGGAAAGGTTTCACAGACAGTTGAAAGCTGCACTCCGCGCTACTCCTGATCCGCAACGTTGGACCGAATTATTGCCAATCATGCTTCTTGGTTGTCGTTCTGCCATTAAGACAGATTTGGGTTTCTCCTCAGCTGAACTTCTTTATGGTACCACCTTGACTCTTCCCGGTCAAGTGCTAGCACCGGTTGATTCATCGCATCTTGATCCAACATCATATGTCACCAGGATTCTTTCTTACTTCTCGGATCTTCCACCAATGAACCCTCGTGACCAGTCTATTTCTTCTGCTGTTCCATCGGATATCTCTACGTGGACACACATTTTTTATACGTAATGATTCCGTCAAGGGACCGCATAAGTCACTTTTTAAGGGACATTTTCGGGTGCTTTCGCACACACCAAAACATTTCACAGTGGCTGTGAATGGTCGAAAAGAGACAATATCCATTGACAAAGAAAAGAGGGCTTTCTCTGAAAGTCTCATTACAATGCCTGATACACCTCGTACATTCAGTTCCACACCAACACCTTCACCTCCACCGCAAACACCACATACTACACAATCGTATGTCACACGAGGTGGCAGATCAGTAAAATGGCCACGTAAATTGTAAAAAACTATATACATTTAACCCCTAGTGGCATTAACAAACCTTTTTTCAGTTTCAGATAGAATTAGTGTCAGAAAAGTGTGTACACTGGTGATGTATGAACTATTTGATTTTGAAGAAACTTTGAACTTACCATTGAGCATTAATTTTTCTCTGCTCCTTCATGTTAACTTTGAATTATCAGTTTTGTTACATTTACAATTTTTCTTTGTAAAATGCATTTACTTGTTTTGTGGTTTTTTGCTATTTGCTTCAGTTGTGAGCTCATGTTTTATTCATGCACTTTCTTGTACCTTTGTTTGCTCCTCATTTCTTACGGGTTTTCACTACAATGACCTTCTGTTGGTTATTCGACTTCTCGTCTGAGAGAGGAGTCTTGTAGCGCTCTCTAAACAAAGGGAAGTAGCTAGAGTTACTTCCCGTAGAATTTTTAGAAAACTCCTTGAACTTCCATTCCAGAGATTATAAAAGAAAGAGCAAAGGGCAATCTCCCTCACTTTTACCAGCAGGTTCTAGAACTGACCTCACCAAGCACAGATATGTTAAGCTTTTTATAATCCTATCTTGTATTTCACGATTACATTATATCATAGCACTAGGTACGTGTTACTACCAAAATTGTAACAAGCACACTTCAATAAATACAAGTCGTTATTGATACTCGTTTCTGAATTATTCGTCATGCTTCAATTATTACATCGTCATTTCTTTTACATCTTCTAAACAAATTAATTTAGTGGTTGGCATGCTGTGGTATTTACTGGAATAGATAACCCTATGGCCAATTCACTATATATATATATATATATATAAATTAATAAAAACAATGAATAAAAACAGAGACAGTTCCTTATATTAAAAAATCATCATTTTACGATCGTTTCTAGGATATATATGTGTGTGTTGGTATGTATATCATATAGATCTATGTAAACATTTTACAAACTATCAGAGGGAATATACATACCTACACATATATATGCTGTCTTCAGAAATGATTTCTGAAAAATATTTCTGAAAATATTTCTGGAGATATTTCTGAAGACAGCATATATATGTGTAGGTATGTATATTCCCTCTGATAGTTTGTAAAAATTTTACATAGATCCTAGACACGATCGTAAAATGATCAATTTTTTAATATAGGGAACTGTTTCTTTGTTTTTATTCATTGTTTTTATCTTTACTCTGTTTTCCTGCGGTTTTCATGATATTTGGATTACATTGAGTTCTTCATATGGATTGGACACTACCGTATATTTTATAGATTTATCTACACACACACACACACACACACATATATATATATATATATATATATATATATATATATACACACATATATATATATATATATATATATATATATATATATATATATATATATATATATATATATATATATATATATATATATATATACAGTATTTTCCGTTGTGTTGTAATATAAATATTAATATTCTCTATAAAAACTAAACAGGTCCTCAGTATTATTATTCTGATGAAATGACAGTAAATAATAACTAAAAGTTTGTAGATAGCAGCTGTTTTAGGTTATGTAACTGTTATAGAAACACGTGTCAATAAATTCCTTTCAACTAAACTGTATCCATTCAAATCTTTCTATATATATATATATATATATATATATATATATATATATATATATATATATATATATATATATTGGTAAACGGAATAGAAAATGCTGACAAATTGTTCACAGTTGAAAAATGGTTTAATTAGGAATAAAAGAGTATTAGTGATTGTATGGGTTAGTATTCAGTTGTGGTTTTAAGTTTTTAAGTTTTTACCGGTTGCGCATTTCTAAATGCTTTTCAAAAATAATTTTGAGATAGAGTGTCCGTACGAGTTGTGATATATTGGTAAAAGGAAAAGAAAATGCTGACAAATTGTTCCCAGTGAAAAATAGTTTAATTAGGAAAATATAAGTAAAAATTAGTAATAAGTATTGGTTAGTATTCAGTTTTGGTTTTAAGTTTTTACCGGTTGCGCATTTCTAATGCTTTTCAAAAATTATTTTGAGATAGAGCGCCCGTGATGTTTGCTCTAATCTGATCAGTTTTGGAAATTCTACCTGTTTTATGTGAAAAAAGTGGCTCCAGAGATATTAAAATAAGTTTCACGCCAATTCGCGTTGCAAAAATTCTTGTGGTCAAAACAATTTTGATTGGTCGGTAGAATTCACGTGAATGTTAAAAATTGATTTTGCGCCAAATGTAGGTTTGTCTTTATTCGCACCAAGAGTGTCTTTTTTCGCCTGATTGATAAGTATCTGAAAAATAAGTCTTTTAAGACGAATATGTGTGTGTGTGTGTGTGTGTGTGTGAGTGTGTGTGTGTGTGTGTGTGTAGTAAAGAGGTTCATTGTTGTGATAATGGTCAGTAGGGATGTGTGTGTGTGAATTGCAGTCATGTTGACAGGTCAACAGTTCAGGTGCCAATCAGGCGAAAAAGGACACTCTTCGACAAACCTACATTTGGCGCAAAATCAATTTTTATTATTCACGTGACCTCTACCGACCAATCAAAATTGTTTTGACCACAAGAATGTTTGCAATACAAATTGGCGCGAAACTTATTTTAATATCTCTGGAGCCACTTTTTTCACATAAAACAGATAGAATTTCCAAAACTGATCAGATTAGAGCAAACATCACGGGCGCTCTATTTCAAAATTATTTTTGAAAAGCATTAGAAATGCGCAACCGGTAAACACTTAAAACCAAAACTGAATACTAACCAATACTTATTACTAATTTTTACTTATTCCTAATTAAACTATTTTTCACTGGGAACAATTTGTCAGAATTTTCTTTTCCTTTTACCAATATACATATATATATATATAATTGGTGTTGGAAGCTTAAAGCGTCCGTATGCGGTAGGCCGTATGAGCACTCAGTGCCCTCGTAGAGAAGAGTATGATATCACAGAAAAAAGAGAATCAGTGTTGCGACGAAAGGAATTTATTGGACATATTACAAATGTTTCTCGGGTGACCAGCTCGAGGCACGATCGATATGGTGATCACATCTGACTCTGAAATCAACACGGTCGTCAGATACGTCTCGATTCTACGAACCAGCTTTTTCTATAATCCTTAAACATCGAATTTCTTCGTTTGTTAATTTAGATCCTGTCGTTGTCATTCCATGAGTGGTCAAGAATTGTACACGTCATCGGTATGTCGAGCCACTCATGGTTGCCCACTTCTTGCTTCCTCTCGTTCTCCACCTGTCAATCAAAATTTCTTCATGTATCAGAATTACTACTGTGGTGGGAGAGGGGCTGTACACTTGAACGGCTGGCATCACTTCGACGTCTTCATTGCCCCTAGGCGCCTTAGTCTACATCGGTCAGGTACACACCCGCAAATATGCTGTATTAGGCATTCATCATAAATAACACCGTGTAACATATTTTTTGTTCCCCGGTTCTAAGTGTTATTTCATGGTTTGTTATATCCCATTATTATAAATAAAACACTATTATTTAATCAGAAGTTTGGGTTTGTGGTCAGGAGTTTGATATTTCGAAATTTTCTTATTTTTTAAGAAAAAACACATTTAAAAAAAATTTATCAGTTCATATAATTAAATCAACAGAGTATATATTTATTTTATTACACAAGCTTATCAAAAGCAAACAAGTAAAAACAAATAACACTTATAAAGCAACTTATACACGTCAGAAATGACTGGATTTCCTGGATTTGCGGTTGTAGTCCAGGTCGCATTCCCGCACTAGCCCCCCGATATAGTACCCCATCATTTTTTCATTGTAGTGGCCCTGGTACCTCCACTCTATCTCTTTCACATCTTGGTGGAATTGTTCGCCTTGTTCTTCTGAGTAGGCGCCCATATTGTCCTTGAATTTTTCCAGGTGAGCGTCCCGCATATGGAGTTTAAGCGACATCCTGCATCCCATGGCGCCAAAACCTTTATCAGATCCTACACCAGTTGCTGGTAGTTTTCAGTTCTGTAGTTGTCCAGGAAGCCCTTAACAACTGCTTTGAAACAGTTCCTTGCTGTTCTCTCAATCCTATTGAGCTTATTGGAGAACTCGGTAGACTCAAACACCTTCTTTATCTGAGGTCCAACAAAAATTCCACCTTTGATTTTGGTCTCAGATAACTTGGGGAAGAACTCAAGAAGGCACTTAAAAGTGGCTGATTCTTGGTTGAGAGCCTTCACAAACTGCTTCATCAACCCCAACTTAATGTGCAGTGGCGGCAAGAGCACAATCCTGGGATCAACCAGTGGCTCCCACATGCCGTTCCGGGTCCCAACTACAAATTCTGTTCGCTGCTCCCAGTTTTTTATTTTGTAGTGGTCAGAGGTGGCTCTGCTCTCCCAAGGGCAGAGGAAGCATTGGAATTTGATAAAGCCTCCTTGGAGTCCAAGCAGGAAAGCCACCATCTTGAAGTCTCCAATGATTTCCCAATTGTACTGGTTGTATTGAAGAGCTTTCAAGAGGACTTTCACACTGTAGTAATCTTCCTTCAGGCAGACTGAAAGAGCTAGGGGCAGTGTCGGGAACTTGTTTCCATTGTGGAGGAGGACAGCCTTCAAACTTGTGGTGGAGCTGTCTATAGATAGCCGCGACTCCTTGGGCACAAACTGCACCCAATAACGTCAAACAGTCCAGGCACGTCATGGCAGAAGCAGAGGCCATCCCTAACAGTGTAAAAGCCTGAGAAAGGTTTGTGTCGACTTCTCTGACTTGTCACCTGCACGTCCACCTTGACCAAGTTCCACTGCTTCATCCTGGAGACGAATGCTTAAAACACAGCTTACCCTTTATTCAGGGTGCGAAAATCCAGTATCAATAAATCTCTTTAATCCACTTTTTAACAATTTTATACTTTATTGCACTTTTATAATTTTCTTTAGGTATTACTCTTTATTTTATAATTTTAATTTAACCTGAAACATATATACAATAAATCATTTAACTTAAGCAAATTAAACTTACATACAACGTAAAATCCAGCATACAAATAATTCTAGTGAATAGCTTAGAATTTTTACAAACCCAAACTTTTAACTGTTTAAAAGCACTTTTTTTTAAATTTATTTGGGACCTAAAAAGAAAGTGATTACACAAAAAAAAAGTGATTACAAGCCAGGAACAGAGAAAAAAAAATTGTTGTTACTCGATTTAATATTTTGCCGGAATAAAAAAAAAAAATCAAATCCTGGGGATATTTAGCGTACCATTTGTAGGACACAACCTTAGGATACACTCCGCGATACATATTTCAAAAAGAAAAGGAAAAAGAAAAAGAAAAAACCTGTAGCAAGAACGTTTTTTAAAAGAAAGCTTTCAACAGCCTTTCAAACGGAGAGGCTATATCAAAGGTGTTTTCAACAAATAGACCCCATTCTACACTCACACACTGGACTCAAGGGAGCGTGCATAGCCAAGACGCCGCACATATATAGGCAGATGAGAAAAGAAAAATCCATGGAATGTCATCCGTATCCCCACGCATACATGCTCAGACAAATACATCGACCCATGCATGCACACACCCGTGCTCATGCATGTTTTTGTGGGAACACATACATACACGCACCTGCGTGCTCCCACACCGGATGCATATATTTGATGAGTACCCCACACCCATCCGTCCACCCACGCGCCGCTGCGCAGATGGTGCACACAGTGCAGAATGACCCCTGAATAAAAAAAAACGATACGCTAATATATAGAAAACACTCCCCGATGACTTATCTATGAGCCTGTAAAGTTTCATGAAAATCGGTCGTAAGATGTAGGCCCCTATAGGTAATACACAGACACACACACACACATACTTAATTTTATATATATACAGATATATAGATATATATATGTGTGTGAGTGTGTGTGTGTGTGTGTGTTTGTGTGTGCTTGTGTGTATATATGATGAACTCTCCCGTCGATATCTGACGTATGAGTGTCCAACAGAAGTTGATGTGAGAAAGTCAACTGATGTTGAACTACCCACACAAAGTTTTGTATTAAGTGATGAAGGCTTGTGTAGGACCAACCATACTTTTTGTAGCACAATTGCAGCCCTCACCTTTTTATGCAACGGAGTTTAACCTCCCCGTATAATATATATATATACATCTCAGAATTCCCGCACTGTACCTAATAATAGACACAGCTCGGGAATTTACTGCACTTAAAGCATTCCTACTGCTCAGATGTGATTTTAATACGCTCCTTATTCTCCGAATGTATTCAGATCTTATCAATTCCTTCATTTTTTTGGTTCTTGGTGTCATCAGCCTCCAGAACACCTAAATATTTGTATCCTTCTTCAGTATCAATTTCCTTTATCATCTCACCTGTCGGTACCTGGATTCCGTTGCTTCTGCTCAATTTACCCCTCTTCATCACAAGGACCCCACACTTACTAATACCAAATTGCATACATATATCATTGCTGAAAATACGGACAGTGTCAACAAGCACATCCAACTCCCCACTCTTCCCAAAGAGCTTAAGATCGTCCATGAAGAGGAGGAGATTGGTGGTAAGCTCTACCTTTCCCAACTTGTATCCTGCTCTCACTTTTCGCAGTATAATGGTCAGGGACATCAGGGCAAGGACAAACAACAGAGGGGACAGATTATCTCCCTGGAAGATACCTCTCTTTATCTTCACGCCTCCCAAGGATTCTCCAGCCCATGTTAACTCTGTTTTCCAGGACTTCATACTTTTGCTCAACAACTGTCTGATGCTATCTGCCACCTTGAAGATCTCTAGGCTTTTGGTGATCCAAGAATGTGGCACCATGTCAAATGCCTTTTTGTAGTCTATCCATCCCATGGCAAGACCAGTGTATCTCCTCTTGCAATTTCTCATTACCATTTTATCAATAAGTAACTGGTCCTTTGTACCACGGAACTTCTTTCGGCATCCTTTCTGTTCGTCCGGTAACAAGTTGATTATGTGGAGGTGATGGTAGATTTCCTCAGATACAATGCTTGTTAACAGTTTCCACATTACGGACACACATGTGATAGGTCTATTATTGGTAACATCATTACTCTTGATTCGGTTTCATTAAGAGAACTGTGGTATCTTTTGTCAACCACTCTGGTACCTCACCTGACAGTCATTGAACATGGTTGTCAGTTTCGGGTGGAGGGATGTTATATTTTTAATCCAGTACCCCCTGCACACCATCTTGGACTGGTGATTTCCAGTTGGTTAGTTTTCTGGCCTGCCCCTTAAGAGTTTCAACTGTGCTACTCAAATCAGTTTGTTGGTGTGCCTGTTCATTAATCTCCTTTTGTACTGTCTCAATCCACACTGCCTGGTCATTATGTTTAACATCCTGCTCCCATATTCTCTCCAGAATGTCCTAGTTTGTTCCGCCTCAGGGATCAAGTCGTTGCCTCTTTCTTTCCTTTCAAGCTGTCCAAACAACATCTTCTGGTTGTTATCAAACATGCGCTTCTGTCTATACTGACTGATTCTGCTCTTGCATCGCCTAATTTTTGCAATCTTTGCTACAAGGCGTTGCTTCAGTTCCTCTATGATAATATTTAGTGTTTTCCTCCTAGTTTTGTACTTTATTTCCAGTCTATTTTTAATGTCTGTTTTTAGTGTCCCATTCAGTAGGGACTCAAGCTTTCCAATGTCATTTCTCATTTCCCTGATTTGACCATTCAGTCGTTTCTTCCACCAAGGTTCTGATCTTTCTTGTTTGTTGTTTCCTCTCGCTTTTATGCCAAGTAATTTCACACCGCATTTGCTGTTGCTTTGAGGATATTGTTGCACTGGTGAAGGCTCCTCGCCTCAAGGTATGTGATGACTTTGTTTACATTAGCTGTTGTTTCTTTTAACTTTTTCCTGTCTACAAATCTTAGGTTCATAGGTTTCCCACTATCATTGTTCATTTCATCTACCACTAAGTTTAGGATATCAACCAAATCTTGTCCTAACCCGTCAGCATTCATTTCCTCAATGGCCGTATCTTTGTTCCAGGTATTATTTATTTCAGCATTCAGATCATTGTCTGCTTCGGATGGTTTCTCCGTTCTCTCAACCTCTTCACCTTCATTTCCCACTGGCTGGTTTGCCTGGCATACTCCACGCTCCATTTCCAACCTAATCTCTCTGCTCAGTTCCTCCATGTCCAGCTGGCTTATCCACCCATTAGTTCTTATTACCCGAGCCTGCCTGGCCAATTTTTGTTCATCTAATTTAAATAGACCAATCTCGTTCCAGATGTTATGCATCTGTTTCCTATAGCCTTTTCCCTTGGGGTTACTCTTCAGGTAACATTGCATAACAGTTCTATTCAATTCTTTCGTCCAGTTGGTTCTGGTCCCTTTCCTTCTTCTTCTTCCTCCAACACCAGCAGTATTTGGATGACAGCCGGGTCCCTGTTGCTGGGCCAGGGAGCACCTGCTGGGTGAGAGTCTGTCACATGACATTCCAGTCTCCACTTCACCGTTATTCGAAATATTTAGGTTCGACATTTAAGCACTCATATCGAGGATTGGTGAATGTTTGGTTACATAACTACCGGTGATTTCTTCATCTCCAGTGATTTCATCACCCCCGGTGATTTTAGCGTGGCACCATCACGTTGTAGACGAACATAAGTAAACAAACAAATAGATAAAAACCTAAAAAAACATTTGTTGTAATGTTTGAATGTCTGACTTTTTTTTTCCCATTTTTTCTTCTTTTTTTGTTTGTTTTTCTCCTTTGCGTTTTTCGTTTTACAAGGCCAGTAACATCGGTTACTAGTGTTGTTGTTGCTGCTGCTGCTAAGGGAAGTAGGGGTTGTTGTGTTCAAAACTTTTCAAATTTCTGTTTGTTGTTGCGTTTGCTTCTGTCTGTGTTCTGTTCTATAATTTTTGGACTATAATTTTCTCTATAATTTTTTTCCTTTCATCCCTACGGGGCCGACACGACAAAGCACCTGCAACACACCGGGAGAATTGCTAGCCCCGTGCCAAAAGCAGAAGCAATTATTATTATTATATTATAATTTAGATTTTACATCGTTTAAACTAAATTAGAACACATTAGGTCAGGCCTTATGTGTTCTAATTGCTTGTCCGTTTGTATCCTAAAATCCCACAGCACCTTCACCTGATCGTTTTCTATCACCGACTCTGGCTTATGCTCATACCACTTCTAACAATGTGGTAAATTGTTTACTTTGCATAGATGCCAGTGGATCACCCTGTCCATCACATCATGTCTCCAGCCTTTATAGTGAGTCTGGGATAGGTGTTTACACTCGGATACAATGTGAGCCACAGTCTCCTCTCTCTCTACAGATCCTACACAGTGGGCTAGCCTGCTCTTGCGCAGCCATTAGCATTCCTTTTGTAGCTTTTTTAAGGTCTCCTCTTTTTAACCAGTTCCATGTCTGTGGATCTCTAAATTCAGTTTTCCTAAAGAAGGTACTATGAAGGGATTTTTCATGAAGGTTGCTCTTCCTCCTTGTTGTTATTTCCTCCTTGGACATCCCCTGGTCTATTGTCTTCTCCTTCAGTACAATTCTGAGCATTGGCTCCCTACTTATTAATACCAAATTCCATACACATATCATTGCTGAAAATACGGACAGTGTCAACAAGAACATCCAACTCTAGTGTAGGTGTCCACAATTCAAGATAGACAACTACACAGACCACACATTTGTGATGTGTGTGGTCGACTTCATGGATAGGCTAAATGGAAAGGGGCCAGGCTACTGGAAGCTTAACGCGTCGCTCACGGCGCGCAGGGCTAAAATGATCAATAATTTATTGTTATTGAACAGCAATCTGATATAGTTCTAAATTCTATCAATTCACGTTAATTTCCCATTCGAAATGTTATGTTTAATTAATGCATGTCTTAAAAGTAATTAATCTGCACATACGTATTTGGTCTTGCAAACGAAGATTAGGAAAATCTACTATAAAATTGCATGTGTGCTGGATTTTCCAGTAATCAATCATACCAGCACACAAGCAATTGTATAGTACCTTTTCATAATCTTCGTTTGCATGACCAAATACATGTGTAAATAAATAATTGTTTTCAGGGCATACATGACTGATGGAATGGAGAGGGCGAGAGAGAAAAAGAGGGATATAGAGATAGATTGATAGGTAGGTAGGTAGATAGATGGACAGATAGATAGATAGATAGATAGATAGATAGATAGATAGATAGATAGATAGATAGAAGATAGATAGATAGATAGATAGATAGATAGATAGATAGATAGATAGAGAGAGAGAGAGAGAAAAGAGAGACAGAGATTCTCTAACTGGAGGCTAAGTCAGAATTTTTTCAGTAGAATGGACATCAACAAAGTCGCGCAAGAACAGTATTAAACAAGGTGTCGCGACTAGTCCACTAAGCGAGTAGCTTACGCGAGATTTCAACTCAGAATCCAGTACCGCATAGGTTCCAATGATTCTAAACGGGCATTTTATTCATGGAGCGGCGAAGGATGAAAGGAAACGTTGAGCGAAGCGTAATTTGAACTGAAAACGTAGAGAGTCGGAATAAATGTGGTGATGAATGTTGAAAGATGATGATTAAGAAAATTAAACGCATTCTAAAACGTCTGTGTGCATCTATATATATAGACTTCTGTGAATCTGTCACAACACGTAAAGCGAGAGGAATACGTTGACTACCTCATACTACCCCACCCCTTTACGTCTGTTGCCTGAGTGAATGTATGTGTGTGTAAAAGGAAGGCAGGGGGTAGTGAAAAACTATAGAAAAATAGCGGCTGTCGTCAGATTTATTATGCTGTTTGTGTTTGTGTTAATGTATGTGTGTGTTTGTGTTAATGTATGTGTATGTTTGTGTGAATGTATATATGAGTATGTATTTTTCTATGTGTGTCTGCGTTTGCACGTTTATATTTATATACTCATACATATAAATGTATGCATATGCACATACACGCATACGCGTCAGCGTGTGAAAAAGGTACTAGTACAAAAAGATATCTTAAATATGTCACCGGATGATATAAAAGACCGGAAGAAAGTTGTAATCTTGGAAAACGACTTGGTGACATTCTGAGACAGTTTCAGTATTTTTGCAGCACACAGATTAGTTCTTGATAGAGCTACATATCATTGTGTATGAAGAAACGGATCATTTGGGAAGAATAAAAATACTTTTCAAAATGACTGACATAGAAGTTTATTGGCTATCATTGTGAAATTCACATGGACTGAAAACGGTAAAAGCTTATATGCAAATGACAGTATAGTAATAAGATTTCAGTGAATTTCTTAGTGCAATGATATACTTTCCATAATGTTAACATTGCTTATATTGCCGCCTGCTGTCATACGTTTATGTCACTGGACTATTCGAAATATTTTCTATTAAAAAATACATTAGCCTTATATGACGTTTGCAAGTGCATTAAAAAACTTCCCCTTTTTAATGCTAAATTATATGGGCACATACACCCATTGATACAGCTGTTTAGTAACTCCACACGATAATTGAACAGATTATTTTTATCAGCTCAGAAATCAATGCCCGATTCCCCATTAAATGTGTTGATGATATGTTAATGATTTCTTCAATTATCAACAACGGCATTGTTAGGGGAAAGAAACATTCAGTTTGTGAAATTTGTATGATAGGCTGCAATAAACTTGATTTATAAGTTTTAATTCATTTGATACAACCTTAAGGACCATTTGGAAGCCCAGCCTTACAATCAAATGTGTTCTCTCCATTCACCAACACAAAGCTGACATTTCGCACAGACAACTTCCTTCGATTCTATAGCTGCTTATTCATGTGAAATCGCCCCCCTTTCAAAATAAACAATGGGTCTTAACTATGTTTAGGTAAACGGCTTTTACCGGTTTCTTTGAGTTAGCAATTTCCTTTTTATCGAAAATCTCTTAGAAACGCAATGATCTTTCCCGCAAAGGAAACACATTTGCGAAAGATCACGGAATATCTGAGCTGCAGACTGATATACATACATTGAGATTTATGGTACATTATCACATTTTAACCTCACTTTCGAATTATTATTACTTCTAACACGAATGTTGCAAACAGAATCCCTACTAAATGTAGTTGTAAAATGTAAAGCTCAGTGAGCTGTAAAACCCCTTTTTCAAAACAAAGCAACCATCACTGTTGGTTCAGCATTTCTCTTTAACTGTAAAATATTATGGGCAATGCAAATTCAGATGCATATTGATGCAGTCAATTCAGAATTAAGCTTATGAAAGTTTATTCGGCTTTGGAAAAAGTATATTTGCAAATAAGTTGTATCATGCATCTTTAATTGGTCACTATTATCCTTAGGACCTTTGGCCATACGCAACTTGTGTTTTTGAAGGAATAGCAGTTAGTCTGAGAATTCCCGAAGTACGAATATTGAAATTAACAGATCTCAAATTTTTGATGCAGAACATGTTCTAATTTCACAAACAACATTGTGCCTCTATCAAATTTATCAGCAGGCAGATAATTATCATCTTCAGATCTGCTTCCAGGGTGTTTCGTATTATTCCCTTCAAATGTATAAGGTTCTTGAAATATGGATGTCTCAGTTTGTATAGTGAAAGCATACGTGTATGATATCTTTCAGAATTCTGGTGACTGACGTTGTAAATGTGGGAGAGAGACGGGGGAAGAAAGAGATAGATAGAAGTAGAAAGAGAGTGTTGGGGTGGAGAGTTTGATATATATATATTTTCTCGCCCACTAAATATTGACGCCTCTAATATTTAACCCTGTAGGCACGAGTATTGAGCACATATGCATAAATTATTGGCAACTAAATATATGTATAGCCCATCTTTCCACTTTCTTCTCTCTCTCGATACCTAATCATTCTATTAACGTGCTCCTTATAGTAGAGCACCATACTTTATTTGCCATTACGATGGAGAATCAACCGTTACCCATGTCTCTCAAGTGTATCCCACTACCTAGCAGAGAAACATACATCAAGCAATTTATAGACGCCACTAACTCGTTTATACGGAGAGTAAGATGGAAGGCCTACTACCTCGATAAGGACAACTGCAACCGTCCAGAATCTATAGAGAGATACGGCTTTAAAACATACCGAAACCCACCGTACAATACCATGCTGGACCGCGTTGAGGAAGACCTGATAAAACATAAAAAACATCAAGTTTAAGAGTAAAACCAAGGCAGTAATCCATTCATAACATCCCTGGATGCACTCATTACCAGAATCAAGAAGGACCCACACCTCTTCGTTACCTCTGACAAAACCAAGAAGCTGTATAAGATGGACATGAGCAAGTACAAACATTTCATTTATAAGGAACTACATAAACATTATAAGAAAACACCAACTAGCACTCTAAATGACATAAATAGGGTAGGGAAGGATATAGTTACTAGCCTAGACATAGATAAGTACACCAATCCATATCTCCTATGACACATAGATTCTCTCTTAAGGATCACAAATGTAACTTTAATGAAAAACCCTCTATTAGACTTATATGCCCACCTACTTCGGATATAGGTAAAATTAGTAAAGTGATCCCAGATAGAGTACTACTAGAACTTAATAATAAAGCCAAGGCCTGTCTCTGGAGCAGCACCGACCAGGTCATTAATTGGTTCACAGAGTTACCTGATAAAACAACTCTCAAGTTCATACAGTTTGACATAGATGGCTACTATGCATCGATCTCCTCCATACTCCTAAATAAAGCGCTTATCCTAGCTAAGTCTAATACTAGCCTCACTAGGAAAGAGATAGATATTGTGCTCGCAGCTCGTAGAACTATTATTAAGTTCGATGGCTCTTACTGGACCAGAACCAACCGTCCTGATAACTTTGATACCACGATGGGGTCCAGCGACTCGGCGCAAGTAACCGACCTGGTCGGGATATATCTCCTCCAGAGAATTAGGGACGAGATACCGGCCCTACATGACGGGGTATATAGAGACGATGCCCTGTTTACCGTGCGAAGCCACAGCCCCCGCAGGATAGAGAACCTTAACAAGCGTATACACAGGTTCTTTAAGACAAATGGCCCATCAGTGACCATGGACCTCAACCACCAAATAGTCAATTTCCTAGACGTAACCCTGGAGTTGAGTACGGGCCTATACAAGCCATACCATAAGCCCGGTGAGATCCTGTCCTATATAAACTATGCATCTAACCACCCTATGTCTACTCCCAACTCCATAGTATATAGCATATCCCATAGGATCTCGAGGCTCTCCGCCAATGAAGATATCTTCAACCAAGCGGCCGAATATTACAATAACGCTTTACTAAATGCCGGTTTTAACCGGAAAATATCCCACATCCTTAACGCTAGCTCTAGAAACCGACCCCAACGTAGGACTAATGTTATAGTGAGCCATACCTATAACAGAGCGCGCTGCAGCCATGACAGTGTCAAGAACTATAGTATAGAGAACCACACTAAGAAACTTGGCTACACCGTTAATTACATGAGTGGCAACCAAGACAACCGACAGTATGGTAAGTGTTACCCGATTGGTAACGCCACCCGCTGCAGCCTATTAGAGTTAGTCCCTAACTATAAGACCAGCAACGGCGGCGGCCTATTACCAACACCCTCCAGCCCGCGTCTAGCCACACATAAAAAGTACGGAGGTAAGGTGCCCCCATTTGAACATAAAGTATGGGGACGCATAACCGGCTACAGCACAGGAACAACCGTAAGTACTGTCAACTAGGAATCACAGCCTGTAGCAAACCCACTGTAAAGCGGAAACGCCACCGTAATATCATATGGTTCCACCCACCCACCCTAGTCTCGGAGTGTGGCCTCCGATGTACCGAGGATATTCTTCGAAGCCTTGGAGAGAAATTTCCCACCTAATCATAAATTCAGAAAAATACTTAACAGGAACAATATCAAAATATCCTTCTCTACCACCCCCAATCTAGCTGACATCATAGGCGCAACTAATCACAGTAAGATTAACAAAACACTACACTTTAGCACAGATACAACTAGACCTGACAACAACACTAATAACCTTAACATCCCCCTAACAGCACCAAATAGGGTGGATGGCCGCCCCGGCATACGAAACCCACGTAACCAGGGCGTCATTGGAGAATATACCGGCGACTCACACGCGTCACCCACCGGCAGCAGAACGGGCTGCGGCGTGCGGAATAATAATGGTACAACACCGCACGCCTTGAGAGATAACAGTACCAATGACAGAGTTAGAGACATAGATAACAACATAGATAGCAATAGTAATAGCTTTACTTCAGGAACTAGGAGCGACCGTGACGGAAAATGCAACTGTCGTGACAGGGGAGGCTGCCCTCTCAGGGGAAACTGCCTGATAAGGTTATTTATAGGTGCACCGTAACTAGCCATAGCGGAGTTAAACACTATATAGGAGCCATCTCCGACCAGTTTAAAACGAGATTTAGAACGCATCTCCACTTTTTCAGGAACAAAAAACTGAGGCACTCCACATCGCTTGCCAACTACGTCAACATAAGCTTCTCCACACACTGGGATATTGTCAGTAGGGCTGCACCCTACAACTTCAGGGGGAAATGCCAGCTCTCCTTCATGGAGCTGTACTACATCATAAGAACACTCCACGAGCTCATAAACAGCCGAGCAAAATCAGTTATTAATTGTAAAGGCGTCGTATTTTGCCTGGGAGGCGACTGTGACATGAAAACTACGAACTGGGTCCCCCTGCCCGAACCATAACACCCCGGTGGGCAGGCAGTATGAACAAACATCTGTGAAACAAATGTACACCGCAGACCATACTCGAACAAACATTAGTGAAGCAACATCCACTAAATATTAAATGTACTGTACTGTACTGGCACTAGTGAAACAACACACATAATATAAAGATGCTAAACACCAGCATATGAACAGGTATAAAATTCCACATGGGACTGATTGCTTGAACGCCGCCCGGAGATACTCTCCTTGCTCTGTGATAATAAAAACACATGCACAGAGGGGAAAAATGAACGATGATGTTAATTTAACCGTGAATTCCCTCCTGGGTCCTATATTCATCATTATTTTGCTTTCCCATTATTTTGCTTTCTTGATAAACCCATTCAGGGCGAAATGTACGTAGGCGCACTATTATATAAACATGTTTTAACGGTTTTAAACTCTTTTAAATTCATTTCCTTTATATATATATATACAGAGAGAGAGAGAGAGAGAGAGAGAGCCAAATCAAAATACCTATTTATCATACTAATTGCAGATTGGTGTTTATGATGTTGAGCTTCGTCTAAGTTGGTATATACAGTGTTAATCTCAAGCACATCAATACAGATTGTCTTGTAGCGTGACAAAGAAATATAATGATGTTGCTGCTTAGTGTTAGGGATGGTATCCATCGTGTCGGGTCGTGTAGTATCAGATAGTGTATTGTGACTATAATGCCGAAGGTGGTATTAAATGACAAGAAGATAATGATGAGGAAATAATCATTAGGCATGAGAAATAAAATGATAAAGCGAATATAGGAAGGCAGTAGAATGAGAAAGGATGGGAAAGTGAGAGGATGCGAAATAAAGACGGAGAGAAAATGAACGGTAAAAAGTAAGAAAGAAGGAGACAGTGAGAGTGAGAGAAAAGGAAATACAATATAGAAAGAGAAATACACTAAAAGGAATCGTAGTAAGGATTTACGTCTGTAAACAGGAGAAACTGGCAATTGAACGATGAAGATAAATATTAATAATAATAAAATTCACCGTTACTATAAAAAAATGATTTCTGATTTAGGCACATGGCCAACAATTTTATTCTTTCGAGTCGACTAAATCGACCCCAGTGCATCACTGGTGCTTCACTTTGCCGGCCACGCAAGGATGAAAGGCAAAGGTCAACCGCGGCTGGATTTGAACTCAGAACGTAAAGCGCCATAACTATGAAGAAAACATAATAATAATGGTTTCTTATATAGGCACAAGGCCTGCAATTTTGGGGAGTGGAAAGTCGATTAAATCGACCCCAGCTTTATTTTATCGACCCCGTAAGGATGAAAGACAAAGTTAACCCCGGTAGGATTTGAACTCAGAACGTAAAGGGCCGTAACTATAAAAAGAACATAATGATAATAAAAACATTGCATTTATAATGGAAATGGAATGGAATTAACGTGTAAGTGGCCGAGCATAAGTAATTGTTTATGATTTAGACACAAGGCCAACAATTTTTGGGGAAGGAGAAAGTCGATTAAATACGACCCCAGTGCATTACAGGTACTTTATTTTATTGACCCTGTAAGGATGAAAGGCAAAATCCAACCTCGGTGGAATTTGAAATCAGAACGCTAAGGGTCATAACTTTATGTCGCACGATGTTCTACCGACACTGTCAATCGAAGGTGTGTAATAAATAATTGTTTCTACGTTAGGCACAAGGCCAGCAATTACCCAGTACATTACTGGTACTTTATTTTATCGACCCCGTAAGGATGAAAGGCAAAGTCAACCTCGGCGGGATTTGAACTCAGATCGTAAAGGGACGTAACTATGCTGGAAAGCATGGCGTCCGACCCTCTAGCGATACTGCCAATCCAGTGTGTAATAAATAATGCTTTCTGATTTAGGTACAAGGCCAGCAATTTTAAGAGAAGGGAAAGTTGATTAAATTGCCCCCAGTGCATTACTGGTGCTTTATTTTATTGACCATGTAAGGATGAAAGGCAATGCTAACCTTGGTGGAATTTGACATCAGAACGCTAAGGGCCGTAACTCTATGTCGTAAAACGTCTATTGAAACTGTCAATCAAAGGTGTGTAATAATTAATGAATGTATAAAAAAATGAGGCAAAGTATGAAAACGAAATAAAATAAAGGAAAAGGATAATTTTTGAAGTAAAATATTTGTTTGACACTAATTACAAGTTAGTAATATGGATATCATCAACTAGAAAAACCAGGATAGTAGTATGCAAGAAACAGACCGTTATTAACCTAAATGGCAAAATAATTAATTCCTTATTTAGTGTTACCAGAACATACAGCAAACAAAATACGAAAAAAAAAAAGAATGGTGAAGATGTAGTGAACTAATGATAAATGATAATATTGAATCGTGACAAGTTTTGCAGAACTGATCTGCGACACCTTAAATAACTTGCAATTAATTAGGATTTCATTTAAGAGACGATGGTAAATTATGGAAATTGCTTTGGTTACATTTATTCCTCTCATTTCTTGCTTAAATTTACGTGTGTGTGCACTCGTTTTTTTACATACCAAACCTAAAACCAGCATCGCGAAACCCTCCCACTCTAGTTGTGTGTTTTTGAAACGAAAGAATGGTATTTAACTAATGTAATGGTACCAGATGGGGCCCACCCACAGCCCCGGCGGACAGAATGGAGAAGGCGTTTCCCCGGAGGAGGGAAGGGTGACGCACTGGAAAAGCCACTCCAACTCGCAGGACTCACACCTACGGCTGGCCAGCCCAGCGCCTATGGTGGTGAGTAAGGAGGCAGCCCCGGGGCCGAGGACACCAGAAGTTTCCACTGCCAGGGGAACGACCGCAAACCTGTCGGAGAGCGACCGGTATTTGAGGAGTTTGACCCCTCAGCCCGACGTGCAGCAGAACCTGGGTCAGTCGCAGACTGCACCAGGTTGCGGCTGCAGAAAGTGTCGGTGCAAGTGGCATCTCAGACGAGGGTTTGCCACCGCAGAACGGGAAGATGGTCATGCCATCTGACCTTTTGCCGTCCCCTCGATCCAGGCCCACCGGCTCGAGCTGGGAAGGGAAGCCTGCAGCGTTCAAGCCATGCTTAATGACCTCGTTGAGGGCAGTATGGCGTGGAATGAGGCCGGCACTGTGGCGACAGGAAAGCGGGTGGAGGCCGAAAGAGTCCACGGTGGAACCGCAGCGACATTGGTGTGGCTGGCAAATCCGGAGGCCGAGCCTCATGGAAACGCCGATTCGCAGGCTATGGTTGTCTAGCTGCGTGCCAGTGGGGAAGGAGGGCAGAGCATGGAGCCAGGCACCATTGTGGGGTTTGGAGGCCGCACGAAAACAAGCAAGGCGGTTCTGGTCGAGCTGGCGCGTGAGCCTGTCTGAGGCCAGGCTGCACTGGATGGCATCCCAAATACGTTGAGGGGACTTGACGTCAACAGTGGGAGAAGGAGGAGGGGCGTCTACTGGGCTAAGTCCCAGCCGGTCCCATGTCTCACAGGCGGCCTCACGTTCTCTGAACACAGAGGGTTCTGTTCTGTTTTGAAGAACCCTGCTGACGAGGACGCGGCACGAGGTTACCGTAAGATACGTAAGATACGCCGGCAAAGCTAGTGAAATCGGGGACCGGAGGCCTAGGCCGCCATACCTGACCGGTAAAGTGGCCTGTTGCCACCCTATGTCGTCAAACTTGACGTTGCATATCCCCTCGGCTGCTGCTCGGATCCAAGTATCGAGGTCAGCGAGGAGAGATGTCTGGGTGTAGCATGGAGCGCTGCAGAGTGTATAGAGGAGCCTCGGCATGGCGAAGCAGTTCCTCAGCAGAAAGAGAGCTGGGTGGCCGTCAATCAACCCCAGTCGGCTCGTGAGAGTCTGGAGCTGTTGAAGCCTGGACCTGATGGTGGAGCGGATGACCGGCGGGTGGATCGGTGACCCGAGGATGAGGACATCGAGGATGACGTTCACCACCTCCCACTTTGCCGAGTTGACCTGGAGGCCGATTCCCGCCAGGGAACGAGTCACCGATTGAAGGTCTTGGCAGACCGTCCGTACGGGCCCGCCCACGTAGCATCATCCAGATACCAAACGTTGAGAGGGGCCGTGATACTCCGGGCGATGTGGTCAATACCAAGGGTGAACAGGAGGGGTCCCAAAGTGTCGCCCTGCTGGACCCCAGTTGCCGAAGGTATGACCGTATCAGAAGCTAGGAGCATGCTCGGGGCTCCATATGACAGGTAGGCCAGCGGGTAGGAAGAGGGGGCTCGGCTGAGGCAGGCCTCGAGCAGATGATCCCGGCGTAAAGAGTTAAAGGCATTCCTCATGTCAAGCTTGACAATGAGGTGTGTGGAGTCCCTGGATGTCGGTACCGATGGGCAGCTGCTGAAGAACTGCCTGATTGCATGAGAGGCTCCCCCACAGCCACCGGACATGCCGACACCCAGTTGCACCGGACTAAACTCCTCACCCAGTTCATGTGTGACGGACTTGCAGATCACCTTGGCAGCCAGCCTCCAGAAGATATTGCCCACCCTCTTTCTTCCTGAGAGCGGTGAGGCTGGCCGAAAAAAAGATATAATCCATCATGCGACTTACTTACTCACATACGCACACACACAGGACCAAGCACACGCACATGCATTTATGTATGTGTGTGCATGTATTTATATATGTAAATATGTTTTTATGTGCGTGTTTATTTATGATATATAAACCTCACATATATTTTTATGTGCGTGTTTATTTATAATACATAAACCTCACAAGGCACATCCTAATTCGTGCACGGGCGCACACACACTCATATCTCTCTCTCTCTCTCTCTCTATATATATATATATATATATATATATATATGAAATACGTCCTTTCACGCACAAGGCGCCAAGGTACGCATGTATTGTCCAACCAAGTGCCAGTGTGGTTCAATGGCGGGTTAATAAATTAACGAGCCAGAACAAATATAAACAAGGTTTAGTAAATAATGAAAAAGTTTCAAAATAAATTTTAAAAAATTGACTTTACCTACTATAGTTACCTTTACCGATCGGTTTCGAATCCCAAAAATAAAACGTAGGCCATACGGCCCTCGTTGCAAAGAGAGATTCTCGTCAGAAGGTTCTTTTCATTCAAAGAATATAAAATTCCTGAATTTAAATCACAAACTAGCGCTATCAAAGACTGTTCCTGGGATGAGAGTGGATGATGTAGAACAGGTTTATCAAGGGCCGTAGTAAAGATAGAGGCAAAAGGAGGTAGGTCGAACTAGCCACCGCTGTTATCAGCAGCAGTCGGAATGACCCGGTTTGTTCTCAACGTATGTGGAGGTAGTAGTAATATGAAATACGTCCTTTCACGCACAAGGCGCCAAGGTACGCATGTATTGTCCAACCAAGTGCCAGTGTGGTTCAATGGCGGGTTAATAAATTAACGAGCCAGAACAAATATAAACAAGGTTTAGTAAATAATGAAAAAGTTTCAAAATAAATTTTAAAAAATTGACTTTACCTACTATAGTTACCTTTACCGATCGGTTTCGAATCCCAAAAATAAAACGTAGGCCATACGGCCCTCGTTGCAAAGAGAGATTCTCGTCAGAAGGTTCTTTTCATTCAAAGAATATAAAATTCCTGAATTTAAATCACAAACTAGCGCTATCAAAGACTGTTCCTGGGATGAGAGTGGATGATGTAGAACAGGTTTATCAAGGGCCGTAGTAAAGATAGAGGCAAAAGGAGGTAGGTCGAACTAGCCACCGCTGTTATCAGCAGCAGTCGGAATGACCCGGTTTGTTCTCAACGTATGTGGAGGTAGTAGTAATATGAAATACGTCCTTTCACGCACAAGGCGCCAAGGTACGCATGTATTGTCCAACCAAGTGCCAGTGTGGTTCAATGGCGGGTTAATAAATTAACGAGCCAGAACAAATATAAACAAGGTTTAGTAAATAATGAAAAAGTTTCAAAATAAATTTTAAAAAATTGACTTTACCTACTATAGTTACCTTTACCGATCGGTTTCGAATCCCAAAAATAAAACGTGGGCCATACGGCCCTCGTTGCAAAGAGAGATTCTCGTCAGAAGGTTCTTTTCATTCAAAGAATATAAAATTCCTGAATTTAAATCACAAACTAGCGCTATCAAAGACTGTTCCTGGGATGAGAGTGGATGATGTAGAACAGGTTTATCAAGGGCCGTAGTAAAGATAGAGGCTTCTGACGAGAATCTCTCTTTGCAACGAGGGCCGTATGGCCTACGTTTTATTTTTGGGATTCGAAACCGATCGGTAAAGGTAACTATAGTAGGTAAAGTCAATTTTTTAAAATTTATTTTGAAACTTTTTCATTATTTACTAAACCTTGTTTATATATATATATATATATATATATATGTGTGTGTGCGTGTGTGTGTGTGTGTGTGTGTGTGTGTGTGTGTGTGTGTGTGTGTGTGTGTGTGTGTGTGTGTTCGTGTGTATGTGTGTGTGTGTGTGTGTGTGTGTGTGTGTGTGTGTGTGTGTGTGTGTGTGTGTGTATATATATGTATATATACGAGGTGTGTCAGAAAAGTTCCAGGACTGATGTCACAAAAGATTTATTTCAAACCCACACTAAGAGTTTTCTCCTTCTATTAATCCCCCTGTAACTGTAATCTTAGTTCTCTGCAGCAATCAAACTTTTTTCTTCATAATTTTATATACATGTCCTCTGTTTCAGGTCGTGGTGCAAGTGGTTTAAAGATGGACGCGAGGACGTGGAAGATGACCCCAGGAGCGGAAGGGCCTCAACAACCAGGACTAAGGTCAACGTTGAGCGCGTCGGGAAGAAGGTGCGTAGCGATCGTCGGCTGACTGTTCGACTGATGGCAAATGAGCTGGGCATGAATCGGGACAGCGTCTGGAAGATTCTCACTGAAGATTTGGACATGCAGAAAGTCTGCGCGAAAATGGTGACAAAACTGCTAAACGATGACCAGAAGGGTCGACGCATGCAAGTGTGCCAGGACATCCTCGAGCGTCTTGAAACCGAACCAGACTTACTAGGGACAGTCATCACCGGTGATGAGTCATGGATCTTCGAGTACGACCCGACATCAAAAAGGCCGTGACGACGGAACTGGGGAGGATCCCGGAAGAATCCTTCCAGGAGTGTATGAAAGCGTGGCAGAAAAGGATGGAAAAGTGCATTAGACTCGAGGGGAATTACTTTGAAGGAGAAAACTCTTAGTGTGAAGTTTGGTTTGAAATAAATATTTTCTGACATCAGTCCTGGAACCTTTCTGACCCACTTCCTATATATATATATATATATATATATATATATATTAGAAAGTGAGGTTTTTTTTTTACAAAATGAAAAATAACCGAGGTGTCCTACACGAGTGAAAGTATAAAGAAAAAGAGATGAAATCGAAAATGCAACTGGAGTCTTATTATTTTAAAAAATATATATATTTATTTGGTTCCTTTACCGGTTTCGCAGTTCTTCTGCTTTTCAAAAGGTGAGTTGAGATGGAGGGTCTGTGGTTTTTCTCACACACACATATATATATATATATGTGTGTGTGTGAGAAAAACCACAGACCCTCCATCTCAACTCACCTTTTGAAAAGCAGAAGAACTGCGAAACCGGTAAAGGAACCAAATAAATATATATATCGGTCGCAACTCCAGGTAGAAGGGGCAACGTGAAATAAAGTGTCTTGCTCAAGGACATAACGCATAGCCTGGTCCAGGAATCGAACTCATAACCTCACGTTTGCGAATCCAATTCTCTAGCCACACACCTTATGTATGTGTGTGTGTGTGTGTGTGTATATATATATATATATATATATAAATATATATATATATATATATATATATACATACACACACACATACACATAAGGTGTGTGGCTGAGTGGTTAGAGAATTGGATTCGCAAACGTGAGGTTATGAGTTCGATTCCTGGACCAGGCTATGCGTTATGTCCTTGAGCAAGACACTTTATTTCACGTTGCCCCTTCTACCTGGAGTTGCGACCAATAGATAGTATTAGCAATTAGAAAGACCGACGGAAACATTGTTTCCTCGGTCCAATTTCACGAAAGTCGATCGTCCCTAAAATATATACATAAGCCGATTATGCATCATTGCATAATATATGCAGACAGAGGCTGCATTAAGTGTGGCCGAAACTCTAGTCCGGGAACTATTATAGGCACCCGTTTTACGTGTGTTATATTGAAGGGAATAACTATGTGTATACTCTGGGAATGTATCTTACATTGGCTATTGAGTACGCTGAGATACAACCGGTCCTGGCATTAAGTGTGTGTGTTTTCAATTTGTCCTTAATTGTAAGTTGTGATGTTGCTATTCCATTCATGTTTTCTATTTAATTTCGTTGGAGTTCATTTATGTTTATTGCCTCTGTGATTTGTCTAAACATTGCGTCTTTTCTGTGTGTAGATTCTATTTTTATTTCTATGTTCTCTAATTTACCCTTATGTTCTATTTTAGCATGTTGGTGAAGTGCAAATGATTCTTTGCTATCTTGAAGCTCTCGCCAGTGTTCATTTATCCGTTCTCCTATACTACGAGCTGTCTCAGCTATGTACACTATATTCTTATCTCTACATTGTCCTTCGGTACATCTTATGCTATATACTACATTTCTAGTTTTACAGTTAATATTAGTTTACAGATTATACATTTCTTATCTATACATGGAGGTCTTTGAAAAGGGTATGTATTGCTAATAAGTGTTTTTTTATGGAGGTACCTGGTCTTTCTACTATCTTATTATTGAGTTTATGTTTATCTAGGGCTCTTCTAAATTTGTAAGCTAATTCACTTCTAGGGGTTGTATTGATGAACATTACACTCTGGTATTTATTGCTATCATACCATGAGTTCATTCTATTAACCTTATTCCCAGTTCTTTCTATTCTATTCCAAAATTTGCTCTTATACAAGGGGCAGGTCCCATTTGTATCATTATTTACCATTTTTTCACATTTTGTTCTGGCTCCTCTATATACTCTGATTTTATCTCTCTAATTGTAACCAGAGAACTGCATACGGTGGATGAAGTGTTGTATGTGTCTCTCTAGTTCTTTGAGGTTGAACATGCGGGACACGTTTCTCATCACCCGTACCAAATCCGCAATCAGTATGTTGATTTTGGTGTGGTCCGAAACAGCTGAGTTTCGGTGGATCAGTCATTGGTTTGGCATAATGGGAATGGAGGATTTGTTTTTTGTTATTAATGGTTTCTAACCAGAGGTCTGTGTCTAGTACAGGTAATCGATGGCTGGGGTGTTTGCTTGGGTAGTGTATAGTAACTTTAATACTCTGGTGGATGGAGTTAACTATTTGGTGGATGATTTCCATGGTGTTTTTCTCTAATTCCTGACTGTTCTCTAGTGGGGGTGCTTTTACTACGATGTTTATATCATCAACGTAGTGGGAGTACATTAGTCTTCAAATTTATAATTATTACTATATATATATATATATATATATATATATATATATATATATATATATATATATATATATATATATAGTAATAATAATAACTTTGAAGACTAAAATCTAAAGAGGGCTCCATAAGGATAAATATATATTAAATATATAAGAACCGTAGAGCAAATATTTATTAAAATAACAGATTAAAGTTTAAGCAAAGAATCGCTGCTTTCACTCTTAACGGAATCTTCTGAAACAGCGATTCTTTGCCTAAACTTTAATCTGTTATTTAAATAAATATATATATATATATATATGTAGTTATGCTTTGGGAGGGACATAATTTCAATAAAACACATGCAGAAAATGATTTCCGCTTTAAGCCGAGAAATAGCGGGAATAAAATCAAGCGTTCGTGTAGAACCCCACAATGAGGGATCTTACCGGAGTGCCTTGTTAAAAAATCTCCGCTTACCTCATGTTGAACCTAGACGCATTGAGAATGCCACTGAATCTGCAAACCACGAAGTGATTGCCATTGGTGTACCAAAAGACATAGTTGATCTTCAGCCATTTGCTGCCAGCTCATCCAAAGACTTGGGCTGTGCAAAGGGTGCTCTACGCCTTGGCCGACCAGGCCCGAAACCCAGGCTAATTAGACTGTCCTTTTCGAACTCAACTGAGGCACGTTCATACCTTGTAGCCTCTGATAAAGCTAGGCGTGAAAGTCGGATTGCTTTCCGAACACGCCCTGGTCTTCCACCTGATATCCGCCCAAAGTTGCGTGCTGCAGCTTCCTTAAACCGTAGCTCGGCAGAACATGAAAGCTTCAGCCTACGAGATGATGGGCAGATATGGTAGTTTGTTAAGGCTGGTGAAACATGGAAAAGAGATACCAGCTGGTCTGAAAACACTGTACCCACAACAACTGACAATAAAAAAACTGAAAAAACTCTGGGAAACTAAATCAGAACAACCTGTCATCCCCTGCACATAATCATATACTGGAATCAAGGTACAAATTGTTGTCCTTGAATGCACGTAGTATATGCAATAAGATTCATCTTTTTGACTCCTGCGTCAAAAGTATCTACCCTGACTTCATTAGAGTCACGGAAACTTGGGCACATCCCTTACTCTGTGATGGGGTTTTCAGCATAACTGGCTACAACCTGTGTCGTAAAGACCGCATTAATCGTCGCGGTGGTGGTGTAATGGTCTATGTTCGGTCAAATTTGTCGGCAATTCATTGTGTTGATTTGAACCAATCACAGCAGGAAGTTTTTTTCTGCGATATACGTATGACCATGTCAACACTGCTACTTGGAGTCGTTTACCATCCCCCAAATTACCACCAGGACACTCAACTTTGTGATATCCTCAGAGCTGCTGCCATGAAAACAGCCACTTATGTTTTCATTGCAGGAGACTTCAAGCATCCTGAGATTGACTGGGAAACCTTTCGTTGGCCGCCAAGTGCAAATGACTTCTTTGAGCTAGTGCTGGACTCGAATTGGTCCCAAGTAGTCACCTCCTCAACAAGAGGTGACAACACTTTGGACCTACTCTTCACCACTACTCCTGAAACGGTCATTAGTGTTACTGCTGAGGAACCTTTAGGTAACTCTGATCATGTTATGATCATTGCCAATCTATCCCTCATGGGCAGTAACAAGAACCACAACCATCTCCAAACTGCTCACTTTGACTGGAATAAAGCAGACTGGAACTGTTACTCCACTGAGTTGCAACGGCCAAACTGGCTTGAGTTCTACGACTCTGAAGATGTCAACACTGTACTCCAGAACATCCTGAGCTAAATATGGACAGCATGTGCAGCATCGGTGCCACGTAAGCGGAAAAGACATCCCAAAAGTGCAATTTGGGCGACTGCAACAGTCCGTCTTGCCAGAAAAGAACGTCGCAATGCTGAACGCGAGTACAAACTTCACAAATCAGACATTAATAGGGAGAGGCGAAATAGATCATCCAACCACCTCAAACAGGTGACAAAAGAAGGCAGTGCCTCAATTTGAGCAGCGCATAGCAACCAGCCCTGACAGTAAGGTGTTCTGGAAGTATGTTCACTCAAAGCAGAGGCCTCACTCTCCAGTTGGTCCTCTTCATAATCCCCACACAAGCCAGGTCACTGACGACCCCAAGAAATGCGCAGAGCTCATTGCTGAATGCTATGCAGGTATTTTCACTATTGAAGACCAGAGTGTACCATCTCCACCACCTATGACATCGGACTCTATTACAACCATGGAATTTACACCTGCAATGCAGCGACGCCACCTAAAAAATAAACGCAACCATGCCTCTCCTGGTCTTGGTGGTGTTACGTACCTACTTCTTAAACGTGGTGGGTACTTCCTTCTGCACCAGTTATCTCGTTTCTTCCAATTCACCCTGAACGACGGTGCTACTCCAGAACAGTGGAAAACTGCCAGTATCATTCCTCTGTTTAAAAAGGGTGACTGCACATCACCTGTGAACTATCGTCCAGTAAGTCTTACGAGTTGCATTGCCAAACTGATGGAATCCTATGTCAGAGAAACACTTTGGAACTTCTGGAACTCTCACAGTCTTATCCGGCCCTTGCAATTTGGATTTATCCCCAACTCCAGCTGCTGTGATCAACTTGTCGAGTTTCTTGAAGACATCACCCGGATCACTGATGGCAGCTCATGGGTGGATGTTGTTTACCTTGACTTTACGAAAGCTTTCAATTCTGTGCCACACAAAAGTCTTATGGCAAAACTCTGCAATGGGTGTGAAGGATGATCTTTTTAACTGGTTGAAGTCCTTCATTCTCAGTCGAAGAGAGGTAGTCACGGTTCTGGGACAGCATTCCTCACCATATGAGATGTCATCTGGTGTACCACAGGGATCTGTTTTTGACCTCCTTTTGTTTGTGGCATATATTAATGACATATATGCCAACTTAAAGAATGCCACAGTACGAAATTACGCAGATGATATCAAGCTGTACCTTGAGATAAAAAGGACAGACCTGAACACTATAGATCTAGCTTGCAGTCTGACCTGGACACAATGCAACAATGGATCTCAGACTGGCAACTCAAGCTAGCTGTGGACAAGTGCACCACCATGCATTTTGGGAGTAAAAACCCAGCGTCCACATACTCCCTCCATAGCACTAATATCAAGAAGTCTTTTTGTGAACATGACCTGGGCATTACAGTCAGCAGCGATTTGCGTTGGACGAAGCACGTCTCTAAAATTGTCAAGAGGGCCGAGGGTGTCTTAGCATCACTCAGAAAGACCTCTGTCAGCCGCTCTCCAGCTATCTATTTAAGGCTGTACATGGCTATGGTGCGGACACACTTAGAATTTGCATCACCAGCCTGGAACCCCTATCTTGCTCAGAACATTGACCGTCTGGAAACTGTTCAGAGACGTGCAACCAAGCGAATACCCTCCATCAGGCATCTACCATACTCTGAGCGCCTTGCTTCCCTGGACTTGGACACATTGAAGCTCCGACGCCTGGCAACTGACTTGGTAAACACCCACAAAATTGTTAACCATCTTGCCAACAACAACCCTGAGTACCTTTTTGATTTCCATGTGTCTAACACACGTGGGCATGCCCACAAAGTCAGAAAACAGTAGAGTTTCCATGACTTTCGGAAACATTTTTTCACGCTCAGAGTTGCTGAAGCATGGAACAAACTACCTGCATCGGCTGTTAGCTGTCGAGACACTGCATCCTTTAAGGCCTCCATGCTTCCCGAGATCCGCCAACACTACATCCTAATGTTCCCCTCCATACACATACACACATGTATATCGTGACTCATACACTATTCACTTCCCTGACATTTGTGTATTATTCTATGTACTGTACATGCACCTTTGATGAGTTGTAGTGCACCTGAGCACTTTACACAATAATTTCATTATTATATCCATAGGGAATTTTTATTTTGTTGGAATCCTTCATTTCGATTGTGCTCTGAATCCATTTTACATAAAAGCTGGATTTTTCAATTAAAGACGATTATAAAGCGTCTGTTGATGATCTGAAATTTGTGAATGACAGTGTTGAGCCAGGTACTTATCTTATAACGAGGTTTAATGAAGGATGAAAATTAGGAACAGTTTCCCTTAAAAACTGTTGCAGAGCAAAGAAAACAAGAACGCTAGTAATAAATTTCATCCATTAAAAGTGTTTCTCCCTTTAACCCCAATGTTATTGTGTATCTAGAACATATTCCTCCTGCTTATTTTCATCCCATTTCATTATGTCGTGTGGTTTCCTCGTTGGATTCAGTAAAGTGAAGAGAAAGGACAAAATAACAAAAGGCTAGATTTAAAAAATCGTCATAAATAAAACGATGCAAAAGTGTGCACCCTCTAAATATTATTCGGCAGATTTCATTATTTCCTCAACTCCAACAGGGGTGTGGTTGACATCAGATGATTAGCGAACAGTTTGCAACATGTAACACCTTATCTATCATCTTTGTGCTAATTTGTTTTACACTATCGAGGGTGTAACAAAAGCTGGAAAGAAGAAGTTCAAAAGATGTATAGCAATGATCATTCGGTCAATTGCAGGTTAAATAATTATAATCCAATGTGCTAAACATGGCACAACTAACACGTTTTATTGGTTTGCATTAATAACGTTAAATCTCCAGAAAGAAAAGCTGATTGCAGATATGGTAACACAAGCGTATGCTTATCACTAGAACTACCAGATATTCTGTCTCATACCCTAAATCAAGCAACATAAACACACCAGAGGTAAAAATCTAATCTTCTGACAAAGAACAACCATCGTAGCAAATTGGATAACTGTTTATTTCACACACTAAAATAAAAAGTCTTGCATAAAAATGTATATTCCCTAAATATTAGTCATCGGTCGTATTTATCAATGGCAAATAAAGCCTATCAAGTTATAAAGTGGAGATAGAAATTTTGTGATTAATGTCTTTCTCAACAATATTTCATGATGTAAAAGAATGAAAAACTTTCAATATCGAAGACTTAGAAAATCTTGCGCTTAGTTAATGTGGTACTTAGAACATTATCTTACAAGGAATGGTAATTTGATATAGTAAATCTTGGATCAAAGAAAATAGTGTTTGGGTACTGACAAAGTAAGACGTCAACGAGAAATCGATCAAATTTCGAAACAATAGAAATAACGATTACGAGAATGTAACGAAAACAAATTGACTTTTAAACAAAAATGACAAGCTTAGTAAACACGGATATCCATCACAACAATAAATCTATTTTATAATTACTTTCGCATATGTAGAACATATACATACATAGATCTATGCATGCATGAACGCATACATACATACATGGTGGCTGCCAACTCGTTTTCGAGTACGGCCACTACTTCATATCCATGTAGGAGAACCCCTACTGATGCGCTGAACGAGTGTGACTTTTTACTCCAGCCAGCAACTTGAAAACTCTGGTAGAAACACTGCACTTGTGACAATTATTGACACATAGTGCTGGGCCCATGTGACGACAAGTGGAGAGAGATCTCCAGATATAAAGCAATACATACATACATACATACAGAAAATAGTGCTGGGCCCATGGTACCATGTGACGACAAGTGCAGAGAGATCTCCAGATATAAAGCAATACATACATACATACATACATACATACATACATACATACATACATACATACATACATACAAACATACATACAGAAAATATGTAAAACATTCCAAAAATTCTTCATGTGACAACTACATATGCACATGCACAGATGCAAAACATGTACATATAACCCAAAGCATACATATTAACACGTATAACAATATTCATACCTGCACACACACATGCCTGTAGACATGCATATATATTTACCTAGTTGATGTTAGCTAAATTCCAATGAAAGAGTCTTGTGTTTATTTTAGAAACCAACTCTCTCTCTGTATTGGTATAACATTATAAAATAATGAAACCAGAAGAACATGTATACATGCATTCATATATTTACCCTTTTGGGGGAGGGGAAGGGATGACCGTTGACTCTTACGAGTTCTTCCGTCCTTTGTCAGGTTTTGTTTTTTGTCCTGCAGGATGTTCGAAATCACCCTCCACACCAAGTAAACTTGGTAGGGTTGCCGGTTTAGTAGCCGACGATGCGATCATGCGACAGGTTGTACTGGGCTGCACGTTACCAGTAGCACTCAAGAGTGAACCGACATACATACATACATAATGGCTGCAGACTCTGCGAAGATTATTGCAATCATTTCCCAGATTACAGAGTTTCGTGCACTTTTAGGCTACGGCCAGTCACCCGAACCTGTATCATATACTGAACAAGCGATGCCTGTGCTTTGAGGGCGTTTTTAAGTGGGGAAAGGCCTTGCACTCGACCAATCCTACTTTCTGAGCATCGAAAACACTACCCGAAAAGGATAACTGGCTAACAACATCCGGTACCTCAGAAGCCGCAGGTTTTTTTTTAGAGTTTCCCTCCTAGAAAGGTGTTGTGGCAACAACTTGCTTTCCTATATATACATATATGCATACATACACACATACATACAAACATTATCGCTGGAAATCGATTTCTAGTAATGCCATCGCACCTTACTTAATCATGAGCGACATGGACATGGGTATTTATTCTTGCTAGGAACTTGCCTATGGACAGCTATGCTATGCAAAAGATTTCACATATAAGCGGTGCTTGTGCTTGAAGCTTTTTTAAGTGAGGAAAGGCTTTGCACGGTCACAAATCCACATCTGGACATCGAATGCATTTACTTAAACGAAGTCCCAGGTTTTATATCAGAGTGGCCTTCTCCTAGAGAGACGTCATAATGAAGACTAGGAGTCTCCCACTCCACAAAAAAATTTTTTTTAAATCATTATTGGATGGCCTTTGACTCTTCTGAGTTACGCCACCCTTCACGGGTCTTGTTCTTCATCCTACAGAGTGTCCAAAATCACCCTCCTCGCCAAGCAAACTTGGTGGAGTTGCTAGTTTAGTCATCGACGAACCGACCATGCACAGGTTGCAGTGGGTTACATGTTACCTGTAGCACTGAAGAGCGACGTGACATGCATACATTCATGAGGATGATGGCTGCCCCCTCGTTATCGAGTACGGCCATTGCAGGAGAAAAAACAAACATAATAATAGCAATAATAATAATAATAATAATAATAACATCAATAATAATAACGACAACAACAACAATAATACTTTCTTTATTAACCACAAGGATTTACATAAAGTAGACATTAAGGACAGTACAGGACAATACAGGACGGTACAAATGGGCATTTCTGCGTGTAAAAAACAAAAACAGAGGATGTAACAAAAAATAACAATGTAAAATTCCCCAATACGGGGGAGACTTCCGAAGGACATTCGTGGAGAAAGCCCATTAAAAAGCCACAGTGACCCTGATCACCAGGGCAAATGCCCTCTCCCAGTTTTCCAACTTTAATTTACAGAGATATACTCAGTGTAGGCCCATTCACTCGGGCCATTTTTGCCTCTCTCACCCTTCTTTTAACGAAATGCTGGGAAGAGCGCACTTGCCTCTCTACCCTGATTTTCCTTTTCAAATAAATTTTGAAAAAGTTAATCAGGGCATCACCGAAGAGGTAAGTGCTCGTCTTCAGCCCTTTCAAACGTGTCCACCATACTATTTCTTTCGCCATGGCCACCAGACAGATAAAAACTGCCTGCACTTCAGGGCTAAAAGAAGAGGGCGGGCAATCCTCACGATGGACTCAGCTGATAGCTGGATCCGTCCTACATGCGACAGCAGGTGTTCGACATAAATCCACAAGTCAGCAATGCTCGGTCACTGGACGAGTGTGTGCAGGACGGTTTCGTCTCCCTGCGCGCATCTCGGACATGCCCGGCTGACGGCACCTCCATGCCTGTAGAGTTTATCCCGAACTGGCAAAGCTCCTCGGTAGCATTGCCCGGCCAGGGATTTCTGGAAGTTGTCGATAGGCGCTGGCCCGAAAGTTCTCCCGAAGAGATTGGCTAGTTGATTTTCGTCGAAGCCTATAGTTTCCCCAAGTACGTCGTCGCTCTTCCCCTCCACTAATCCTCTATAGAACGCCAAGGTAGAGTTTCCAGCGATCACATTGCCGGATTGGTCGAGGGCTGTGAGCGCCTGAAGACATTCCAGTCTCCAAGCGCTCCTTCTCGGTCTTCGCAGCTCCGACAAGGAGACGAGCTGGGGAAAGACGCGTCTAGCAAACGGCGACCACACCTGATCACCGTCGAGGAAGAGGTGGAGATGTCGTAGCCTGAGCGCGTGTCTGCGCATCATCAGCCACGGCATGCCCATCCCTCCACGTAGCGGGTGTTACAACAGATGGACCGCCTGACCATCGGAGCGCATCTCTTCCACAAAAAGCGAAAGAGCAAACGCTCTAGCGCAGTCAGGCGGAAATTAGGACAAGGTACGACGGTCAGGCGGTAATAGATGACGGACGCGATGTACGCGTTAGCCACCTCCGCTCGACCTTTCAGGGATAGCTTCCTCTCCGCCCATTTCTGAGTGAGAGAAGCCACCCTGCTCGTCACCTCGTCCCAGTTTTTGTCCGTCTGGAGGTCCGGACCGAATCAGACCCCTAGCAATTTAACCGGTCCGTCCGACCACGCTGTTGGACGGCATGGACCTGCCTCTCCCGGTGCCGAGCTGCAGGCCCACTGACTTTTCTTGGTTGATCATTGCTCCTGTCACCGCTTCGTATTCTCTTAGTGTAGTGTGATCGCCTCGATGAGTTTGGCGTTCGACACCACTACGGTGATATCGTCCGCATATGCTGACACGGATCTTCCGCATCCTAAGTTCGCGCGGGATCCCTCTCAACGTCTCCAGTTTGTGCAGTAATGGCTCGAGAGTCACTACGTACAAGAGGGACGAGAGGGGACATCCTTGGCGGACCGAGCGCATGTTTTTGAACGGTTCCGAAAGGTGACCGCTCACTCTCACCACAGAGCAGATATCGCTGTGCATGGCAGCGATTCAGCCTCTGAAGATGGGCCCAGGGCCAGCCGCCCTCAGTACTGCCGCTAGGTAACGATGGTCGACCATATCTAAAGTTTTCGACTGATCTAAATTGATCAAGGACCCACCCTTACCAGGTTCCCTCGCTACCCTCTCTACAATGTATCGCATGAGGTGGAGGTTGTCGTGGATGGATCTGTCGGGAATGGCGCATGTCTGCGCCTCTCCCACCAGACCACCAACGACAAGCTCCAACCTCTTTGCTAGCACCTTGGCCAAAATCTTGAACTCTGTGTTTAGCAGAGTTATGGGCCTGAAATTATCTATGTTATCCCCCTTGTTCGGATCGTTTCTCAGCAGCGCCACCGCTCCTCGTCTCACAGAGCTGGGAATTCTCCCGTTATGTTGCCAGTTGCAGTAGACGTCCGCCAAGAGGCCTCCGAACAAGTCTGGCATCTGTGCGTAAAGTTCATAGGGCAGACCATCCAAACAAGGCGATTTACCCCTTGTGCAGCCAGTCATTGCCTCCCTTACTTCAGCGGCTGTTATCGGCTTTTCGCAACACTCCGCCTCAGTGGCCAAGAGCCGCGGCAGTCTGTCGAGGTAGACACTAAAGTCCATCCCTCGAACCGGCCCGCCGCTGTCCCCGAACAGCTGTGCGGCGTGTCGCTGAAAAGCTTCACACATTTGCCCGGGATCGAGTAGCAGGCGCCCGTCGTGGTCCACCAAAGACCGGATCGTGGCTTTGTTGCCACGACGCGCCTCCACCACTCGGGCCCATTGAACGGCTTACGTCCCCTCGTGTCTGAGAGCATGCACCCTAGCTCCGACAACGCAGCCTTCGTGCTTTGAATTGAAGAATTGGTCAAGGGCGAATTTCGCCGCAAGTACGTCGGTCGCGATGCCTTTGCTAAACGCCTCGTCTAATTTTCTAACTAGTTCTCCCTCTGCTCTATTTTTCTCTATTGCTAAAGCCTTACTAAACCTAATGGACTCTATTCTAATCGCTCTTTTCAGAGCAAATCACCACTTGTTGTTGACGATGGTCCCCGTCAACGCCCGCTTAACTAGTTCGCTAATCCGGTCTCTGTAGGTCTTGCGCGCCGGTAAGGACGCGTTTAGCTTCCAGTAGCCGGGTCTTCGTCTATGAAGCCTATCTAAGTCAAGCACAAAGATCACGAATTTGTGGTCCGTGTAGCCGACTATCTTGAATTGTGGACAGCCTATGCTAGACCTATCTATTTCCCTACACAATACTCTATCTAGATATGATCTGGATGACCTAGTGCGGTTTGTCCAAGTCCACATTGGCACATTCGGGAAATCCAATCGGTACCTATCAGACAGTTCAAAACGCCTGAGCTGGTTAGTGAGGTTCTTGCACCCTCCTCCCCTATCCGCTAATCCCACACATTCCCAGCATGCATCTAAGATCCCGTTCCAGTCGCCCACTGACACTAAAGAGCGGGACATTCCAAGAAAGGTCTCCAGACGCCGGAAGAAATCAGGCCGCCCTGCTCCTGTCGGGGCATAAATAGCCACTAGCCTGAAAGCTTGCCCGTCTCCGCTGGTCACGTCCAGCACCACCAACTTACCTTCTGGGTCCAGGAAGATGGCCCTAATTTTGAGAACCAAACCTCTCCGAAAAAGCACAGCAACTCCCCCCCCCCCCCGATCCAGGACGGCTGGGAGATGCGTACACATCGTAGCTGCCGAAGATCGGTGCGAAGGCCCGTGCTTCGGAGATTCTTGTCTCGCTGATGGCCACTACATCTATGTTTAGTGACCTGAGGTCGTTGAGCAGGTGGCCCTCCTTCCATGACGACCCCAAGCCACGCGCATTTATGCTGCTTATTCTGAGTGAGGTCATGTTGAAATGGAGTGAAAAATATGGAAAAGACCACTTACCTTACTTCTCCTAGAAGAAGGATGGTTTCTCCATCCTTTTCACTGATTGTGGCCTCCTCCGGAAGGATGTCCTTATAAATCCTCCTGGAGAGTGCTTGTCGGAAGTCTCCGATGTCTTTGGGGAATTTTTGTTTAAGTGTTGTGTACGTTTCTGTGTGATGCGAGTGATTTGTATGTGTGGAGATGGTGTGAACTTTTGGGTTGTTGTGTAGGCTTTTTCTGTAATGCTGGTTTTGTGTTGGGTGTAGTGTAATAATTGGTTGTTGTTCAAATTTAATGCTGTGTAGTGTGTATCGTTTTGGTTGTTTTGTTTTGTTTGCGTTTGTTGTGGGTTTATTTCTGTTTCGCTTTTTGCTTACTTTTGTGGTGTTGGTGATGGTGGTGCTGGGGTTAATGATGGTGATGGTGTTGGTGTTTGTGGTGATGGGGTTGGTGATGCTGGTGTGGATGGTGGAATGGCTGTCTTAACTTTTTTCTTTGATAGTTTATTTGTTTCTCTCTGTATTTTGTTTTTGGAGGGGGAGAGGATTTTTTCTTTTTTAGTTTCTTTTTCTTTTTTTCATTTTTCCTGATGCAGTTTCCCACTCCTTGTCACAATCTGTCTCCAGTTGCGATAGGTTAGGGAGTGGAAAATTCTCCACAGGCGTTGGTTTTGTTTGTGGCGTGGTGGATGGTGTAGGCGCTGGTGCTACTCCTGGCGCGTTGGGTGGTGGTTGTGTTGGTTTTTGCTACAGTTGCTGGGGTTGTTGCTGTTACAGTTGCTTCTGTTGTTGCTGCTAGAGTTGTTGCTGTCATTTCTGCTGCTGCTGGTGTTGATGGTTGAGTCACTGGGGTGGGTAAGAGAGGCGGCCTCAGCCTTTTAGCCTGAGGCCAGAAAGCCCTTAGGTGGGTTACTTCACCACAAACGATACACCTAGGCCTTCTGTCCTCGACGATTACGGTGAGGTGGCTGCCGTCTGGGATATCCTCAATGCTTTTTTGGTCTGCTTAGATCAGGTGCTCCATCCCAGTTCCGGACAAGTCCTCCTGCTTTTCTTTCGCTATTTCGATTATCTTGTGTTGGTCTCGATGCCGGCGAGGACGGCAGCCATTAGCCATGGAATTTCGATGGCCGGTGGAACGTGGGTCACCCTGATCTTCACGAGTCTCTGGCCACAATAGCTTGGGACGAGTGTGAAGTCGTCACTTCTTAATGAGGCCATGGAGTGTTCTCTGGCCTCCTGTGGTGTTCCAAAGAATACGTCCACGGTTCCATATTTCTGCCGATATTTCTGTCCGATAAGACACGGTACATAGGCGCCGATGCTCCATTTTATTAGGTGGGGGTGGGGGGTGGGGTGACCCTGTACGTACCCATCTTTGTTTACCATTCTCTTGGCTTCATGTAATTCCTCCTGAGTTACCTGGATTGCTTCGCACTTTTTTGTTACTTTGGCAAAAGACAGGGTGGTTTTCTTATTCTCATTGTTGCTGTTGTTGTTATCGTTATTTTTGTTATTGTTATTTTTAGTTTCAGTTGTGGTGGTGGTGGCGTCAGTGGTGTTCGGTGTGGAAGAGTCTATTTTGGGTGAATCCATTTCGATATCACGAGATAATTTATTTTTTTCTTTTGTTTCTGTTGTCGCTGTGGTGGTGGTGGGGGTGGCGGCTTCAACACCTGCAGTCATTGGTAATGGCGGGAAATTAATGTCTGCACCAGACAAATTTAAATTATTGCTACTGTTTATATTTTTAGTGTTGGCAAACGTAGTAATATTTACAATGGTGGTGTCAGTGTTAGTTTGCGAGGAAGGTGTGATTGTGTGTCGTTCATACTTCTTTTCAAATAAATTTTTGGTTTGATAATTATAAAAGTTTAAATTTTGGGGCTCAAGGCCCCAATCTTTTTGAGTGTCCTTTTCCGAAAGAAAATGATGTGACCTTATAAATAGTTAACAACAAAAATGTTCCATAAATGGCAATTTTAAACAAACGAAAACAACAAACCTTTGCGGAGCTCACGATGATACGATTTCCTACGTAGGTCGCCAATAATAATAATAATAACGATTTCATTTATCGGCCACAAGAACCGACATTTAGGGGACAATACAACAGACTGGGACAGTGGAGTTTTACAGAAAAATCGAGTAAACAATATGAATAACAATAACAAAATAACAATAAAATAACAATAAAATTACAACAAGAAAAAATTCACCAATAGGGGGGGATGACCACCCAGGGTTCGCTCAGGTATCCCACCAATCCTGAACGACCCGACGCTTCGAGAGCACCCTGGAAGGGCACCCCTCTCCTCCTCAAATTTACCTACCTACAGCCGCATGACCAGAGTAGGCCCACTCACCCGGGCCATTCTCGCCACATTCACCCACCTTTCAGCAAATGTACTGGGGGGGGGGGGTAGCACTTCTCTCTCCACCCTCACCTTCCTTTCCAAGTGAAACTTGAAAAAGTTGACGAGGGATTGGCCGAAGAGAAAAGTGTCTGTCTTCAGTCCTTTCAACCTCGTCCACCATACAACCTCTTTCGCTACAGCCACCAGACAGAGGAAAATTGCCTGCCCTTCCTGGCCAAAAGAAGGCGGCGGGTCTATCTTCACTATTGACTCGGCCGATAGCCGGATCCGTTATACACGCAACAGCAGCTGTTCAACATAACTCCACAAGTCAGTAATGCACGGACACTGGACAAGTGCGTGCAGAACGGTTTCATCGCTCTGCGCGCATCTCGGGCAGGTCTGTCTGACAGTACTTCCATGTCTGTAGAGTTTATCTCGAACCGGCAGTGCCCCTCGGTAGCACTGCCAAGCGAGGGATTTTTGGAAATTATCCATCGTCCCCGGCTCGAAAGTCCTCCGGTACAGACTGGTTAGTTCGTTTTCGTCGCACTTGCCCACCACTAATCCTCTATAAAACTCGAGAGTGGAAGTTCCACTGACCGCATTTTACGCCTGGTAAAGGGCAGTGAGTGCGTAGCAACATTCCAGATGCCAGTCACCCAGTCTCGATCTCTTCTTGACCCAGGACTGCAGCTCAGTCAAAGAAACGAGCTGCGGAAAGGCCCGTCTGGCAAACGGCGACCACACCTGTTCACCTTTTAGGCAGAATATCTGGAGATGCCGCAGCCTCAGCGCGTGTCTGCGCATCATTAGCCACGGCATGCCCAGCCCTCCACATAGAGGGTGCTGGCAGCAGATGGACCGCCTCACCAGCGGAACATGACCCCTCCACAAGAATTTGAAGAGGAGCCGCTCCAAGATGGCGAGGCGCGAACGGGGGCAAGGGAAGACGGTCAGACGGTAGTAGATGACGGACGCGATGTACGCGTTCGCCACCTCCGCCCGATCTTTCAGTGATAGCTTCATCCCAGCCTATTTCTGGGTGGGACTGGTTACCCTGCCCGTCACCTCGGCCCAATTCTTATCCACCTGGAGGTCTGGCCCGAATCAAACCCCGAGCAACTTTACCGGTCCGTCCGTCCAGCGCCTAACGACGCTGTTGGACGGCATGGCCTTGCCTCTCCAGGTGCCGAGTTGCAAGCCCACCGACTTTTCCGGCTTAAGTTTTGCTCCCGTCAACCTTTCATATTCCTCCAATAAGTTGTCGACCACCTCGATTTCTGAGGTGTCCGACATCATCACGGTGATATCTTCCGCACAAGCCGGCGCAGCCTTTCCGCATCCCGGTTCGAGCGGGATGCCCTGCAACAGCTCCAGCTTCCGCAGTAAAGGCTCGAGAGTTAATACGTACAGAAGGGAGGAGAGAGGGCACCCTTGACGGACCGATCGGGAGACCTGAAACGGTTCCGAGAGGTGGCCATTAATTTTGACCATCGAGCAGGTGCCGCTGTGCATTGCAGCGATACAGCTTCTGAACACGGGGCCGCAGCCAGCCGCCTTGAGGACAGCCTCCAGGTACCGATGGTCGACCCTGTCGAATGCTTTCGATTGATCTAAATTGATCAGAGCCCCACCGAAGCCATGTTTACACCCTACCCTGTCTATAATGTACCGCATTAGGTGGAGGTTGTCGTGTGTGGACCTGGTTGGGATTGTGCAAGTTTGCGCCTCCTCAACCAAATCCCCGACGACAAGCGCCAACCTCTTCGCTAACACCCTGGCCAAAATCTTAAACTCTGTGTTGAGCAGAGTTATGGGTCTGAAATTGTCTAATGTGTCCCTCTAGTTCTCGTCTTTCCTTATCAGCGTCACTACGCCCCGACTCACAGAATTGGGAATACTCCCATTTTACTGCCAGTTGCAGTAGTGTGCTTCGAGGAGATTGGAGAACAAGTCTGGCATATTTACGTAAAGCTCGTAGGGCAGACCATCCAAACCGGGTGACTTGCACCTCATGCAGCCGACAAGGGCATCCTGAATCTCGGCTGAAGTAATTGGCCTTTCGTAGCGCCTAGCGTCAGCGGTCGAGAGTTGCGGCAAGCCATCGAGGTAGGGACTGAAGTCCGCCACCATCTCTGACCCGCCACTTCCCCCGAACATCCGAGCAAAATGTTGGCAAAAGGCCTCACACATCCGCTTGGAATCGCTCAGCTCGTGTCCGTCTCGGTCCGTCAAAGACCGTATCGTGGTTTTATTACCACGCTGCACCTCTGCCACGCGGGCCCATCGAAAAGCTTTGGTTACCTCGTTTCTCAGAGCACGCGCCTTAGCTCTGACAATGCAACCTTCGTGTTTCGCATTGAAGAAATGGTCTAATGCCATTCTCGCCGCTAGCACATCAGTTGCAATGCCACGACCAATAGCCTCGTCTAACTTATCTACCAACTCCCCCTCCTTTCTATTTTTCTCTAACGCTAATTCTTTGCTAAACTCTATCGACATTACTCTAATCTCTCTTTTGAGAGCCCCCCACCATCTATTGTTGACGATTCCCCCTGTCAACTTTTTCTTAACTAAATTGTTGACCTGGTCCCTGTAAGCCTTACGTGCCGGAAATGACATGTTTAGATCCCAGTAACCAGGTCCTAACCTACGCGTCTCATCTAGGTCGACCATACAGATCACAAACTTGTGATCTGAATAGGCGACCTTTCAAAACATGGACAGCTTACACTATTTCTGTCTATTTTCCTAATGAATATCCTGTCTATATACGATCTAGATGACCCTATGCGGTTAGACCAGGTCCACACTGGCGCATTAGGAAAATCTAGTCGGTACCTGTCAGCCAGTTGGAACTGGCTGATCAGGTTCTTGAGGCTTTTGCACCTCCAGCTCCTATCGGATACTCTCACACAGTCCCAGCGTGCGTCTAAGATGCCGTTCCAGTCCCCCGCTAACAGTAAAGTGCGAGACGTGCCCAGAAAGGCTTCCAGGCGTCTAAAGAAGTTCGGCCGTCTTGCCCCTGTAGGAGCATAGACGGCCACCAGTCTAAAGGCACCACCTTCGTTATTGTTCACGTCAAGGACCACCAACTTCCCGTCCGGGTCCCGGAAGATCGACCTTACCTCGAGATCCAGGCCTTTTCTAAACAGCACTGCCACCCCGCCTCCCATTCCCGGCCGGCTAACAGATGCAAAGATCTGATAGTCGTCAAAAGTAGGGGTTAGCGCGCGCGTGTCGGAAATCCTGGTCTCGCTGACGGCAATTACATCCATTTCTAGAGACCTGAGGTCGTTGAGCAGGTGACCCTGCTTCCAGGACAATCCCAGGCCTCGAACATTTAAACATCCTACTCTTAATACGGCCATGTTGGCAGATTAAAAAGAGAGAGAGGAAAGGTTTACTTACCTTCCGGGCTCTTGTGAAGGTTGGGTTGTTCGACCTCCATAGTTGGTGGGGTTTCTTTTGGGAACCTCTTTAAAAGTCTTGAAGTGGGTTTTACGTTCGGGGTTCCCACGTCCCGAGGAAAGCTGTCTCGTATTTCTTTGTATAAATCGATCAACATTCGCACCAGAACCAAATCTTCCGGCACGCGAAATGTGCTCGATTTAAAAATGTCTCCCTCTTTTTGTATATTTTCACTTCGTGCTACGAGGGCCATCAGTTCCTTGTTGGCCCTCCTGACGAGCACGAAGTTTTGTATGTTTGTTGGTGTGATTTTATTTGTTTGCGTGGCTGTGGTGGTGATGGTTTTGGTGGTGTTGTTTCGGTTGTGTCTGTGTTTGTTGTGAGTGTGGTGTCTGTGGTTTCAGATGTTTATGTGTATATTTGTTCTTGCGTCTGTTTAGGTTGTTTGCGTTTGGGGGATTCTGGTGATGGTGATGGTGGTGTTGATGTTGGTGTTATTGGAGAGATGTTTGCGTGGGTGGTGTCTGCGTTTTTTATTGCGGGTGATTTTGTGCTTTGTTGAGTTTTTTTTTCTTTTTGTGTTTCCTTTTTTGTATTTAGGGGGATTTTGGTTTTCCCTCATCTTCACTACTGGTAGATGAGGGGTCTGTGTCTGTAAGTGTGTCTGTATGTATGTTTATGGTTTTATTGGTGTGTATTTTGGGGGGCAGGGGGAATTTGACAGCTTTCCTCCTTTCCCTGCCTGGGTGGTCAATGTTGGTGGTGGTTTTGGTTGTGGTCCTCGCCTCGGCGTCGGCAGCAGTGGAGCCTTTCGACCCCTTGCCTCTTTCAGCAGTTGAGGGCAGAAGGCTCGCAAATGAGTTTTTCCCCCACAAACAAAACACTGCGGCTTTTTGCCTTCGGTAATAATGTGAATGACCGTCCCATTCTGAAGGCTGATGTGGTCCAGGGTTGACCTGGAGAAGGGTCTCCAGGTCAACCCTGGACCAGTCCTCTCTGGCCGTTCTGGTCACTTCTATAGGGACGGTATCCGTCCTCTCCACAATCACACATCCCAGAAGCCACCACATGTCAAGTCCTGGTGGGATTGTGGGAATGCGGAGACGGGCCGTTCTTTTTCCCATGTGGGAGGGGTACATTATTACCTTGCTGGTTTTGCAAGGAGTCATAGCGTGTTTCATAGCGAGGGCTTCTGACTTGAAAAACACCGAAATGGTGCAGTACTGTCTGCCCCTCTCTATGTATTCGGTTTCTTCTCTGATGCACCTCAGCGCGACTTCGACATCTTCCTGTGGGATTAAAGCTGCCCTTTTGGTTTGTGCTGAGATGCATCTATAATGCACCGTTCTGCGCTCCACTGCCTCAATAGCTTCTACCGGGACAGTTAAGTTGGCCCAGGTTTGCTCTTGCTTGATGAGCTTCCATGCCTGGGCCAACTTTTTATCTTTGTTTGAGAGGTACATGTTGAAGCATGGCCTCTTTTTTGCTGTTGCTGCAGCGAAAGTGTTCTCTTGTTTTCGTTGGGGGTGTTGTTGTCGTTGTCGTTGTTCTTGTTGGTGTTGTTGTTATCACTGTCGCTGTTATCATTGTTGTCTTTGTTGCCACCGTTGTTCTCGGTGCATTTGGTATTGTTGCTGTTGGTGTTGTCGCTATTTGTTTTCATATTAGTGGTGTTGATATTGTTGTATTTGTCATTTTTTTTTGTTATCTGTATTTTCGTTGTCGCTGTTACTGTCATTTTTTTCAAAATTAGAGTTCTCCTTGGTATCATTGGTGTCTTTGTTTACATTGTTTGTGGTGTTGTTTGTGTTATCAATTTGTGTTAATTTCGCTGTAGCGCTCCTCTCAACTTCTACGTCGTTGTCGCACGACAGCAGACATATCGCTGGGGGGCGTGGCTCAGCCATGTTTTTTTTTTCTCCGTAAATTTTTTTAAATGTAAAAAAAAGTTCAATTATTTGGGCCAAAAGGCCCAAATATTATACTTTCCCCTTCACAGGGCAAAGTCTAAGGGCTTATATCCCTTACACAACAAGAAATATTTAACAACAAATAATTTTAACAGGCAAATAAAGCGACTTACTGGGGCGAGCAAAATACGTCCGATTAGACCAATAATAAAAATAATAATAATAATAATAATAATAATAATAATAATAATAATAATAATAATAATAATAATGATTTCTTTATTAACCACAAGGGTTTACATAAAGTAGACATTAAGGACAGTGCAGGACAATGCAGGACGGTACAAATAATAATAATAATAATAATAATTGTTTCTACTTTAGGCACAAGGCCAGCAATTACCCAGTGCATTACTGGTACTTTATTTTATCGACCCCGTAAGGATGAAAGGCAAAGTCAACCTCGGCGGGATTTGAACTCAGATCGTAAAGGGACATAACTATGCTGGAAAGCATGGCGTCCGACCCTCTACCGATAATAATAATAATAATAACATCAATAATAATAACGACAACAACAACAATAATAATATACATACACACACGATAGCAGTTAACAGCGTTGCGATCAAATGTGGCTTTTTAGCCCAGCCAATGATCTGAAATGTCTTGCACAGACTCGGCAACCAAAACATTCACTGGGAATAGTTGGCTGTGGTTGGAGATCATGTACTTTTGCATGTCGTTTGAGCCCTCCTGCTGATTTACATTTTCTACCACAATTCATACATTCATACATACATACACACATACACACATACATACACACATACATACATACATGCATAAATACATACATACGTATATACAAATAAGACGTGATATTTGATATATAGATGCAGGGTGTATATAATCAGTGTTCAAATGCATGTGTTACCACGCTAGCCTTTACTGTATGTGTGTGTCACAGGATGTGTTTGTCTGCTAGTAAGTTTGTAGTAATTTGCCGCGGCTGGGTTGGATTTGTGTATTCCAATTGCGTGAATGTGTGTGCAGATTGTGTGTGTATGTCTGTGTGCTTGTGTTTTTGTGTGTGTGTCTGTGAGTGAGTTTTCGTATAAATGTTTGCTATGTTCGTGAAGAATTAACTACAAGCAATTCATAATTTTACGTTAAGGATTGGTATGTGAGGCCAAAATAAATGATTTTACAATGAATTTGATCTGATATACTTTGTATGAAATCACGTGGGCCTTCAAGGGATGTATTTTAAGATATTTTTTGGAAATGTCACGATATCATTTTCTTGGCTTCAAATTCCAAGGAATTATACGATTAACAGATATAATCACTCAAGCCAATGTATGTATATATGTTTCTCTTTCTTTTAATTTCCTGTACATTTTTGACCGGCTACCTTCCTGGTAGCAAGGTTGTAAAAGAAAAGAAATTGTTATCGCTTGAATCGCAAGAATGTTTTCCAAATTTTGAAGTTGCCAGCTGTCGCAGCCATTTGTAGACTATGAATTAGGGAGCTGCGTTCTTTGTCTACAAATCCAAGTTCAGTTATACTTTGGTCCATGCAGGCTGGTATATAACCTGTAGTTCCAATAATGATGGGTATGTATGTATGTATGTATGTATGTATGTATGTATGTATGTATGTATGTATGTATGTATGTATGTATGCATGTATGCATGTATGTATGTATGTATGTATGTATGTATGTATGTATGTATGTATGTATGTATGTATGTATGTATGCATGTATGTATGTATGTATGTATGTATGTATGTATGTATGTATGCATGTATGTATGCATGTATGCATGTATGTATGTATGTATGCATGTATGTATGTATGCATGTATGTATGTATGTATGTATGTATGTATGTATGTATGTATGTTCTTCTGGTTTTATAATTTCACAAAGTTTTACCAATAGAGAGAGAGTTGGTTTCTAACATAGACACAAGACAATGTGTAGATGTGTATGTTTTGACTGGTATGTGTGCATCTGTATATGATTTGCATCTGTACATATGTATATGAAGTTATTAGATGCAAAATTTTTGGAATGTTTTACATATTTTTACTGTTCCATTAATGGATTGTACTTGTAATTTCCTAGCTAGTTGTGTTCTTTCTGTTCCTGTGAAGCCTAGCTTCTCAAAATTTGTATTGAGGCAGTTACTAACATATCCCAGTGCCCCAATAATCACAGGCATAAATCTGAAGGTGTAATCAGGGTGGACTATCTGCAGATTTCTCAACAGTTCTGCATAAATATTCTCCTTTTCACTAATCTTTGATATTATATTAGCATCTGCTGGGCAGCTAATTTCCACTAGTGTGCATGCTTTCTTCTCCCTGTCCCATATCATAATATCTGGTCTGTTATGCCTGTATTTTATTGGGGTTTTTACTGGAACATTCCACGAGTATCTTTCATATTACGTACATGGATGTCTTCCACATTGCTGTAGCTTTTAATGTGTTTATTATCGGGGCTATCTTTTTTACGAACTGCATTATACAGTGTTTTGGCCACTACATCATGCTTCATAGGTAGATAGTACCGCGATGATATCTTTGGACAGCTGCTGATGACATGGGTGATATCCTCGATGTTAGTTCTGCAGAGTCTGTACTTGTTATCACATCTAGGTGTTTTGCCTGCATCCCTATCTCTTTTGTGAATCAGGTATTTCGTGTTAATCTCCTGTTCCTGGATTGCAAAAGCGTATCCTTCAAAGTGGGAGCCAATATAGCGGTTGTTGGTCCAAGATAGACTACTTTCCTTATCTATATTACTCTCACTCTGGAGCTTCCTGGCAACATATCCATGCATGATTTTTTGCTGATAAGCATGCAGTTTTTTATCCATGGGTTTACTGCGATACTGCTGAGCGACTTCCCTGGGTGTGAGTTTTTCATTATCACACAGGGAATATCTCTCGAGGTGTTCCTTCCCAACTCTCATGATCTTATCTGTTTCATGCAGATAGACTTGCTCGAGAAACGGGCTCCTACGCTTCGAGGTTCGTAGATGTTGACGGAGAGATATGATGCGACATTTAAATGTTGTCTGGACTGATGTTAGGCCTCTGCCTCCCTGCTTACATTTCAAGTAAAGGCGGTTTATATCACTGTTGATGTGGAAGTTTCCGGTGTTGTTCAGTATTTTTCGAGTTCCAACATCAACTGCTCGGATTTCGTCTATAGTCCAATTGAGTATTCCAAAAGTTGGTGTTAGGACAGGCACAGCAAACACATTGTGAGCCACTGTTTTGTTTTGCGCAGAGAGTTCCGATGACCAAATCTTTCTTAATCGGGTGTAGTATTCCCTGGTTACGCGTTCTTTATTACAGATACCATTATGGGATATGTTCTCATCTATCCCCAGGTATATGTAGCAGTCCTCATCAGATATCGGTGAAACAGTTAGGCCATTGAGGACAATGTTCCTAGATTGGGTTTTTGTTTTCCCCCACTTTACAGTCATGTATGAGCATTTATCTTGGCCAAACTCCATTCCTATATCCTTTGAGAACGTTGTAACAAGATTTTTCTTCATCCCATCCATGTTCTTGGCATAGAGTTTCAGATCGTCCACAAAGAAATTATGGGTTAGGTTCGTATTTCTGTCCTCCTGTGAGCCAATGATGTATCCTTCACATTTCTTGAGCAGAAAGGACAAGGGGTTTAATGACAAGATGAATAATATCATAGAGAGACTGTCCCCCTGAAATATACCCCTGCAATATTTTATTTTATCATTGATAATAGAGCCATCCCTCTCTGTCTTTAACCTTAGGATAGTAGCCCAAGAAGAAGACAGCCTCTATATGGCTCTGACAATAATGTCTGGGACTTTAGCAATTTGGAGGGCCTCTATCATCCAAGAGTGGGGAACAGAATCAAAAGCTTTCCTGTAGTCCAGCCAGAGTGTAGTCATATTCCTCCTAAGTTGTTGCACCTCCAACATCGCAGTTTTGTTGATTAGGAGTTGTTCAGCACATCCCCAAACCCCTTTCTTTCCAGCTGTTTGTTCATCTGTGATGATGTTATTATTTTCACAGTGATCTTGGAGGAATAGTTTCAGGCAGGCTGTATACATCTTATACATCAGGTTCTGGCATACAATGGGTCGGTAGTTTTTTGCCAAGTGGGTGTCTTTGTTCTTGGGGACCAGTAATGTTTGTGCTAATGTCAACTATTCTGGTATATGTGTATCTCCTTTAAGAACTTGTTGGTAGAGGTCAGTAAGATACCTCCGATAGATTATTAGTGTGTGTACCAGTAGCCGAAAATCATGTCTCTTCCTGGTGTTTTCTTATCTTGGAGTTTTCCTATCACAGACTCACTTATTTCGTATGTTTTTGTTGTAGTGTAGGAGAAATAGTTCTTTCGGATTTCTCTTATCCACACTGCATCTTGGTTGAAATTCTTCTTTTCACCACATATTTTGCTCCAGGAATCTATGTCTTTCTGGGATGGGGCCTCAGTGACACTTATTATTTTGCCCTTCATATCTCTATAGACTGATGTTTGGTTTCGTGTGAATCTTTTATTAAGCATTTTTCTCTCACCTACCTTTTTCAGGTATCGGCGTTTTTCGCTAACAGCTCTCAATTCTTGTTTGAGGGTGATCAGCTTATATTGGAGAGTTCTCGTTCTACTGTTACCAAACATCGTCTCTATTTTATTTTTCACTCTTTGTTGGTGAGGAGTGAGGTTTTTTTGTGTTTGTTTGCATGTAAGGAGCATTGTCACATATCCTATGTCTTTTCGTAGGTCAGCAATCTTTTTTTCTATCTTAGTTATATATGATGGCATTTTTGGTGGTGTTCTGTTCTTGTTAATATCTCTGCTATCACCAAGATAATACTTCACTGTCGTTGCTAGGGCACATAAACAGGCGTTGATTTGCCAAAATGTGGGGTTTTTATCCGTCCTAAATATTCATCCCCTATTTCGTTAATAACTCGTAATATTTCATTATTTTGTTTTTTATTAAACAAGAGAGATATTTATACATGAGTTAATTTCTCTCTGGAAGGTTTCGTTGAGGGAAATTTTCAATTGTTTATACTTTTGATTATTATCATTATCGAGGGTATTTTCCACAACAGTCGAGGTAGACTCGGATGGTACACAGATGTCAAATTTCTTCGATTATTATTATTATCGATAGTATTTTCCCCAGCATTCGAGGTAAACTTAGATGGTACAGGTGGTGTCAATCTCTTACAGGCATAGTTGTTTCAAGGCATTGTTCGACCTGGATGCTAGGAAGTCTAGTAACATGGCGACCTGTAGCACGTGTTGTTGATAACATGTTTGTTGTTGGGGACTTACAATTAATAATATTTATCTTATTTTTACGTTCAACAAACGTCGCTTGTTGGCGTAATTGTTTCGCTGTGAAATAATTTAGCTGTGGGTGCATTTTGTCCCAGTGTAGCTTCATTCTATTCATAAAGCCAATGGAGGGATTGTTTTTTGCCATTTTATAACAAGAGAAATGAGATTTATAATTTCGGTTTCTTCTGCAGCTACAACTGAATAAAGTTTGATTACCTTCCTTGTTATTTGTCTTCGGTACTTCCTTAATTTTTTTGTTGATGTTGTGTTCAGCCATGCTGTTTGTAGCAAATCCTTGTAAAACGAATTATGTATTGAGTCGGATATCTCGACGAATTCTAATAAAACGTGTCTTCAGAAGATATAGTTAGAAGAATAACCAGTTATTCAACCTGACTGTAGTTGTGGAATTAATGTCGGAGATAGTATTCATCTAAATTTAATAAATAGTCTCCCACGCCAAAATATGCGACTGATCGCTTGTATGTATGTTATCTCTTTCTCTTAATTTCGAGTATATTTTTTTTGACCGGCCACCTTCCTGGTGGCAAGGTTGTAAAAGAAAAGAAATTGTCATCCCTTGAATCGCAAGAATGTTTTGCAAACTTTGAAGGTGCCAGCTATCGCAGCAATTTGTAGACTATGAATTAGGGAGCTGCGCTTTTTGTCCGCAAATCCAAGTTCAGTCATACTTTGGTCCAAGCGGGTTGGTATATAACCCGTAGCTCCAATAAGGATGGGTATGAAGCTAAAGGTGTATCTTGGATTTGTAAACTCCTCATCAATGGTCCGTAGATGTCCCCCTTCTCCTGTATTTTTCTGACAACGTTTACATCAAGTGGGCAGCTGATCTCCACAACAGAACACGTTTTCAATGTGTGGTCCCAAACAACAATATCAGGCCGGTTGTGCTTTAATTTGGTGGCAGTTTTTATTTTCAGGTTCCACCAGTATTCCTTAGTGCCATCTGTCTCAATATATTCTTCCTCGTTTGTTGTTAATTTTGTTTTCCGAAGTGCGTTCCAGATGGTTCTAGCTATCCCATCGTGTCTCGTGGGGAGGTAGTAGTGAGATGACATTCTTTCACAGCTGGCAACAATGTGGCTTACATCCTCGATCTTTGTTTTACATAGCCTACATTTATTGTCAGCTGCTGGCCCTCCTCTTTTGTGCAGCAGATATTTGGTAGGGAGTTCTTGTTCCTGTATTGCATAGAGATATCCCTCAAGGTGTGATGTCATAAATCTGTCGGAACTCCATGCCAGGCTTTTTGAGTGGTTTATCCCCTCTATGGTCTGTGTTTTACGTCTCAAGTATCCATGCACAACTTTTTCTGTAAATTGGTCAATTTTTTTATCTTGTTTGAACATTGAATAGGATCTTCCGATTTCTCTGGGTGAGAGATTATATATCAGGCTTTATTCCATATCTCTCCTCCAGATCAGTTGCTATTCTAATGATATTTTTTTTCCATGCTTATAAACCTAGGCAAGATGGTTGCCAACCTTTTTCCTCTGTTGAAGGTGTTGCTTCAGTATTACTATCCGGGTCTCATATGTTGTTAATATTGATTTTAGACCCCGACCACCTTCCTTGCGTGAGAAGTATAGTCTATCCACATCACGATTGATGTTAAAGTTCCCAGTAACACTGAGAAGTTTGCGAGTTCTAACATCCATCTCACTTAGTTTTTGCAATGACCAGTTCAGCAGGCCAAATGTTGGCTTTAGAATTGGCACAGCATAAGTATTGTGGACAATGTGTTTGTTGTACGCTGACAGTTCTCATGACCATATTTTCTTTACTCTTCTGAGGTATTCAGTTCTGGTTCTCTCCTTATTTATGGGTCCATCATATCTGACATTCTCATCCTGTCCAAGATATCTGTAGTTGTCACCTGACTGTAGAGGTTGTATTGTCAGGCCGTTCATCTCTAGATTTCTATAGGAGGGCACAGCTCTTCCACGTTTTACTGCCAAATATGCACACTTGGACTCATCAAATTTCATTTTGATGTCGGCCGGAAATTGTGTAATGAGGTCCAATTGTTTCTTGATGTCATTGATATTTGGCCCATACAACTTCAGGTCATCAACAAAGAAAAGATGGGAGATACTTCTGGGCCCACTTCTTTGTCCACCTTGTTTCCTGAGTAGGTAAGATAGTGGATTCAGTGAGAGAACGAAGAGTAGCACTGACAAGCTATCACCCTGAAAGATGCCCTTCTGGTAATGTATCCTATGTATGTATGTATGTATGTATGTATGTATGTATGTATGTATGTATGTATGTATGTATGTATGTATGTATGTATGTATGTATGTATGTATGTAGGTACGTATGTATGTACCGTATTTCCCGGCGCCGGAGACGCTTCGTCCTGGAGGACGCACTCTAATTATAACAACAAAAAATTTGAAAAAAGTAATTGTTTCTACTTTTGGTACAAGGCCAGCACAGGACACATGGTAGATTTTTGAGACTTATTTTAGGAAAAGAATTAGCGTCACCGACGCATGGAAACGGTACGTACGTACGTATGTATGTATGTATGTATGTATGTATATATGTATGTATGTATGTATGTATGTCGGGTCACTTTTCTGTGCTACTGGTAACATGTAACCCAGTACAACCTGTCGCATGGTTGGGTCGTTGGTGACTAAACCGGCAACCCCACCAAGTTTACTTGGTGAGGAGGGTGATTTTAGACACCCTGCAGGACAAAAAACAAAACTTGACAAGGGCGGAAGAACTCATAAGAGTTAACGACCATCCAAAAGTGTGTAAATATGTATATACACATGTACCGTGTGGTTAAACCACTGAGAGTGAGGGACCCCTAGCCTTTGTCAGGGCATTCTTCTAGGCGAAGGCAACTCAGGAAACTGGGATAACTCCGATATAAAACTTGCGACTCGGTAGTTACTTATGATGTTGATCTTTTCTTCTTTTCTGGTTATAGCTACTGTCACTCAGAGAGTGGAATATGCTCAGTGCACAGTCTTTCCTCACTTTAAAAGATATCTTCACGCACAGGCATTGCACGATAGAATTAATTAATAATTATTAATAATGGTATATCGTGCAATGACCATACTCGATAACGAGGGGGGCAGCCATCATATATGTATGTATGCATGTATGTGTGTATGTATATGTGTGCGTCTATAAATATATGTATGCAAATATTTCTACATAAATAAACATCTATATGTTATTATATATATATATATATATATATATATATGTAGGAGGTGAGTTTTATTGTAGTACAATAAAGCAATGTAGATATCGGATAAGAAGCACTCTACAGTTTGTAGGACTGGAGTATACATAATATAAGATCAAAAGATGGTTAAAGGAGTTCCATGTATTTTATTATGCGCATTTCAAAAACAAACATCATCATGCAATAATATTTGTGTTTTCATCAGATAAAACAGGAGAACATGATATGAAGGCTAAAAAACACTTGTTGATTTAAAACTGCACTATCCACAAGTGTTTTTTAGCCTTCATATCATGTTCTCCTGTTTTATCTGATGAAAACACAAATATTATTGCATGATGATGTTTGTTTTTGAAATGCGCATAATAAAATACATGGAACTCCTTTAACCATCTTTTGATCTTATATCATATATATATATATATGTTTGTGTGTGTGTGTGCATGTGTGCGTGTGTGTGTGTGTATGAGTGTGGCTGAAGGTGCGTGGTTTAATGGTTAGAAAGTTCGATTCCCAATCATAAGCTCGTGATTTCAATTGTTGGACCGGATGATGCGTTGTTTCCTTGAGCAAGACCTTTTCTGTCACGTTCCTTCTGTTCACTGGTTTGAAGAAGTGACTTGCAACGTCAACGGTGTGAAGTTGTATAGTTTTTTGCCTTTCTCTTGGACTATACCTGTGGCATCGTGCAGGGCGATTGGTATGCTTGGGTGACGGCTGATCTTCCACAAAACAAATTGCCCCGGCTTGTGTCTCTGAAGGGGAGCTCTCTATGTGAAAATCTGTGTCATTCATGACCGAAGGGGTTCTTTGTTATATATATATATATATGTGTGTGTGTGTGTGTGTGTGTGTGTGTGTGTGTGTGTGTGTGTGTATGTGTGTGTGTGTGTGTGTGTGAACACTAAAACACGCAAGTGAGGTGTTGGTAGGAGGCAGTTCATTGTTTTACGATCGTTACAGATGGTTGATTGATCAATGGAGATTGATGTATCGATTAACATGGTAGTGTGTAAATTAATACCTATTTCTAGTCTCGAAAACCCTGTTCAATTGGCCGTCCTCTTCAGAAACATCGCAAATCCACCATCTACATGTTTAAACTTATTTCCTGACATTCACCCTCCTCCTCTCCTCCACTTGTGTGTCTCTGTTTCTATTTTACGACTACACCAAACATTACTCAATTAAATATATATATATAAAATAAAATGTTTTGAACACAGTTTTGATTATTCTGTAATTTATATTCCGGCTCTGTAAAACATCTGATGTATTTACATTGAGCTATTTTTCTTACTGGTAATGAGGTGGTAATGAATTACTGACCTTTCTTGTTTATAATTATATATAGTGAATATATAAGTATAAATAATATTATTATTAAACGGAAAAAATGAAACGAAATTTCATTTCCCACTCTTAGTACGGCTGTTACTTAAATATAAGTATGTACACGTACATACATATATGTATACAGACGTATACATATATGTATATACGTGTATGACGTATGCATATATGTATGTACGTGTACATACTTATATTTAAGTAACAGCCGTAGTAAGAGTGGGAAATGAAATTTCGTTTCATTTTTTTCCGTTTATCGTTTTCGGTGCACCCGGCCGATTAACCCACTCGATATGCAAATTGGGCTACTCAGCCGTTAATATGCATAAGGTAAGTATACACGTTCAACAATCTGGCAGGAAGGTATACGTTGCTGACGATAGCTACTAAGCTTGAAACTAGTACAGCGCTCCTTTGTCAGTGTTGAGCAAACGAGCAACGATGGTTGCTAGACACTACGGCTTAATACGGGATGTTTGTTTACAAACACATCGAGCATTATAATAAATGTTCGGTGAATCCATACGTACATATATATATATGTGTGCATGTATGTATATATATATATACATACTACTGTACGTCTGTATACATATATGTATGTACGTGTACATACTAATATTATTATTATTATATATATATATAGGTAGTATGCCCTATATATTAATTAATATATATATATATATTAATTTCACTTATATTTCCTTGTTTGAGTCATGTGGCATAACACTTGTTTTAGAAATTGATCAATTTCTAAAACAAGTGTTATGCCACATGACTCAAACAAGGAAAAATAAGTGAAATTAATATATATATATATTATATATAGATTTATAAACTGAAAATAGTCTTTTACAATTAAATAGCTCAAAGAAAGGAATATTTCCGAGCCGTGTAATGCAAATGAATATATGATAGGGATAAACACTGATACGAGTAAACATGTGTTCGCATTGCAAATGACCAAGTTAGCTAGATTGAAACATACTAATTAAAATAATACGGTTTGCCTGTCTTGATCTAAAATAATAAATCAATAAAAACAAACCTATATTGGCAATAGCCGTGATACCCGGACAAATTTTAAATTTGTTTCGCAACAATTAAGTGAAAGTTCCTATTCCTGTGCTCTTCTGCGGGTATCCAGAAATTGGTAAGTATCACGGCTATTGCCAATATAGGTTTGTTTTTATTGATTTATTATTTTAAATCGAGACAGGCAAACCGTATTATTTTAATTAGTATTTTTCAATCTAGCTAACTTGGTCATTTGCAATGCGAACACATGTATACTTGTATCAGTGTTTATCCCTATCATATATTCATTTGTATATATATATATTAATTTCACTTATTTTTCCTTGTTTGAGTCATGTGGCATAACACTTGTTTTAGAAATTGATAATATAGGGCATACTACCCATGTCTTAATAAAATAGGAATATGGTTCATGGCACCACCCCTATTACGGATCCGGACATATTCTCTATATACCTCCATTCCAGATTATCTAACTTTGCTCTATTTGGCTCCACTGCACATTACCTTTAATCCATAAAGCTTGATCTTATTCTGTTTATTCACTCTCATATTTCTTATTGTTTGCAATAGAGCGGTGGATTGACAATAATGTGGTTGATTGGCAGTATCGGTAGAGTGTCGGACACAATGTTCAACAGCATAGAGTTATGGCCCTTTACATTCTGATTTCAAATCCCGCCAAGGTTTGCTTTGCTTTTCATTCTTACAGGGCCGATAAAATAAAGTACCAGTAACCCATTGGGGTCAATTTAATCGACTTTCCCGTCCCCCAGAATTGGTGGCCTTGTGCTTAAATCAAGAACTGTCCTGATGACAGCCTAAGCCAGAAATACGGTGGCAGTTATCCATTCCTGCTTCAGCTGGAAACATAGATGGCATTAGCCGTCAGCTTTTTAATGTTCATCGCTAAAAAAAACTTTCCGAATGTTTATTTGTAAACATACCGTAACTCATTAGATATACAATATTCACATACTTAAATGTATACAGCTATGTCGAAGCTAAAACTTAAATTCTACTTTCAGGCTGAGCCGGCTTGACTGCTCCATATGCAAATGAGTATAATATATTTTCGCCTGTTTCAAATTCCAGCAGAGAGCAGGGTGGGCAAATCACTATTCTAGTGACAATCTATGCCAGAAACGCGTTGCTGGCGTCCGCTAGACTGTCACAGCCCTCAGGTTTTCAGTATTTATAGCTAAAGGTATTTCCAAATGTTTAATCTAATATTCTAAACATACCGTATATTCAATAGAGACACAAAATCCATAAACTTAAATGTAAACAGCTATATCGTAGGGAAAACTTTAATTGTGTATTTTATTGCGCATGATTTTATAGCTTAAATTATCTATAATTTACTTCCTCTTTCTTTATATCAATCTATCTACCCATCAATCAATGTATACATGTAGCTAGCCCAATACAACTATTGCTTAATATAAATAACTGACTGGCCAGTCTGTTGATATGAAAATCTGGCTGATCAGCGGATCTACTAATATGGAGTTCTGCCTGATCAGCCAGTCTGCTAATATGCAAATCAGGCCGATCAGTCACTGTGTATTTTTGTAAATAGCATATATGTTCACTAGCTCTCACAGTTTGGCAGGTGAACAGTAAGCTGTACTGATGAAGTGTGATACCCAGAAACATTAGTGTCTGCAGTTCTGTTCGCATGCCAACATAAGAGCAAGAATGAAGTGTTCATTCTACTGACATGCCTATAAAATTGAGGCTTGTTTGCATAATTGCAAACAAATCGAATGTTATTATTAATATTCGAAAAACTCAGATTACATTTATTGTATTCAGCCATGTAGAGCGAAACTTTCTTTTATATATATATATATATTTATTTATATATATATATATATATATATATATATACATATATATATATATATATATATATATATATATATATATATATATATATATAAATAAATAAAAAGGGAAGTAAGGTTCAATACAAAACAGTGGTTATAGAGAGGTGAAATTGGAAATAGCATGGAACATGTATTTAAGGGTCTGTTTTTATTTTTTTTTTCCTTTCTTTGATTCGTCAAAGTGGCATTATTGAAAATATGAGAGGGACAATTCTTTTATAATGTATATAAAATATATAAAGTATTACCGGTTTCGATGTATTAGTAAAATTCATCTTAGCAAATGTTGAGTATTACAATTAAAAAGAATTAATAAGGATTCAAAACTAAAAATTAAAGATTTTAAATTAAGTGTTGAGCGAAGTTTTTTTCATCTTCCTTGTTGAGAAGGAGATTGGAAAATGACCTCTTCTGTATATATAGAGAGGTAATAGTAGCAACAGCAGTGCCGAAGGGGGGAATTGTAAGCTAGACACAAATTCTATGGGATAGACAACAGTAGGGTTGTAAAAGAAATTCTATTTTTGGAATATAGTTTCAGAGAGTGTGAGAGTGTATATATAAAAATATACACACACACACACACACGTGTTTGTGTGTGTGTGTGTGTGTGTGTGTGTGTGTGTGTGTGTGTGTGTGTGTGTGTGTGTGTGTGTGTGTGAGAGTGTGTGTGATTCAGCTTGTCTGTCGCAGGTCCCTTTATGGTGGGAAATTAAAAAAAGGAAATATGTGTATGAGCATTTTTTTGTCTCTCATTTCATGGTGCGTGTGTGTGACTGTGTGCGTGAATGTGTGTGTGTGTGTGTGTGTGCGTCTGTGTGGGAGAGAGAGAGAGAATATAAAGGGGCGGATTACATATTTAATTTTAGTTTAAATTTGTTAAATATTTTACGTCTCGGATTTGTTGGCGATGGATGGTCATTCTTTTGCGTAATGACATACCAGTCTATCCTATGTAGTTACGTCCACAGCTACCGGATGTGATTACGTAGATTAGGCCCTTTGAGTTGCAAATGAAGTTGTTGTTGACTGTGAAAGTTTGGCCATCTTTAAACGTGAATTTTTGTCCTTCAATTAAGTATAGGCATGTGCCACAGTTTGTTCTTCCGCATTTTGTTACCATAAGGCTGGAAATTTCTTTGTGTACATTTATTCCAGTGAGAATGTCATTTAGTGATTTGGGTTGCCTTTCACTTTTAATGATCTTGTGTGTTGCTAGGATGTTTTTCATTTTTTCATCTTTAAATAGAATGGGGAGGTTTTTGTGTAGGAGGTCGAACATTTCGGTGTTTGTGAGGTTGAACGTGGATACATATGGTAAGGTATTGTTTGTGGTTCTGTGCTTTGGGTTGATGAAAATTTGCGTGTTTCGGTCTGTCTCTTCCGTTATTAATTATGTCAACTGGGAAGGCTCTTAAGGTAAGTGTGTTTTTTAGTATATATATATATATTTGTGTGTAATTATAAGTGTGAAGAACGAGTAATTTTTCTTCATAGTTCTGACTGCGCAGTTTCGCCGACTGGTGTGCAGCCAAAGTGCAATTAACGTACATCTAAGCTGTCATGAGACAGATTCTACAAACTATATATATATATATATATATGTGTGTGTGTGTATATGGTGAAAGATTGAAGAATAACATGGTCGGCTGTAGAAAAAGGGGTTTTATTTCTAGTATTAACAATTGTTTCATTAATTAGGTGAGTCTAAAGGCCGCTAATCACTCGAAGTTGCGTCACTCGACCTTAAATACATGTTTTGATCAGAGGCAAACATGTATTTAAGGTCGAGTGACGCAACTTCGAGTGATTAGCGGCCTTTAGACTCACCTGATTAATGAAACAATTGTTAATACTAGAAATAAAACCCCTTTTTCTACAGCCGACCATGTTATTCTTCAATCTTTCACTATTATTACTCCAACAATAGCCTGCATGGGAATTCTCACGAACTCGCTACCTAACTATGGAAACCTCTTGTTGCGTCAAACAACGCCGTACGCTAAAACTATCTACAATACAGAGTACTCACAGCCTCTCACTGGATAACCTAAAACGATAACTTTTTATCCCATATATATATATATATATATATATATATATGAAAACAGGGAGAAAAAGACGATTATTAGGAAGAAAATATATCTTTTTTCTCTCTTTTTTCTGGGTTAGAAAATGATTAAAATGAAATATTTTACTTTGTGTGAAGTGTTAGTTGATTATTTATTAATTAACAATGGCATTTATTTATTTATTTATATATTTAATAATTGTCTATTACCAGTTTCAGAATTTTTATGCATTATCAAATGATAATAATATGTATTGGTGTAGAATGGTGGTGTTGGACATGTTAAAGAAATGGTGCAGAAAGAATAATGTTATTTACAAACAAGGTTTATGAAGTGAAAAGAAAATAAGAAAAAAACGAACGTAATGTGGAGCATAATAAGGCAATGTGAAAGAAAAAATAATGTTATTTACAGGCATAGTTCTTGAAGATAAGCAGATCAAAATGTGTTAATATAGCAAGAGTGCTTAGTTGATCCATGATGGAGGCAAACAACCAAACTACCCTGAAATGAAGGAAAATATTACAGAATTCTGTAGAAAACTAAGACTCAGTGTGCAACTATACGACAAATTCAATGAGGATGACTCAATAGCCAGAAATAGAAGCAACTACACCCCACCAAAAGACAAGAACAAATTTCTCCATCAATTCTGCGAACACATTACTAATTACCCATAACACCACCTACACAGACATAAACAAATTCCAAACCTAAGCAAAAAAGAATGGAATTGTCTTAACAGTCTAAAAAACGACAAAACTCTAACAATCAAAGAGGCAGATAAAGGGAGTTCAGTAATCCTTATGGGGACAGATTACTACACGACTCTAGTACTCTCAACTCTAGAAAACCAAACATATTATGAAAAGGCCCAACACTACACACAGCAGAAAATAATGAGAAACCTAAAATCCCTAAAAACCCTTTACGAAGAAGGCCTTACAGACAACGAATACAACTACATCACCAATTTCAAAAGCAGAACCAGCCTCTTCTACGGTATCCCAAAGACACACAAAAGCGAAGTAATAGGTAGGGCCTGCAAGCAAGCCACATACATTTACATCAATATAGACCCTCCTGATGACCTTAAATTAAGACCCATAATAGCAGGCACTACATGTGAAACCCACTGCCTAAGCAACTTCCTAGATATTCTGCTAAATCCTTTCCTAAAACACATAAACAGCTTCATAAGAGACGACCTTGACAGGCTCAACCACCTCCTAACAACACTCAATAATGAACATACCCTACTAGTAACCTTTGATGTCATCAATTTATATTCCAATATCCCACAAAACCTAGGTATAGAGGCAATACAATTCTGGCTTGAAAATTTCCCTAGTGAACTTCCACAGCGCATCCCTAAAGAATTTGTGTTGGAGGGACTCAAATTCATCTTGGAAAACAATTTTTTTCGAATTCAATGCCAAATACTACAGACAGAAATTTAGGACTTCCATGGGCACGAAAGTGGCCCCCTCATACGCCAACCTTGTCATGGGATATTTGGAAACCACTCTCTACCGCAAAGTTCTAGAGAAATACGGTAACCGCTTCTACCAACACATAGAAAAGAACTGGAAGAGATATCTGGACGACTGCTTCATCATCTGGCATGAAAGTATAGATAGACTGATTGAGTTTAAAACCCTTCTAAATGGACTCAACACAAACTTACAATTCCCGATGGATTACAACCATGAACAACTCCCTTTCCTCGACATCCTCATCAAGAAAACAAAGAACAAAATAGAAACAGACATATACTAAAAACCCACAGACTCCAAACAATACCTTCCATTCAACTCGTGCCACCCTCGACATACCAAAATGGCAATTCCTTATAACCTAGCCAGAAGGATCTGCACAATAGTTTCAGATAAATACACATGCTACACACGACTAGAAGAATTAAAAACCACACTTATCAGCAGAAACTACCCACCATCCTTAATCAACAATGGATTCCAACGTGCCCTAAAACTCGACATCCAGGAACTCAGACACCCCAAACCCACGAATGAACCGCAACAGAAAACTCTACCATACATCCCCACACACAACCCCCTCAACAATGAGGCATTTGACACATCCTTCCTCTAGAACATTCCTTTACTAAAAAAAGACCCAAGAAGGAACAAAATCCTACAAACACACATCATAAAGAGCAAAAGACAACCTAAATCCATAAAAAACATCCTCACACAAGCCCAAATCCAACAAACCCTCACTATGAACCCTACAGTAACAAAATGCGGAAGGCCCAACTGTGGTATATGCAAAAATCTAATAGAAGATTAAACATTCCATTTTAAACAAGGACAACATTTCACAGTTAAACACAACTTTACATGTGCATCTGAAAACCTAATCTATGTTTTGACCTGCTCAGGTTGTCAAGAGCACTACATAGGACAGACAAAAAACAACCTCCGACAACGTATGACCATCCATAAATCACAAATCAAAATACAGGAATACAGAAAGATTGCGTTTAATGAACATATCGCCAATTGTGCACCCAACCAACATCTAAACTTTAAAATTTTCCCCATTTACAAATTCGTAGACAACGCTATTTTCATCCATTGTACCAATAAGGAAAAGTAGTTAATTAACAAATTCCAACCTCTACTTAATGTACTAAACTGGAACGAACAATAAAGCATTTACAAATACCTATGTCTCTCTAAAGAGTTACCAACCTAACACCCTACCTCTTAAATAAATTAAATACCATCCACCATTCTCTCCGACCCTGAATTACCTCCCCCTGCATATTAACTCTCTAAAAAGGGAAATCATATCAAACCCCAGTCCACCATTTGCCTCCATCATGGATCAACTAAGCACTCTTGCTATATTAACACATTTTAATCTGATTATCTTCAAGAACTATGCCTGTAAATAACATTATTTTTTCTTTCACATTGCCTTATTATGCTCCACATTACGTTCCTTATTTTCATTTTTTCTTTTCACTTCATAAACCTTGTTTGTAAATAACATTATTCTTTTTTCACCATTTCTTTAACATGTCTAACATCACCATTCTACACCAATACATATTATTATCATTTGATAATGCATAAAAATGCTGAAACCGGTAATATTAAATATATAAATAAATAAATAATTGCCATTGTTTAATTAATAAATAAATCAACTAACACTTCACACAAAGTAAAATATTTCATTTTAATCATTTTCTAACCCAGAAAAAAAAGAGAAAAAAATAAAAAGAAAAAACATATTTTTCATCCTAATAATCGTCTTTTTCTCCCTGTTTTCATATATATATATCCTAACTCGTGCGCTTCCTCTCCACATTTTATTATTATCTATATATATAAAACTGAGGATGTCGTCTGTGTGTGTGTGAGTTTGAATCCGTAAAACTCGAGAACCACCCAATCGACTGTTTTCAAATACTTATGTTTCAGGCAGTGTTCTGAGCAAAAAGAATTTCAAATTTTCAATGCCCTAGGGACCACATTAGGCGATTTAGCGATCTCTCTCTATAATTCTTAGTCTTTCTCTTTTTAGATAGATACATACATATAATGTTGTGCCCTTATAATATCTGTTTGTATGTCTGGCTGTCTGCATTACGTCACTTCCCTGAGGATGTTTGTGTGTGTCTGTGAGTTTGAATCCCTAAAACTCGAGAAGTACCCAACCGATTTTTTTTCCAAATTTTACATATGTATTACCTATGTTTCAGGAAGTTTTATGCAGATGAAAAATTCAACGTTTTGATCTCCTGGGGCTCGCATTAGTTGAAAAACTGCGTTTTTTAAGCTTTTTAGGGTTTTTTGGAGGCGTTACGTCAGACCGATTTCCTTGAAATTGTAATTATGTATTATTCAGTCTCTTCTTCATACAGTGAGCAAAGATAATCCAACTTTTTTATGGCCTAGGGCCCGCATTAGGTGAAAAACTTCATATTTTCAGCTTTTTAGGGCTTTTTGGAGGCGTTACGTCTAGCCGATTTTCCCGAAATTTCAAGGCATATTATGCAAATAAAAAAAATCATTTTCTTGATCCCTAGGGCCCGCATTAGGTGAAAACCTGCATTTTTCCTCCTTCATCGAGGAAAATCTTAAAGATTATCCAGCCATCAAAGTATTCGGTTTATTTTCTTTACATATTGTCCAGGCATGGAGTTTTTCCACGATTAGGTTTGTTGGCGGCCCGCCTTCCAAAATACCTTATCCCGTGCAATGCCGGGTACCACTGCTAGTTATATATATATATATATATATATATATATATATATATATATATTTACTCCTTTTAGTAAATGTAGTTGAGTGACTATTTTAAAGATGCGTATGTAGTTTTCCGTTAATTTCTCGCCTCTTTTATGCAACGCAGTCGTACAGATATAACAACTTCATATTTAAGTCCTTGGCAGGCACAGGTGAAGAAAGCTAGCTTCTACTTGCATGTCAGGTACCTCAAGAGATATCCAGTTTTCCCTGTGCTGTTTACCGGATCATCACTCTGAACATCAGTGTGCCAATTCCCGATTCTTCTGCGGCTGACAGTTAGACTATGCACTTATTTACAACATGGCTAGTAACATCGGTGAAACCAGCGCTAGTTTGGGTATATATCAATATTTTTGATATTTCTTTTTATTACTTAGTGTTAGTTGTATTAATCTTATTGACAACCATAATCAATTTGTTCGATTATTGTCACCACACTACTAAATCTGTATGAATATACGGTGTTTCTGGAATTTATTTTAGTTATCATTGAGTAAGATACTGTGTGGCAGGTGATTACACTGCCATAGATGCACAATGCATCTTGTGTTAGTGTGATTTCGTAAATCTAGAATGGACCTGTTATTTTTATCGAAATACATTTTTTCCCAATTCCATCCCGCCCGTACCTTCAATTTATCTTATTTCACATTCTTTCTTCTGATGAAGGGCTAGGGTCCGAAACGTTAAGACCCTCTTCCTGCTATATCAAGCGTTGACCTAATATATCCCTTCCATATACTGTACCTATTGTGTTGTTATTTCTGTACACACACACACACACATACACACATATATATATATACACACACACATATATATATATATATATAGCAAAGAAAGTGTGGTAAGAAACCAGGTGGACCATAACGCACCAGAGTACTCGATACTTAGGGTAGTAGAGTGGGTAATATATATATATATATATATATATATATATATATATATATATATATATATATATATATATATATATATATATATATAATAAAGTATGAATTCCTACGTGTAAAAAATACATATATGGAAACAAGTATTATCCAACCGTATGCCAATGTGGTTCTATGGCGGGTTAATAAATTAACAAGCCAGAATATATAAAATCGAGGTCTAGCAAATAGAGAAAAAGTTTTTAAATAAATATAAAAAAATTCTCTGTACTTACTATATGTGCCTTTACCGCGCTTTCATGCTTCAGAATAAACGGAAAATCCAAGCGGATTTCCATTGAGAAGGTAGCAATCTTCAGAAGGCTCTTCTCCCTCGGAGAATATAAAATGTTCTGGCTTGTTAATTTATTAACCCGCCATAGAACCACATTGGCATACGGTTGGATAATACTTGTTTCCCTATATGTATTTTTTACACGTAGGAATTCATACTTTATTATTATTGATCTCCTCCTAAGGTAGAGATGAAATTTTGGCCGTTTGGACTGCTGCTATTTCTAGTGGCAGGACATTGACCTGTCCACCCTGCCTTTGTATTTGCACACTGAACCAGACAGAATTATTTCTTTCATCATCCGCTCTTATTTGGGAATGGTTTTTTAT
>OZ024740.1:277715528-277718028 GCA_964016885.1 Eledone cirrhosa | reverse complement strand
ATATATATATATATATATATATATATATATATATATATATATATGTATATATGTGTGTGGGTGTGTATAATTACATATACATATGTGTGTGTGTTTAATATGTATACGTGTGCGTATTTGTGTATGTATGTGTATGTGTTTTAGTATTTGTTTATGTATATTTATGTATGAGAGTGTGTGTATGTGTTTACTATTTCGTACGTATGTATACGTGCTTTTTTGTGCGTATTACTTACCACGCGTGTCTGTCCTGTTAGCTGGGTCATGTATCGCTGTCAAAAATTTTTTAAAATATATATATATATATAATATATTAAAAAAATAATGAATAAAACAATGAAACAGTTCCTTATATTAAACAAAAAAAGTTCATTATTTAACGATCGTTTCTAGGACATATATGTGTTAGAATTGGCATGCATATTCAAAAGATCTATGTACAAAATTATACAAACTATCAAAGAGAATGTACATACCATCACATATATATGCTGTCTTCAGAAATAATGAAGTATATTTATTGATAATAACAACAATTCAAAATTATAGGTCTGTTTGGGAACAGATTTTAAATAGACCAATGAAATACATAAAAATTCATCAAGAAAATACAGTTAGGTGTGTGTATATATGTAAGTAACTTCGTTCACAGATATGCATAAAAATGTATGTTCACATGCATACGCATGTCGAAAAAGTGTATGTAAATATAAAAATTCAGGGCTAATGTCTCTGTATGTTTATAATCCACAGACAAAATATACATACATATACATATACATATACACACATATATATACACATATACATACATTCATACACACACACGCATATACATATAAACACACACATACCTACGAACACACACACACATATACACACACACACACACATACGTATATATTATTATTATAACTATATGGATATTGAGGCGCACACATAAACACGGCCACACACACTTACATCTAGATGCAGAATTAAAAGGAGGTAAGGGAGTAAGTAATAAAGGAGGGTGTCAGACTCAGCATATTTATAAAAATGTATCTATAAATTTAGAAATAAAAAGAAAAGAAATATAATAAAAACATAAAAAAACATAAAAGAGAGACATAAAATATACATGCTTATATACATACGCACATTTACACATCCATACGTTCGATACATACATACGTACACACACACACATACACATACTTAACATCACGCATATTAACCTGTTTGTATGCATATACATAAAAAACAAGTAAAACATATATTCATACATATAAATACACACCGATATATATATATATATATATATATATATATATATATATATATATATATATATATATATATATATATATATATATATATATATATATATATATATATATATATATATATATATATATATATATATATACATATATATATATACACATACGCACAACACACATATATACATTTATGTACACACACATACACACATACATACACGTATACAGAATATACCAATACCTTCTAAGGATGACTTCTTACTCCTTATGATACAGGAAACTAACCAATTTATCAGAAGAGTTAGATGGAGGGCCTACCACTTCGATAAAAAATCTAAATATACAGATAGGAAATATATGTATGATTTCACTACTTACAAGAATCCACCACACAACTCTCTACTTGAAGACTTTGAGAAAGACCTTTTTAATTTAATTAAACACCTCAAATTTAAGATGTATAAATCTATCTTTCAAAAGGACTTGATTCTACCCTATTGGACCTAAAAAAGTCTGAAAAAATCCATGTCCACTCGGACAAAACTGGAAACTTATATCACATGGATATTGAAAATTACAATGAGTTCATATATAAAGAACTCAGGAAAAATTATAGAAAAACTAATAATGCGTCACTCACCAACATCAACAACAAAACACACAACTTAGTGAATAAACTAAATATTGAGGATAGAACTGAACCTTTGGCATTGAAAAGACCACACTTCAACCTGAAAGATCATAAATCAAACTTTAACTCAAATCCTTCTATAAGACTTATATGTCCGTCCAAATCTGATATTGGAGTAATTAGCAAAAAAAATTTTGGATAGAGTCATCCCACAAATAAGAAAACATGTTAATTTACCACTCTGGGAAAACACTTCCCAGGTAATTAACTGGTTTAAAAATATTAGATGTAAATCTTCTGCTTCATTTCTACAATTTGATATAGATAATTACTATTCTTCTATATCACCTATACTCCTGAACAAAGCTTTGATATTTGCTAAAAATAGATCTAACTTAACTTTGGATGACATTAATATTATTACACATGCTAGACTAACACTTATTGAATTTCAGAATGAATACTGGACCAGAAACACATATAGTAATCTATTTGATATTACTATGGGTTCAAGCGATTCTGCCCAAATTACTGATCTTGTGGGCCTTTTTCTTCTTTTTAACATAAATTCTTCCTTTCCCCACCTTAAAGGTGGTTTATATCGTGA
>OZ024740.1:277688028-277710528 GCA_964016885.1 Eledone cirrhosa | reverse complement strand
GTATGATGTGGTCATTCACGGATATTTTATAAAATATCTTATAACATAGGGTGAAGACCCTTAATGACTGAAAAAGAACCTTTTTATAGCATCCCCGCGCATGAGCACATTATTCATTATACTAACTTTATACTCTCAGCGCATTGTAGAGGTCCAAGTAATCGGTTAAGTATACATGTTGTTTACGTACGATGTTTGTTAACAACTGAAAGCTGTGATTCAGTTATTTAATGTAAATGCATAGAATAACTTGTTAAATGGTGCAAAATTTGTCACACCTTGTGTGAGTTTTTATTCTTGAAAATATGTTGAAACACAGCAACACCTGCATTAATTTTTTTTTAAAAACTTACAAAAGGTTATATAAATATAAACAGTTTTGTTTACAAGTTTATTAGCAAACCTATGATATTGTGAAACATGTATAAAGAATCGTGACATATTTATTCCTTTTCAAAATTGTAATTATTTGAAGCCTTTCATACTTGAGGTTGTGGAAAATCGATTTCGGTGTCGTCTTAGTACTGAATATGTATTTCTTGTTATAGTCTTTTCATCTCTTCTACTTTGAGAGTGATGTATATTAGTAGCATCTAAAAAAGCAAACTATAAAATATGGAATGAATTTGAAGACATAATCTGTCTATAATATTATGCTGTTGCTAAACGACTGTATTGGGAAAACTTTAATAAATCTTAATACACTGCACTAAGACTTTATATCAGATAATAGCGCATACGGATGAATTTGAACCCAATGTATGTAGCAGGGAAAAAGTACTGTAGCTGCCCTATTGAGAACTGAGTGCTATCTTACACACACACATACACACATGCACACACACACGTGGATATGCTCGTGTGTTGTGTGTATGAGTGTTTGTATGTATGTTTTTGTTCGTATGTCTGTCTGTTTGAATGTATGTATGTATGTATGTATGTTATCTCTTTCTCTTAATTTCGAGTATATTTTTTTTACCGGCCCCCTTCCTGGTGGCAAGGTTGTACAAGAAAAGAAATTGTCATCCCTTGAATCGCAAGAATGTTTTGCAAATTTTGAAGGTGCCATCTTTCGCAGCCATTTGTAGACTGAATTAGGGAGCTGCGCTCTTTGTCCGCAAATCCAAGTTCAGTCATACCATGGTCCAAGCGGGTTGGTATATAACCCGTAGCTCCAATAAGGATGGGTATGAAGCTAAAGGTGTCTCTTGGATACTGGATTTGTAAACTCCTCATCAATGGTCCGTAGATGTCCTCCGTCCTCCTTCTCATGTATTTTTCTGACAACGTTTACATCAAGTGGGCAGCTGATCTCCACAACAGAACACGTTTTCAATGTGTTGTCCCAAACAACAATATCAGGCCGGTTGTGCTTTTTTATTTGGCAGTTTATATTTTCAGGTTCCACCAGTATTTCTTAGTGCCATCTGTCTCAATATATTCTTCCTCGTTTGTTGTTAATTTTGTTTTCCGAAGTGCGTTCCAGACGGTTCTAACTATCCCATCGTGTATGTATGTATGTATGTATGTATGTATGTATGTATGTATGTATGTATGTATGTATGTATGTATGTATGTATGCATGTATGTATGTATGTGGGACTGGCTTTGTGTAGTGCCTTTGCTCACTATAAAGGCTTCACGGCACAGGCATTGCTTTATATCTGGAGATCTCTCTTTACTTATTGTCACATGGTGCCATGGGCCCAGCACTATGTGCCAATAATTGTCACAGGTGTAGTGTTTGTACCAGAGTTTTCAAGTCGCTGGCTGGACTAAAAAGTCACGCTCGTTCAGCGCATCGGTAGGGGTTCTCCTACATGGATATAAAGTAGTGGCCGTACTCGAAAACGTGTTGGCAGCCACCATATATGTATGTATGTATGTATGTATGTATGTATGTATGTATGTAAAGCGTATCTCCTGATGGAGTTTTAGGGCCGTCATCGTAACAATCCTTTGGACATTTTAAACTTAGCAGAGCCCATTTCTCTCCATGTCAGGTCAAAGCCAATTTCTTTCAGAGAGGGAGAGAGGGAGAGATGGAGAGATGGAGAGGAGGAGAAGGAGTGAGAGAGACCGACTGTGTGCTTGAGAGGAAGAGAGAAAGGGATATAGTAGGAAGAATCGAGCAAGAGACTGGACTGGCACTTTTCCTATCGACCTTGAAAGGATGAAACGTAAAGTTAATCTCAACAGAATTTGAATTCAGAACATTTTATCTGATGCTCTAATGATTTTGCAAATTGGCCGCCTATATATATATACATACATACATATTTTCACTGAATATGTCACCAAAACTATGTCGTCGGCAAATTCAGCAACCGATATCTTTTTCGCCTTAACTCTTCTGCTCTAAGCCGGTCTACAGTAAAGCCAGAGTCCTGGTGTACTCCAGTGCAAGGCGTATACAATAGTCCACTAGGATGATAAAAAGCTAGGGAGCCAATGTATCTCACTGGAGCACTCCAGCCAGTATTTCAAAGAAATCTGTCATCCCATCAGGTGTAATGACTTGGGCTTTGGTGTTGGTGTAGAGCAGTGATTTGAAGCAGGAGGTTGAAACTGTGTCGATGAGTGTGGGGCTTGAGACTAAAACAAAATATCTGGTAGAGAATGTTGAGAAGCCATAGGGGATCACTAATGTAGGCGGGAAGCCGTTAGAATTGGTTGAGGACTTCCTGTATTTGGGAGCAAAGATTGGGAATACGGAGGATGATGTGGTTGAGAGGAAGAGCAAATCCTGGGCGGTGTGCCACAGCTTGAGATCGGTGTAGAAGTCGGACCTTCGTAGTGACCTGAAAATCCACCTCTTCGTTGCTGTAGTGGAGTCTATGCTGCTGTACGTGGTCTGAGACTTGGACACTGATAAAAAACTCACTCAGATGGTGGATGGGTGCTACACGAAAATGCTGAGGATGGCTCTGAACATTAATCAGTATACACGGAGGATGAAAAACTCAGAGCTGTATGGGAGCCTCCCAAAAGTCAGCTCAAAAGTGACACAGAGGAGACTGAGGTTAGTTGGACATGCCCACCGACATCCAGAGTTGACATTGCACTCAGTCCTCCTGTGGGAGCCCCTAAATCGACACACTGGAAGAGGAGGACCAAGGTTAACGTATGTTGATACCCTAAGGACAGACACTGCTCTGTCGGAGACGCAGGACATGACAGTGACAATGAGGGACAGAGACCGTTGGAGAGAACTCGTTCATGGATCTCGGGAATTTTACCCGCCCTAGAATAGAATAGAATATACACACACACACACACACACACACACATATATATATATATATATATATATTATATATATATGTGTGTGTGTGTGTGTGTGTGTGTGTGTGTGTGTGTGTGTGTGTGTGTGTGTGTGTGTGTGTGTATGTGTGTGTGTGTGTGTGTGTGTGTGTGTGTATGTGTGTGTGTGTGTGTGTGTGTGTGTGTGTATATATATCATATTCCGTTTAAACAGAAAATTATCATTTATAAATAATATAAATGCGCATATCATAGATTATGTAGTGTATTTCGTTCCATAGCTAAAATTTTACATAGGTGACCGTAAGAGAACAATACCTTTGTGGCGCAGTAAATTGAAGACGACTGACAAGCACTCAAATATCTTGGATTCTGAATAAATTCAATGATGCTATTGATATAAAACAGCTGGAGATTTTGCAAAATTGGACACCTCATTGTCCAGTAGGCACTATTGAAAACGAACGAAATTATAGAAGGTACATTACAATGAAAAGGAACATCTGAATACTGTCATGATGGTCAGGCTTCGATATCCATCTGAGATAGATTACACATTTTAAAGCGAAATGCACTATATCTCTACATTACGTAAAATATGTAGAAATAAGCCTGTGGTTAAATCTGAAATGGTTTCTGTGTAGATGCTGGTGAAATTTCAAAGACAATAAATTCTGACATTTGTAAACGACTATGCAGCGAGATGTTTGGCTTTGATCATAACCTGAAAGTCAATATATGTTGTATTAATAATTCTAAGAATAAATATTTGAAAGAAGAAACAGAAAAAAATAGACTAAAAATACCTCCGATTTAAAACCTTCTGCAAAAATTGTGAGACAATCATTCGTCAAATTAAAATTATTTTGTTACTTTGTAGGGCCCAAAATCGTATAGCTGCTACATATTAGTAATACTACAACAGGGCGGTGGATTGGCAGGATCGGTAGAGTGTCGGACGCCATGCTTTGCAGCAAAGAGTTACGGCCCATTATGGTCTGAGTTCAAATCCCGTCGAGGTTAACTTTGCCTTTCATCCTTACGGGGTCGATAAAATAAAGTACCAGTAATACACTGGGATAATTGCTGGCCTTGAGTCAAAAGTAGAAACAATTATTAATACTGCAACACTTAGATTTTAATACATGAGGACATCTTAGATTAAATTAATATATTTCGTTTTATTTATTTCGGAGTTTAAAATTTCCATGACCCTTTCCTGTCCCTCTGTAATTAATGGGCGAAGAGAGGTAGCTATCATCTGATAGGGGCTTAATTTGAATCTTGGCATTTGAGTGGATTCTGTTAAAGAGCAATATGGTGGCATTATAGAAGATAAGGAATTTATACATATATGCATTACGTATGATAATGATGATGGATTCTGTGTCTTGCTGGTCGATGAGCATTCGGTTGTTCGAACGATTTAACACCCAACTCATTGAATTAACATGTAAGCAGTTGAGTATTCCAGAGATACATGTACACATAACATAATTCCCACAGCAAATGAACATGATACAAATGTGTGACATGGCTTTATCTTTGCATAACGGACACAATCCATTTGACGAGCTCTGATACAATAAAACTGTGCCACACTGCTGATTTGCATCAGCTTGCTTATCGACAATTTCCAGCCGTTGAACCACAGGAGTGGTATCTCCTCACAATGCCTTTTCGTCCACTTCTACAATGGCTTCCGGCCATCAGAGCTAGCCATACACGTCATAATGTCACTAAAATCCAACCAACTACTCCTCATTCCACCCCTGGTCACACATCTGTTGTCTACTACCAGAACCCTCGCTAATAATGATTTCTTATTTAGGAACTTGGTCAGCAATCTGGTGGGAGCAGGACGTCGATCATATCGACCTCAGTTCTTAAGTGGTCAGTAATTAATTTTATTGATCCCGACCCCGGAAAAATGAAAGGCAAAATTTAACTTGACCGGATTTGAACTCAGAATGTATACAGCCGGAACAAATACTGCCCAGTTCTAATAATTCTGACAAAGCACAGCCCTAGACCTCTCACTAATGATAACGTCCAGTCTTTACTCAACAAAACTATATTCTTTTTAATTCTTTTCTAGTCCATATTTTCCTGTAGCCTTCAGCTTGTACCTGTTAATAGAGAACATCAATGATGTCAATCTTAAGCTAAGAACACAACTCCTATCACCTGACCAGACTATTAAATAGAAAAGTTAGAAAATGTGGTTTTATGTTTTTGAAGCAGTAATTTATAGCTATTATATGTATTAAAGTTACTATCGGTAAAAATGATTCAATATTAACATATTGCGTTCCACAGTGTATAATGTATACATGACATCGTTTCAGGCTATTAATCAGTATAATTTATCTCTAGCTAAGAAGCGGAAGCACTGGATTATGGTTACCCTAACATTTCAAATTTGAATGAATATTCTTTCATGAAATGAGTTTGCTTTAAGCAAGATGGAGATGTGTTGGAGATATTCTACATAAATACAGGGAATTGATTTTAGAATAATCTCAGTACGTTCAATTATCTGTATTGTAATAATTGTTTCTACTTTAGGCACAAGGCCAGCAATTACCAGTGCATTACTGGTACTTTATTTTATCGACCCCGTAAGGATGAAAGGCAAAGTCAACCTCGGCGGGATTTGAACTCAGATGGTAAAGGGACGTAACTATGCTGGAAAGCATGGCGTCCGACCCTCTACCGATACTGCCAATCCACCGCCCTTTGTATCTGTATTGTAATAATGTTCGAATGAACATAAATATCATTTACAGTTGATGATTGAAAATATTCATTATAATTGCTCTATAGTCAACTTGTAAATAATCTGTTCGGGCATTTTTTGCAAAAATTATCTCAGAGACTCTCCTTGTCATATCTTTATATATCCTTTCCACAATGTCATTCATACCATGTTCTTTATACCTATATACGTGTTTCTGTGTATATACATATGCCTCCGTATACAAGGTATGAATGATATGATAGAGTTCTGAAGTAGAATCTAATTTGTTGAGAACTATATTTTTTGAAAACTAAATTCAGAAACCTAAGTTAAGATACAAACAATGCTTTAAAACTGATCTGAAAAAAAACCGTACTATTTATATGGAAATAAATGTAATTGATAGAGAACCAGGGAAAAATGGTATATTTAATGCACCCAAGTATTTTGAAGAGAAATGCATTAAACATGCAATATTGAATGAAACATGACACAGGAAGAGTAAAGTCTGAACATTTTCTATCACTAGAAACATTTGTAACACAAATTTACATGAATCAATTCATGTTAATAAAATATCCTCACCCCATTAACAAACGTACCAATTATGTAACAAACGTTGTTTTTACATTGGTAATCTGGAGCGACAAATGTAATAAAACGCGATTGTTATAATTCTGGATTGCATTTAACTGAGAAGAGACATTAGCTGTGGTAAAAGCTGCAATTCCTCAGTCTTCAGTTGGGTTTAACTTTCATTTTCGCAGTAGACTTCCATCACACGTACATAAACACAACAACAACACAGAATTATAAATACGAGAGTAAGCTGAAAAGTTCATAGGTTGCTTATGATGGAATGATGCTAGAACTATGAAATATTGCATTCGTAATTTGAACTCTACTTATTAGTAACTGAATTGTTTCTTTCCAGGGACTATGTTGAAAGATAAACCTCATTTGGTCAGTCTATAAAAGTATCTTACCAAGCCTATAAACTTTCCAGCCCAACTTCATATATACAAATACATAAATATTCAGGCATATTCACATGTAAAGTAAAAAAAATGTATTTTTTATATACATGTAATTTATCAGATAATGCACCTTGAATTGTCGGTTTATGTTAAGTGTAAAATGATATTAATTTGAGATCGATTCAAAACCGAGAATCAATCAATATTTCAACTACATACATATTTTAAGCATCTTCGTATTTAACTGTTTATTTAGATAATTATTTCATTTGATATATTTTTAGATTTCGCGTATTGACAAATAAGGAATGTGTCTCATACTTCCCTACTCTCTTCGTTGTTCTCAGCAAGGTTTAATTTGAACAGCTGAAACAGAGGAGAAAAAGAAAATTGTTTTGTTTTTGGCTCTCAGAAAAAGAAATATATTTCAATGTATAGAATTTCCGAAACCATGCGTCAACGACGCTACGAAAACATTTCCTAGCTAGCTAAACTCCTTCATGGGTAATTCTATTCCATTATTTCAACTTCAATTGCACAGGTGCAATATACAAGACTATGAGTTATATGTATATTTATTTTGTAAGTTTTAAAAAAGTCTCCCAATAATTTCACGACTAGATTCAGAAATAGATACATATCATTGCAGTTTTATCATAGTCTCTGTAATATATATATATATATAATATAATATACACATATATATTTTATATGTATATATACTGAATATGTATATATATATATATTGTTATACTTGGAGTAGGTCATATTTGTGTAATAATATTGCCAGAATTAATAACAGAACACACTCACCTGTTTGGTTGGTTTTCGCTTCTGTGTCTTTTATATCGGTTAATTTAATTTATTCGGTCCTCAATGTTGCCACGAGAAGATCTACACCCAAAGTGAGGGAGCAGCCATTGGCGTCAGCATAGCTGGTGACGTTGCCAACCTTTTTATTGTATGGTGGGAAAGGAGACTCAAATATCTCCTTGATGAGAGCTCCATAGACCTCATCATGTACTCTCGTTACGTAGACGACATCAATATAGTAATAAGGGCATCCCCACAAGAGAACACTAACAAGTTTGATTTAGAACGTAGCACAATGGAAAGCATCCAGCAGATAGCTAATTCCATACACCAGAGTATAACTGTAACTATCGACTACCCTTCCAAACACCCTAACAATAGACTACCTGTATTAGACACGGAACTCTGGATTAACACTATAGACGAGAGAGCCCAAATCCTCCACTCACACTATGCTAAACGCATGGCCTCCAAATACCTGATACTCAAAAACTCAGCAATGTCCAGTAGTGCTAATTTTAATATTCTGATCGCAGACTTGGTACGAGTGATGAAGAACGTGTCCCGCATGTGCGACCCAACAGAAATGGAAAGACACATACAACACTTCATCAACCGCATGCAGTTCTCTGGCTACAACCAAAGAGACAGAGTCAGAGTATACGAAGGAGCCACGGAGAAGTATAAGACCCTCATAGAACTGGACATGAAAGGAATTTGCCCATTATACAGGAGCAAATCATGGAATAGCATAGATAGGACTAGACATAAGATAGGGAAAGCCACCTCATGGTACGACAACCAGAGATACCAGATTAAGGTGGTAGAAAAGCCAGGAACCACCATAAAATCCCTGATCAGCAAAACCTACCCTTTTAAGAAAACCCACTGTACTAATAGAACATGTATCATATGTAGAGTAAACCCCCGGATAAACTGTGAAACTAGAAACGTAGTCTATAGCATAAGATGTACAGAGGGTACTTGCAGAAACATGACAACAACTTACATAGGCGAGACAGCTCGTAGCATAGGTGAAAGGATAGACCAACACTGGGGGTAACTAAAAGTACGAAAAAACGGTTCAGTACTATACGAACATGCCAGACAACAACACAAGGGTAACATAGACAACATAGAAATTATAATAATATCTAAACATAGAAATGACCCAGCAGATAGGCAAATCAGAGAGGCCAGTGAAATAGAACTTAGAGAAGTATAAATAAATAAATAAATAAATAAATAAATAAATAAATAAATAAATATACAAGCACAATAACAACAAACACATATAAACACACACTAGTAAACTAATACAGAATACATTAAGCAATACACAGTCACCCAAACAAGAACACACATCAAACAAAACACTATACACAACGCAAACGCATGCGCAGAGATACAAAAAAATAAACAAATAAATAAATAAGCATAGAATGCAACGGGAGAAAACATAATAGCACCACTGACGATGTTGCAGATGTGCAACGAAAGAACTTTGATAGACTATATATATGTGTTTGTGCTATATTGTATCTGTATTTTTGACCGTTAGTCAGTCAATGTTAACATTGAGGACCGAATAAATTAAATTAACCTATATAAAAAACACAGAAGCGAACACCAACTAAACAGTGAGTGTGTTCTGTTATTAATTCTGGCAATATTATTACACAAATATGACCCTCTCCAAGTATAACAATATTTGTTTCGACACACGATTTCATATAAAAAACCTCGCAAAAGTATATATATATATATATATATATATATATATATATATGTGTCCCATTATAAACACAGAGCTGGCATATCTAAGAACTGACTAACTGCCTGATGGGTTCATAGCCATTCAATGGCTATCATCGAAATATATATACCAGTAAATAAAGGATTATGAGTTCATGCAATTGACTTATGTTTCGTCACTATATATATATATATATATATATAATAGGAAACGAAAATTCAGTGATGCATCTGAACGGCGGACAGCTCGAGACGTGATCATTGTGTGGATCTGTTTGATTCTGGACCCGCAGGTTCGACGGACACGTCTAATGATTTCGGTGCATATTCTCTCACTGGGGTATCTGCCAGTACCGTCAAAACTTCCTCTTCGCGCGTCCCTGTGATTGGCCGCTGGTTGTCTACATCATCATAATTCTGACCACAGGTACCAGTCCACTGAGCATCATGGCGTTGTCTGTCCCATGTCTGCTACACTTCAATAAATTACTGCTGTGTTTGGTAGTTCACACATCCACGCGCGCACTCACACACACACACACACACACACACACACACACACACACACACACACACACACACACACACACACACACACACGTACATAATCACATAGATAACGACAGTCTTACGCATAGACTCCCGCTATACACGCACATTTAAGGAGAACATATAAACATATAAACATACGCATACATGCATCCAGAGAGGCACGTACATACACAGACACATGCCCACATGCCCATATACATCAACATACACACACACATGTGCATACACATGCATACGCGTATATATACCCGTACACACAAACACGTACAGACATATACGTAGACCCCCCCCACACACACACACACACATACACACAGGTACCTATATACATATATATACACCCACAGATACACACTCGCTCACAAACACACATGTATATACACAAATAAGCCCTTTCCCTACAGGGGTGCTTGTACACACACACACTGGCTCATATACACTCTTACAAATATGCGCATATTCACATACACACTCACTCACGCATAAATAAATAAATATATATATATATATGTGTGTGTATATATATATATATATATATATATATATATATACATAAATAGAATATACACAAAGTCATATAAAGATACACAATGGGTCAGACATGAAAGGATGCATCTTGTCATAAACACGTACATATATAGAAAATACATACACACACACTCATATACATATATATAGACATATACGTATATACACATATATAAAAAAAGTATAAAATATATAAAAACTATTAGATTAGAGATTTAATCTGTTTCTCCCTGAAAATTGTGTTTGTAACAGATAATCCAGCGAGAGATAAGATCAAATGGAACAAACACATACAACTGAAAGCCACACGAATGAAAATCTCACCTCGTGCGCTGGACGTTAGAAGTGGTGTGAGTGGATATGCTAAAAATAATAGCTTTAATACTAGCATAACAAGGTGAGCTTATAATTTGGGTGTGTTAAGGCTATTATTTTTAGCATATCCACTCACACCACTTGTATGTGTTTGTTCCATTTGATCTTATTTCTCGCCTACGGATTATCTGTTACAAACACAAACACAATTTTCAGGGCGAAACAGATTAAATCTTTAATCTGTCCGAGAGATGAAATAGTTATTGAGACGGTCTGTATATATATTCTATATCTTCCATTTGCTTCAGGTGAAATTTATCAAACCGATGTATTTCAACCCTCGTAATTTTAGACACACAATTTACTGTGTTTATTTCTACATATATTATTATATAATTGTTTCTCCTTTTTGGCACAAAGCCAGCAATTATTCCAGTGTATTACTGCTATTTTATTTTATCGACCCCGTAAGGATGAAAGGCAAAGTTAACCTCGAATGGTCAGTATTTATACTTTGAGCTTGTTAATTGCAGAGTATCAATATGAGTTAGTAACTCTGTATTTTCTTTGTATATATATATATATATATATATAACGTGAAATAAAGTGTCTTGCTCAAGGACACAACGCATCACCCGGTCCGAGAATCGAACTCACAACCTCTCAATTGCAAGCCCAATGCTCTAACCACTAAGCCATGCGCCTTCACTTATATATATATATATATATATATATATATATGAAAGGCGTGTCAATAAATTCCTTTTAACTAAACTGTATCCATTTATATCCTTCTCTCTCTCTCTCTCTCTCTCTCTCTCTCTCTCTCTCTCTATTTATATATATATATATATATATATATATATTTATATATATATATATATATATATATATATATATATATATATATATATATATATATATATATATATTTATATATATATATATATATATATATATATATATATATATATATATATATATATATATATAGAAGGATATAAATGGATACAGTTTAGTTAAAAGGAATTTATTGACACGTCTTTCAATAACAGTTACATAACCTGAAAACAGCTGCTATCTTCAAAGTATTAGTTATGCAGACATTCAATATTTCAATGTTATTATCAACTGTCATTTCATCAGAATAATTTTATTGATGACCTGTTTGGTTTTTATAGAGAATATTAGGAGGGAGGGGTGAAGTTGTTAGAAGAATAGTTGAGGGAGTGGTTTTTTGATAGCAGTAAGAGTTTTTGGTGGCAGTGAGTAATTAGATTCCCATCTGTTGTTTTGACATTTTTATAGAATACATTATTGGTTATTTTTCTAAATCTATAGAATATATATATATATATATATATATATATATATATATATATATATATATATATATATATATATATATATATATATATATATATATATATATATATATATATATATATATATATATATATATATATATATATATATATATATATATATATATATATATATATATATATATATATATATATATATATATATATATATATATATATATATATATATATATATATATATATATATATATATATATACATATACATATATATATATACAAATAAAATCTATATAAGTGAAGGCGCATGGCTTAGTGGTTAGAGCATTGGGCTTGCAATTGAGAGGTTGTCAGTTCGATTCTCAGACCGGATGATGCGTTGTGTCCTTGAGCAAGACACTTTATTTCACGTTGCTCCAGTTTACTCAGCTGTAGAAAGGAGTTGCGACGCCACTGGTGCCAAGCTGTATCGGTCATTGCCTTTCCCTTGGACAACATCGGTGGCGTGGAGAGGGGAGGCTGGTATGCATGGGCGACTACTGGTCTTCCACAAAACAAACCTTGCCCAGGCTTGTGCCTCAGAGGGGAAACTTTCTAGGTGCAAAACCATGGTCATTCGTGACCGAGTGGGGGCGTTTTATATATATATATATATATATATATATATATGTGATAACATGTTATCGTTATAGGTAACCCAGTTAGAGGTTATGAGTACTCCGCGTGGTGGATAGTTTTAACGTACGGCTTTGTTTGACTCAACAAGATATTTCCATAGTTATGCAGCGAGATCGCGGTAATTTCTATTCTGGTTATACTTGGAGTAATAATAGTTAAAGAAAGAAGAGTAACAGGCCAAAATCACAACCAACCCACAACAACTTACAAAACCGCAACGACGAACCTGCACAAAATAAAACCTCAAATTGTAATTGCCACCTACCAGATAAGTGCCCACTACGGAATAGATGCCTGGATTCGAGTATGGTATACCTGTGTACTGTGAGTTCAGGCAAATCTACCTGGCACTACATAGGGTCCACAGCTGGGGAGTTTAAGAAGCTCCATGAAGAACCGTGCACTGGAGAACTCTACAACACTCGCCAATAAAATCTGGCATCTTAAGGACAAAAACCTAGAATATAATATTAGCTGGTCGAAATTATCGGTAGCAAAAGCCTACAGCAACGGTATGTCCCACTACGGGCTTTGTAATTTAGAACTACTACATATTTTAAGGTACGATAGGATGCTGCTTAACAGTAAAATAGAAAGATCTATTTTCTAGGCATAAAATAGCTAAAAGAACTTCAAACCACCATGATTTGAACCAGCAATCCCAAAATTAGTAATAGATTTTAACATATAAAATTAACAACATCGCACCGCTATTAGCTATCAAACTGCCAACTGTTCACTGGATCATAAATCTATATACACTTCTTGCACCCTTTCTCCATCAACCCCATTAAGATAGAACAATCAGCAAAACATTTACAACAATCGTCTATCAAACGTCCCGTCATCCCTATCCAATAAATATAATACATGTATACATCAATTAATCTCTAATTCATTGTCTTTTCTTTTATCGGACCCTCTACACGTATTTATCTACATTTCAAATCTGGTTTATCATGTTAGCACCAACGAATCCTTATAAAAACACTTACTCAAAAACTAATAATATCTACTTGCACTTTCTCACTTATTTATTTCGTTATATTTTCCATTTCCTCATGTTCTTACTATTTTTAATGTACCCTATCTTATATTTTACTTTTTACTTTTTACATCTATAACTTCTCTATCTATTTACCATACATGTTTTATTATTGATGTTATTGTTTTAATTATACGCTATTTTATTATTGATGTTATTGTTTTGGTTTTACGCTGTTTTTTCTATATAAGTCTTGCTTCGAGTGAATTATTTTCATATCTACATACACTGATGTGTTGACAAGTGGTAAACAATGGTATTGGAGATCGATTGACGCAACCTCAAGCGATTAGCAAACTCTAGACACACCTGATCAACGAAACAATTGTCAGTACTTTAAATAAAGACCTAATTGTATAGCCAATCCCATGTTACTCTTCTTTCTTTAACTATATATATATATATATACGAGGTGTGTCAGAAAAGTTCCAGGACTGATGTCACAAAAGATTTATTTCAAACCCACACTTCACACTAAGAGTTTTCTCCTTCAAAGTAATCCCCCTGGAGTATGTAACTGTAATCTTAGCTCTCTGCAGCGATCAAACCTTTTTCTTCATAATTTTATATACATGTCCTCTGTTTCAGATCGTTAAGCAATGAGCACAGAGCAACGAACAAACTTGAAGTGTCTGGTACGGTTGGGGAAAACTCCGTCAGAAGCACTGGGATTACAGCAGCAAGTGTATGGAGATGAGACGATGTCACGCTCACGTGCTTTTGAGTGATGCAAGATGAAGCCAGGGGCGGAAGGCCCTCAACAACCAGGACTGAGGTTAACGTTGAGCGCGTCAGGCAGAGGGTGCAGTAGCGATCGTCGGCTGACTGTTCAACTGATGGCAAATGAGCTGGGCATGAATCGGGACAGCGTCTGGAAGATTCTCACAGAAAATTTGGACATGCGGAAAGTCTGCGCGAAGATGGTGCCAAAACAGCTGAACGATGACCAGAAGGGTCGACGCATGCAAGTATGCCAGGACATCCTCGAGCGTCTTGAAACCGAACCAGACTTGCTAGGGACAGTCATCACCGGTGATGAGTTATGGATCTTCGAGTACGACCCGGAGAAGACCCGTTTTGAAGACGGGGACGACATCAAAAAGGCCGTGACGACAGAACTGCGGAGGATCCCGGAAGAATCCTTCCAGGAGTGCATGCAAGCGTGGCAGAAAAAGATGGAAAAGTGCATTAGACACCAGGGGGATTACTTTGAAAGTGAAAACTCTTAGTGTGAAGTTTGTGTTTTAAATAAATCTTTTGTGACATCAGTCTTGGAACATTTCAGACACACCCCGTATGTATTAGAAAGTGAGGTTTTTTTTAAAATGAAAAATAACCGAGGTGTCCTACACGAGTGAAAGTTTAAGGTAAAAAGATGAAATCGAAAATGCAACTGGAGTCTTTTAAAAAATATATATATATTTATTTGGTTCCTTTACCGGTTTCGCAGTTCTTCTGCTTTTAAAAACTAGAGTTGTGATGGAGGGTCTGTGGTTTTTCTCACATCTGGTTTGTCTTTGAATGTTACTTGTTTTATATGGAAAAAAAGTGGCTCGAAATGCCAGGTTTTTAGAGAAGTAATTTGATTGGTTGGTGAATAAGTATAATGCATTTCGCGCCAGTTCGCGTTACAAAGTTCTTCAAACAAAGAGGGGGGTGGGGAGCGGTCAGGTTGTTTTTTCATATATGAGTGAAGTTTGGTTGGTTGATGCAGTCACGTGAATAAGCACATCACCTTTCGCGCCTGTTTGTGTTTGAATTTCTTTTTACTTATAAAAAGTGTCTCACGAAGGCTTTTTTTTTTAAATGTAATTTGATTGGTTATAAATGAAATTATGACTGTCACGTGAACAAATTAATTAAAAACGCACCCATATTTGGGAATTTATTTTGTAGCTCTTTAGAGAATTTTGTATCAAACAAAAGATAATGGTCAAGAGAAATGGGATGGGGAGAATTGTTCTGGTTCAGTGAATATGGCTGGGTCGCTGGAGTGTCTCATAATTCAGACTTTCTATTGAAATAAAGAAGGTAGAGATATGTATGTTTATTTGTGTGCTTGTGTGTGTGTGTGTAGGAAGATTATTCTATTAGTAGAAATGGGGGAGGGAGTTGTGTGTGTGTGTGTGTGTATGTGTGGGAGTATGGTTAGGATGTTAAGATGGAGAGAATATATATATTTTGTGTGTGTGTGTGTGTGTGTGTGTGTGTGTAGGAATGTGATTCTATTATTAGAAATAGGGGAGGGAGTTGTGTGTGTGTGTGTGTGTGTGGGTGTTATGTGTTTGTGTGTATATGTGTGTGGGAGTATGGTTAGCATGTTAAGATGGAGAGAATATATATATATATATTTTTTTTGTGTGTGTAGGGAAATGATTCCGTTAGTAGAAATGGGGACGGAGTTATGTGTGTGTGGGGGGTGTGGGTAGCATGTTAAGGTGATAGAGTATTAACGTATGTTACGGTTTATTTAGTTTTTATTTTCTAAAGTAGGTGTTAAGTGTGTGTGTGTGTATGCATGTGTCTGTTTTGATGGTTAGAATGTTATGGTGTTGACATAATATATATTAAATTATATTTAATGCTGGTCTATACTTTTGAATAAACATATTTTCCTTATTGATTCGTATTTGTTCTGTTGTATTGTTAGCGCAAAGGTAAAATGGGAAGACTTGGAATTTGGGTGTCTTATTACCTGCGCATATGTCTAGATGTGCACTTAGTGGTATCTGTGCCGTGGTTGGATCTCGTAATTGTTGGCGATGAACTGTCATTCTGTTTCTGAGTGTGAGTTTAGTTTGTCCTATATAATCTTCATTGCATCCTTTACGTTTAATGGTATAAAGTAGATTTTTTGATGAGCAAGTGAAGTGAATTTTTACAGCAAAATGTTGTCCTGATTGAAATGTATACGTGTTACCTTCAATGAGGTGAGTGTAGGTTCCACAATTAGAGCGACCACATTTTTGTTGTGGGTTTGTGCACATCTAGACATATGCGCAAGTAATAAGACACCCAAATTCCAAGTCTTCCCATTTTACCTTTCCACTGAGAATACAACAGAACAAATACGAATAAATACTCCCCCCCCACACACACACATACACACATAACACCCATACACACATAACTCCCTCCCCCATTTCTACTAATAGAATCATATTCCTACACACACACACACACACACACACACACAAGCACACAAATAAACATACATATCTCTACTTTCTTTATTTCAATAGAAAGTATGAATTCTGGCACCCCAGCGAACCAGCCATATTCACTGAACCAGAACAATTCTCTCTTGACCATTATCTTTTGTTTGGCACAAAATTCTCTAAAAGGCTACAAAATAAATTCCCAAATACGGGCGCAAAATTTAATGAACTTGTTCACATGACAGTCATAATTTCATTTATAACCAATCAAATTATATTTTTAAAAAAAGCCTTCGTGAGCACTTTTTTAAAGTAAAAAAATTCAAACACAAACTGGCGCGAAAGGTGATGTGCTTATTCACGTGACTGCATCAACCAACCAAACTTCACTTATATATGACCCCCCCCCTCTTTGTTTGAAGAACTTTGTAACGCGAACTGGCGCGAAATGTATTATACTTATTCACCAACCAATCAAATTACTTCTCTAAAAACCTGGCATTTCGAACCACTTTTTTCCATATAAAACAAGTAACATTCAAAGACAAACCAGATGTGAGAAAAACCACAAACCCTCCATCTCAACTCTAGTTTAGAAAAGCAGAAGAACTGCGAAACCGGTAAAGGAACCAAATAAATATATATATATTTTTTAAAAAGACTACAGTTGCATTTTCGATCCATCTTTTTTCCTTATATATATGTATATATATATATATTCAGAGACACGCACAGACTGATGACAACGAAAAATACACCCAATCACACACAAAGACAAACAACCGGCACACGTACGACATTAAAACACAGAGTGACTTGTAAGGACAGCACCTTTGAATCTGCCAGCCAAACCCATTGTTTTCACACATCATGGATTTGTTCCTTAGTGAGATATGCATATCACACACCCTTCTATTTATTATTCACCCAATAGCTGCCACATATTTTCAGATCACTTTCTGAAATCCATCTACTGGAATTTCGTAATACAAGCTCTAGATATCTCTCTCTTCTCATTTAGTACACACACACACACACACACACACGCGCGCACACACACACACACACACACACACACACACACACACACACACACACACACACACACACACACACACACACACACACACACACACACACACACACACACACATACACACACACACACACACATACACACACACTAACATAATCCTGTATTGACATATGGCGTTTCTAGGGCATGTTTTAAATCCTGCAGAGCCAATCCCTTTGCAGGTCTGAATACAGCAGATTTCTTCTAGCAAAGGATAGAGAGGGAAAGAATGGAAGAAAGATATATAGAAGAAGAATCGACTGCAGTGCTAGACTTGTGCTTTTTTTCATCGTTCTCGGATAATACGAATACTGCAAAGCATTCTACTCGACGTTTTGACGATACTGCAATTTCGCTGCCTACACTCACATATACTAATATTCCACATAAACACTCTCAAACAAGCACACACGATAAATCTCACAAACACATACATTCATACATACACGCATACGCATACACACGCACACGTGTACAACCACTCACTCATGCGTACACACATACAATGGACACACACACTCCAGTTTATGATACCTAAAAATGCTGGCATAGACCGAAACACAGACACACTCAAAATACGTCCAGAAATACGCACGTCATCACGGACAAAACATATATACACCTCCCTCACACACCCCCCACGCAAAGAAAAAAATCAACGACACGCACATTCCTGAAATACACTCCGTCTCCACACACATAACAGTTCCAATGACAGATCCAGATTCTCTGACTCGATACCATCTACCGCACGCCGGACCACTTGCCTATCCACCTCACTCATCCTGATAACACAGTTTGTTTTTCTTAAACGTCCAACATCCTATTTGTCTCAATTTTGTTCTTTCCTGTTGAAGTACTACAACGTTATTTCACTTAGAAAATAGAAGCAGCATATATCGCACTGAAAATCTACTTGTGATGGTTTTAGTTATGTTATTTAGTCATCCTTTCTCGATCAGATATATAATTGTTTCTACTTTAGGCACAAAGTCAGCAATTTGAAGGTAAGGGGAATGTCGATTGTTCACCCCGTAAGCATGAAAGGCAAACCTAACCTCGGCGGGATTTAAACTCACAACGTAAACGGCCGTAATTCTATGCATCGAAGCATCGAATCATATTGTCCGACGCTCTATCGATACTGCCAATTCACTGCCCTGATCAGACATAAAATAATAGGGGTTTAATGCATGAGCACCCTGTGTTTTTAAGATTCTTAGATTACATAGTATACAAAAGTTTTTGGCTTTAAGTAAAAAAAAAATACAGCATGGTCAATTATGATTTTATTCAACATATTCACTGTCCAGATTCACACACTTATTTCAGCGGTCCTACCTCTCCCGTAAATGTAACAACTCTATCCTTTCGTGATATCCTTAAAGCCAGGAGCTTTTCAACACCCTCTCGTACCTTTTTACTTTTTACTTAAAGCAGTAGAGTATGATTTTGCTCTTGTTAACATATCTAGCTGCGTAGAGGCTCCTTCGTAGATTCGTGCGTGTACTCGACTGTACATGTTTATAATTGATTTGATTAAATGTCCGTTTCACATTAACTTCTAATTTTCCTAGGCATCGATAGAAAATGAAGAAATAGAAATCTTGGAAGTGCTTTTAGGATTCTTGAACTATATCATTGCATGCAAGCAATTATGTCTAGGGTTTGTTAACAATTGTCCTGCATTTTCATTGAATATTGTTAATTTAAACGTTATTTATGGCGTAGTATCAATTCAGACATTTTGAACAAAACCCTTGGCTTTTGTTATCATTTAAAATAGACCATCTAAATTCGTGGCTACAACCAAATTGGTGAAGATGAATGTGGAAATGAATGATCACAATTGGTTTTATTCACTAAATTTGTTCAAGCGCATATGTTGACATAAATCAGTTGTTAGATAAGGTTGTGTAAGCCATCTGACAATTATTGATGCAGTCACTTTACCTGCTTTGCAATGCTGGATAAGCTCCACCTTCCCTCCCCCGCAAAATGATCTAATATGAAAAAGTTATTTAGCTTTTACTATCAATCACTCTGTTGGCTTTCCCCTTTACATTTTAGACTCTATAATTATTTATATAGAAGCGTAAATTGCTTTCCTAAATGGAAGCTTTCTGTAAAAATGACAATTACACATACATCTCCTTCAAACACACATAACCATGGAATCACACACATACAAACGACGGATATATATATATGTATGTATGTATGTATGTATGTATATATATATATATATATATATATATATATATATATATATATATATATATATATATATATATATATATATATATATATATATATGTATGTATGTATTTACAATTTGTCACGCAATTTTATGATTGAGATACGTAAACAGGGGTACCATACATTGTTCATATTATACTTATGCTATCATCCATGTTTTGTCGCGCATTAGTATTTCATCTGTCCATATAACGTTCTATAGCGTATCATAAAAAGACATTAGAGAAACGTGTCTTTTTGCGAGTTGTTGTCATAAACATATGTAAACATCAAATGAAATTACTACCATCGAGAAGTAAAAGTTAATGACACATTCATATGTGCAAGAGTTTACTTCCACTGAACGGTTTTACATTAGCTACATTGAAAATAAAAGGTAAATACCTTGTTGCCTTTACTTTCGTTAGAAATACAATAAACGAACCAGAACCATGTTAGATAAATATAGGCATACCACAACAAGCCATAATTTAACTGTTGAGAGATCACAGTACATGAAATATAGTGTTGTACAATTCATGTATTATCACATACATTCTTCGAATAGCGCGCATTTTTCACGTTTGTATATATAATATGTGTGTGTATGTGTGTATGTGTGTGTATGTATTTGATGCATGCAATTGATGCACATTAGAAAGTTTTCACAGTTCAAATAGCTTTTTGGATGAGTTGATTTTGTGATTATTTAGCACCGTGTCAAACCAGAACAACCCAGCCTTTAATCCAAGACATTCTAACTAAACGTATTTTCTATAAACGTTGCAATTGTCTATCCGATGTCTCCTTATCCGTTTTAAGACAAGAGATTATTATAGAGGGATTTGATTGCTGTTCCTGGCATGTCACACGGCGATCTAAATTAACTCTCTATGAACCCTACTCTAGTAGAGTGGTGCTTTTATGTCAGCAAATATTATTGTATTGAGCTGTATAATGTCTGTGAAGTAGAATCGATCAACAAGATCACAGACCTCATCTCCTTACCAAGTAGTGTGGGACACTTCAAATCGGACCAAGGAAACAATGCTTTCCATTGATGGTATTATCTACCGGTCGCAACTCTTGAAAGAAGGAGTTATGTGAAATAAAGTGTCTAGCTTAAGGACATAACGCATCACTCTTTTCAAGAATCGAACTCGCAACCTCACTATTGCGAATCCAATTTTCTATGCTCTAAGTCACGCAACTTCCGCAGAAGAAATAACGTTCAAAATATGAACATACAGAATCTAAATAAGTAATAACGTATAACGACTATTGCGGCACCATAGATTGTCGAAGCGCTCCTGAGTTGATTTGATTATCTATGGACTATTCTCACTATATGTTTTCTATTGATGGCTTGATAAAATTGGCCAGTGTCAATGTAATTTCTTTACATTATATTGCATCAACTTTGCCTTTCATCCTTACGGGATCGATAAAAATAAAGTACCAGTAATGTACTGAGTAATTGCTGGCCTTGTGCCAAAAGTAGAAACAATTATATTGCATCAAATACTAATAAAATCAAAAGATATTTTGCAGAAGTCCTATCTGTATGCTGTAATTGTAATTATCGCTATTTATATTCCATGCAAAATTGAATTTCTATCCTTTACATTATAAATGGCAACATTTTCAAAACGATCTCACGAGAAAAAATATGAACCATAGAAATAACTGTTAGTGCTTAGAGTGACGTAATTCAACCTCAGAAATACCTGATTAATCGGTAGGCAAGCGAAACACAACTACTTAAAGCAAACACCGTCGCAGTTTATTATAAATACTAATTGTAGCTTGGGGTTTTCCTAAGGATATACAACCACACACACGTTTTTCTATACATGTTGACAGAGTTCCACTTATATTTGAACCCGCCCCATCATGTGGGGACAACTCTATCTTTTTATATTTCACTCTCACCCACTTATACACACACAAAACACACAAACACACACTCTCTCTCTCACTGTATTTCTCTCTCAACAACTACCTGTTCTTATAGTGAAAGTCTTTTTTTTAAAGTTTG
>OZ024740.1:277680528-277683028 GCA_964016885.1 Eledone cirrhosa | reverse complement strand
CTCAGCCGTTAATTTTCATAAGGAAAGTATATACTTTCGAACGTTCAACTATCTGGCAGATGGGTAAACGGTGCTGATGATAGCTAACAAGCTTGAAACTAGTACATCGTTCCTGTGTCAGTGTTGAACAAAAAGGTGACGTGGTTGCCTTAACACCGTATGGCATAAATTCAGGCTGTTCGCTTTGTTGACAAACAAACGAACAAAGCGGCCGGCGTTATAATAAACTCCGGCTAAACTGATGCGTGCATATATGTATGTGTACCTGTATGCATATGTGTATATATATGTATATATATATATATATATATATATATATATATATATATATATATATATATATATATATATATATATATATGCATGCTACTGTACGTCTGTATACACATATGTATGTACGTATACATACATACTTACATTTAAGTAAGTGCCATACTAAGAGTGAGAAATGAAATTTCGTTTTCATTTTTTTCAACTTATCGTTTTCGGTATGCCTGACCGATTTAACTCACTCAATATGCAAATTAGGCTGCTCAGCCGTTAATTTTCATAAGGAAAGTATATACTTTCGAACGTTCAACTATCTGGCAGATGGGTAAACGGTGCTGATGATAGCTAACAAGCTTGAAACTAGTACATCGTTCCTGTGTCAGTGTTGAACAAAAAGGTGACGTGGTTGCCTTAACACCGTATGGCATAAATTCAGGCTGTTCGCTTTGTTGACAAACAAACGAACAAAGCGGCCGGCGTTATAATAAACTCCGGCTAAACTGATGCGTGCATATATGTATGTGTACCTGTATGCATATGTGTATATATATGTATATATATATATATATATATATATATATATATATATATATATATATATATATATATGCATGCTACTGTACGTCTGTATACATATATGTATGTACGTATACATACATACTTACATTTAAGTAAGTGCCATACTAAGAGTGAGAAATGAAATTTCGTTTTCATTTTTTTTCAACTTATCGTTTTCGGTATGCCTGACCGATTTAACTCACTCAATATGCAAATTAGGCTGCTCAGCCGTTAATTTTCATAAGGAAAGTATATACTTTCGAACGTTCAACTATCTGGCAGATGGGTAAACGGTGCTGATGATAGCTAACAAGCTTGAAACTAGTACATCGTTCCTGTGTCAGTGTTGAACAAAAAGGTGACGTGGTTGCCTTAACACCGTATGGCATAAATTCAGGCTGTTCGCTTTGTTGACAAACAAACGAACAAAGCGGCCGGCGTTATAATAAACTCCGGCTAAACTGATGCGTGCATATATGTATGTGTACCTGTATGCATATGTGTATATATATGTATATATATATATATATATATATATATATATATATATATATATATATATATATATATATATATATATATATGCATGCTACTGTACGTCTGTATACATATATGTATGTACGTATACATACATACTTACATTTAAGTAAGTGCCATACTAAGAGTGAGAAATGAAATTTCGTTTTCATTTTTTTCAACTTATATATATATATATATATATATATAAAATCATCGATTCTGCAAGTTATGCAATTTAGAGATATACTGTATTTTAACGTCGTCGGTAAACAAACTTTTAAACAGCAAAATTGAACGTTCTCTATACTGTAACCATCGTTTGAAAACGACTTTTTCTTTTTTTAAATGCATATAATGTTACCTTTTTACACCACCGTTTGCAAATTTCTGTCTTATATGTTTATACACAAGATATGGCTTTCTATAATAATAGTACTAAACACTGTTTTCCATTTCGTAAACTTCTTCTCCATATATATATATATATATATATATATATATATATATATATATATATATATATATATATATATATATATATATACATTCTCATAACTGTTTCCCCGGGAAAGATAATCTATTAGGTGTGTTACTGAGAAATCTGTTTTCGCAAGATATACAAAGTAAATGGAATTGGCAGGAATTTCAAATAATAAAGACACAAAGGGAAGAGAGCCAACATGACTTACTGAATTTGAATAGAAAACCACCTCAAAAGATTTTCTGAAATTTCTGCACAATACATCTTCAGTATATTTTTGATTTTGCAATATCTTCTGATTATCTTCGCAATCCTTGCTTTGCTATCAAGATACTTCTGGAAATCAACCCAGCATAGACATAATTTGGTATCATTTAATTTGCGATTGAAAAGCCTGCTTTCCCTTTTTATTTCCCTTTTATTTTTACAAAGAGTGGGTGCAATTCCGGCTTAAATTTTCTACTGAATAGTCATAATCCCTCCAGCTAGTTGTCCTAGTTATGTATTTTAATTTCAATTCCTTTCTTTCATTCCGTTGGAATTTCAGATACAATTAATACATTTTGTGAACAAACCTGGTCTTATGATTCTTTCAGGTGCGACTCCCTTTAAACCCAGTGATTAATACTTCTGGAATAGTTTTATAGATTTTCTGACCTTAGCTAATATGAT
>OZ024740.1:277615528-277675528 GCA_964016885.1 Eledone cirrhosa | reverse complement strand
ATATATATATATATATATATATATATATATATATATATATATATATATATATATGAGAATAAACGTGCTGCGTGGTTGCTAATGGGTTACATATGAATAAATTTAGTCCTTCATCAGTGATCTTCCAACCATCATTGGTATTTCATCGCTTTAAAGACCATATACCTCCGGTTGGTTCGAGCAACGGCTAAAAAAAGTCGTTGGGACACGTAAATAAAGGGGACACGAGTGTAAACAAACAAAGATGGTGAAGCAACGAAAAGTGAGGAAGAAGGAGTCAAGTCCCAAAATTCTATGAATATAAATTCGGTGAAATCGTGAACGAGAGAGAATAAAGACCATCAAACCTGGTTGGAATGTGAGCAAGGAAGGAATTCCGTGCAGGTCTAACGGGAGGAAGAAGGAATCTAGTCTGTGAATTCGGTGAACATAAGTTCTGTGAAATCGTAGAGGAGAGAGAGAAAAAAAGCGACCTGCCAGACCAAGGGTGCGAAAGAAAAGAATTACGCACAGGTCAAACGGGAAGAAGGAGGAGGAGGAGAGGTAGTAACAGAGAATGAGTGAGTGAAGGGTGAGGAAGAGGCTAACAGAGAGAGTGACTGCTAGAGAGGGTAAAGATACAGAGAAAGAGGAAGCAGTAAGAACGAAATAGACGGGTCACAGCAGGGAAAATATATATGTGTGTGTGTGTGTGTGTGTGTGTGTGTGTGTGTGTGTGTGTGTGTGTGTGTGTGTGTGTGTGTGTGTGTGTGTGTGTGTGTGCGTGTGCGTGTGTGTATGTATGTATGTATGTGTATGTATTTTTTCTCACTAGTCAGTTCTTTCGTTGCTACAGATCACACACCTGAATTACCGGTCGCTATCTTCAATTTGCAAAGCCCTTTAAACTCTATGTTATTACTCTGAGGTTTATACATTGTCGAGTGCTTGACTGCACTGCTGAAAGCATTCGTTGGCCTAGCTGCTGCTCGAACTTCGAATATGCTGTACTTTCATTTGTATATATATATATAGGAATGATAAAATGACCTGCTGCGTTGTTGCGAATGTGATACATATGAATTAAAAAATAGAGCTAGAAGCCAGGACTATCCATCATCAGTGATATTCTGGCCATCTTAAGTATGTCTTCGCATTAAAGATCAGATACCTCAGACCAGCGCGAGCAATAACTAAAATAAGTTATTAGGATAAAAAGAATTGGGTGGAGAAAGAGAGACATGTAAACAAACAAGAATGGTGAGGTAACGTAAAGAGTGGAAAAATGAGAAACAAGTCAGTAATACAAGTGAACATATATATATATATTTCGTTTCTGAATTTGTTTAGCAAGGATCTTTATCTGAAAACGTGTGTTGAAATCGATATTGTTATACTTTGGGAGGGTCATGTTGCCAATAAGAAACACACGCACCAGTTGCTTTCATTCCAATTTATTATAAATTAAATTTATAAATTTATAAATTTCCGGTTGGTTGGTTGGTTCCACAACCGGACGGTTGTTCATATATTGTCAAAGTTCTTTTGTCACACATTCTGTGAGCTCTTCAGTGACTTGGGATTCTTTTCTTTGTGTTGTGCCTCTCCTTTGTTCTGTCCTACGCCATCTTGTTTTTGTGTGTGTTGTGTGCAAGATGGCGTAGGACAGAATAAAGGAGAGGCACAGAACAAAGAAAAGAATCCCCAACCGGGTATTTATAAATTTATAAATTTAATTTATAATAAATTGGAGTGAAAGCAACTGCTCCGTGTGTTTCTTATTGGCAACATGACCCTCCCAAAGTATAACAATATATATATATATATATGTGTGTGTGTGTGTGTGCGCGTGAATGAGTTTGAGTGTTTCTGTCTGCCTGTCTCTGTGTATTTGTAAATACCCCCATACCTCATTTTATGTTTCCGCTGTGAACGAATATTCTTATATTGATCGGCCGCACTCTGAATTTTTCTCTTACATTTGAACCTCTTTATAAGTAATGATCTTTGTTAGCGTGTTCAATAAGTATTTATCGATCTGACATAGTTGGTTTGTATTTGCGTTTTGCCACTAAACACTTACCAAATTTTTCAAATTAGAAACAGTTAAAATATAATCTTATTCATTCCCATCTTAGCACATTATGTTAATGAAGCCTATATGTTATCATCAGATTATAAAGTGTAAGAGAGAAAAAGAAAAGCGTTGTTCCAGAATTATTGGGCGATGCACAATTTTAAAATAATTCAACTATATGACAAAATAAGTTGCCATGCAATATATAATTGAGCATAATCTTTTTACATTAAATCACATATAAAATATATCACGATAAATATAGAGAAACGTGCTTGGGTGGATGATATATCAGGGTGTGACTGGTCACTTTTCCAAGCAATTATTCAGCCAAAGCAACTGAAACAAAAATCCTTTTGAGCAAATCACTAAAGTGGATGTTTTTTCTCGTGAATGGTTTAGAAAGTTGAAAGCATGATCAACATTGCATTCGGATAACGCAAGAATAATCAATTTAAGAAAGTGTAAATAGCGCAGAAATCTAGTGTTTAATGTAGATATATGTGTGCTAGTTTGATAATGTTTCCTCTCCAAAGTATTTATCTCAAAAAAGGAAACCAGCACCAGAATAAAAAACAAATTCTCGTGTTACGAACAAATATCCCTGCAGACTTGCTTGCATATAATTTTGGTGCTCAAAAACAATGAAAACCTTTTCCAAATCTTGCATCCAACTATATATTTCTATATAATATATTTTCAACGCCGCCCATATAGTTTATCATGTCATTTATAATTCTTTGATTAATTGTTACAATTCTGAGGAAGATAGATGCAAAATCTGAAATATAAAAAAGGGTTTAATGTGTTGAGTGTAGCGTCAAATTAAAATATGAAACACGTTCAGTTCTATATTCTAATGATGTTACGACTTGGAACCGAGATATAAATCTGTTTAAATTGAATGGTGATCGAATCCGAGATAAAATCAACAATACTTTACCTCACTAAGCTTAACGTTTTCATCTCATTTGAAAGCATGCAAAGAGGTGAGCAATTTCAATACCAACGTTTCCTTAAGGATTCTTCACTACATTTGTTCTGGTTATATCATAACGATGCATTAGAAATGTCGACATATCCATCTATCAAAGAACATACCAGCCCAAATAATTGATATTCGGAAATATTGTCTCCTTTCATTAATACGAAGATCTCGATTTGCATTGGCAAACTATTGATTGCTATCCTAGTCCCAAAACTTCAATACTTGGCAGGTACTTATCTTATCAAGGAAGGATGAACGTCAAAGATGACCTCCGAATGAAAAGAGTTATAGAAAAATAGCGCAACATTTTTTAATCCGGGAAGAATGAACATTTTGTTCATTTGCCATAACAAAAGTGAAATCAAAATTAAGTTAGAGGTCTGACGTCTCTTGTAAACCATATCAAATAAAACATACGTAACAATCTTTTGTGTCGTACCATAATGCTTTATTGTAAATTTTGGCACACTTTCAGAGTGCTTCAGTTGACTCGAACATAATATAAAAATACTATATTAATGGAATACAGTCATAGTGTCATCTTATATGCTTTCATTATTATATAAGGTTGAGGGTTGAGGGCGGTGGATTGGTAGTATCGGTAGAGGGCCGGACGCCATTCTTTGCAGCAAAGAGTTATGGCCCTTTATGGTCTGAGTTCAAATCCCGCCGAGGTTAACTTTGCCTTTCATCCTTCCAGGGTCGATAAAATAAAGTACCAGTAATACACTGGGATAATTGCTGGCCTTGTGCCAAAAGTAGAAACAATTATTGTATAAGGTTGAAAGCAAATCTCGCCGAGGTTAGCTTTGCCTTTCATCCTTACGTGATCGATAAATAAACTACCAGTATTGCACTGGGTAGATTTAATCGACTTTCCCCTCCACTTCAAATTACTGGCCTTGTGCCTAAAGTAGAAATCATTATTTTATAATGTTGAGTTCAAATCCCGCCGAGGGTAACTTTGCCTTTCATCCTTACGCAGTCGGTAAAATGAAATACCAATTACGCATTGGGATCGATTTAATCGAATTTTCCCTTCCATTAAAATTGCTGGCCCTGTGCCAAATGTAGAAACAATTATTCTATAAGGTTAAGTTCGAATGATTCTTCAGAAATTTAACAATACTTTATCTCTGACCAGAGAGTCCTCGCTAACTTAATTACTAAATTGAAGACACTCTCTGACATTTTTGTAATGCATAAACTCTTCGGCAAATTTTACTACAGATTAATTGAATTATTACCCAATACTTTCATTCCAATGAATTATTATTGTTATTATTACTATTATTATTTTAAATCACATATATTTTTTCCTCAACATAACTACTAGTAATTATATTATTAGAGACCATTTGTAATTTTTAGTTTCATTATTCTAATTAGTTCGATAATAACAGAAGAGCAGCTTGACATGTTAAATGTCTACTGTTGTAATGTGTAGCGCATTCACTATTAGATAAAAGACTCTAAATTACCATTCATTCCGTTGCAATTAAAATATATTTAAACTTCTTTTGTACAAGTATAATTGGAAGTCCGAATAGATATTGTGTTAAATAGTGGAACAATGTCATCAGATGAAATGGTAAAGCAACTTTTATATATGACTGATCTGGACAATATCAGTGATGTTAACGCTCAACACACTATATGTGCCATAAAATGTGTCGTCCCCGATATCATAGTGGCAATAAACAAAATTAAGTACAACTCAGCAGTAGGCTCCAATAGCGTACCGGCTAGTCTCCTGATGGATGGTCGATATAAACTTGCATCTTCTCTAATGAATCTCTGAAAAATCTCACTGGATGCAGGCTATATCCCCGAACATTTTCCATCTCAGTCTGCTGCCCAAGTTTTCAAATAGTTAACCAAATCCCTTGCAGTGATTTACCGTCAGATTTCACTAAACACTCATATTATTAAAGTATTTAAGAGGATGTTGAGACCATGAATAACTCCCTTCTATGAAATCAACAATTGGCTGAACTTCATGTAGCATGGGTTCCGTGATGGCAGCCTCTGCATCACTTCGATGACATCCTAAAAGCGTTGGGAGAGGGTTATAATACTGATGTTATATACCTTAATTTCAGCAAGGCCTTTAAGAAGGTTGACAACAGCATCTTGTTGAAGAAACTATCCAAAAGTGGAGGTTGTTGAAAGCTACTAAAGTTGATGAAGTGATTCCTGTAGAATAGAACCTAGCAGGTTGTGATCGAAGGAATACGACGAAGCTCAGCCACAGCCAGTAGTGACTCCCTACAAGACAAGGAACTGTGGTGTGCCCATTTCGGTAGAGAGTCGGAGGCCATGCTTTTCAGCATAGAGTTACGGCCCTTTACGGCTTGAGTTCAAATCCCGCCGAGGTTAACTTTGCATTTCATCCTTACAGGGTCGATAAAATAAAATACCAGTAATGCACTGGAAAAAAATGCTGGTCGTGTGCCAAAAGTAGAAACAATTATTTACACCAAAGACGTCATTAATTACAACAAAATGAGAATCTTCCAAGTTGATTCCAATATCCAGAACGTCAAAAATGGAATGGGAGACCGGACATGCCTTCAATTGGATCTACTTGTTGATATATAAGTATGCTACTAAACTAGGATAATTCACTTTGGAAAAGAGTATGCACTTTAGTTATTATCTTCCTTCATGTGAAAAACTCATGGTATCCACAACACCAGTTACCTTGGAGTAATTGTCGATAACAACGTGGGTATAAATTAGCGTTGGGATATTACATCTGCATTTTTAGCAAAACATCAGATTATTAAAGAAATCAAAGCCATGCGTGTCGATGATTATTCTACTCTCAATGCAAATTTAGACTTAAAATTATTTGAAGATGGGATATAGAGAATCGTAGATTTATTATTTGGTTATAAAATTAACCCTGTAGCATTTACATTACTATATATTGACTATTGTATTTTCCCGGTAAAGGCTTTACCTCACATATCTCACATAATCTTGAATCTATATGATTTTGATATTATCTATTTTGAGAACAATACCCTATCATAAATATGAGTGTTAAGTTATGGCTGGTTTAAACAGAAAGAGGTGAGAAAATTCTTGCCGGATACGGCCGGTTTAAGTACTAAAGGGTTAAATAGACATAAATAAAAACACGGAAAAAGTTTCTTCGGGTATACCATTTGGATTGTTAAGTTTCTTTTTAATAATGTTTTTTTTTTTTATACAAGTACAAGGCCATCAATTTTGGGGGATGGGAAAGTCGATTAAATCGACCCCAGTGCGTGACTGGTACTTTATTTTATCCATCCCGTAAGGATGAAAGGCAAAGTTAACCTCGTCGGGATTTGAATTCAAATCATAAAGGGCCATAAGTCTATGCTGCAAAGCATGGCGTCCGACCCTCTACCGATACTGCCAATCCACCAAGTTTCTTTTTAACAATTTATGAATTAAATTTGTAGAAAAAGTGTTTAAACAGCATTTGTTTATTGGCTGACTCTTGTGAGTTTAGTTTCCTTAAAGTTTAATGTAAAAGGGAAAGATGGATTTCTTTGAGCAGTTTAGTGAATGTTATAGAGTTATATAACATATGTTTGTTCGTAATTATGAGTATTTCAAGTATTTATAATATAGACTTTACCCTAGTGATTTGTAGGCAGACACTAGTGGTTGCGATATTAATATGGTGAACTATTTAGACATTAGTAATTGATAAAGTCAAGCACCTGATGAATCAAATAGTTAGACAGCAATAGACACCGTAATTATTGTGCACATTCGTACGCACAGACAGATTTTAGAGAAAGTTTGTTGTTGCTTCGAGCTTGGAGTTGAATTATGAGAGAAGAAATGCTTATGACGGCAGGATGTTGGGTGGTGTTATGCATACAAATGTCTAATGGGTTCAGGGTGCGAGTACATTTCAGAAATCTGGATTTGAATGTTTTTGTAGTTTATTGGTGACTTGTATCGTGACACAGGCGGAGATTTGTGGATTCAGGGGGTCTTAAATGGAGTCTGTTTTGTGAACATTGTTGCGTTTTAGTTTATTTTCTGTTTTTGCCTATTTTGAATAATGTAATTTTTTATTTATTTTCCTGGCCTTGGTAAACTGTGAGATAATAATTTTATGTGTGTTGGGTGGTCGATAAAATGTAACAGCATTGCTTTATTGGCTAATTTCTATTTATCTTCTGAGTTTAGTTGTGTTAACGGTGAACGCAAACTTAAATGGATGGGTTTCACTTAACAGATTAGTGGATATTCAGATCTGTGATAGGTGTCGGTGGTATATACAGTATAGGTACATTCTATCAGCTACTTTCACTGAACAAAGCCAGGTATTCTTGGGTCCCAAATGATAGGTAAGGGTGTGAAATGGAATAAGTACGTATGTGTGTGGCGGAATCGGTAATTTTTCTAGGTTTTCTCCGTCGACATTTAAAAAACCAGAATTAGTCGTTTAATTTACATATTGAGACCCAACCCATCCTATATGTTTTATAAAGTATGGGATTTCTAGTAATGCACTTTTCTTGTCACGCATAATGTTTTTTAAATTCTAAAGAAAATTTATTGTCCCAGGAATTCTACCACTTAAAATAAAATTTTGCCGGATATAGGTTAGTAAATTTTAATAAACAGGGGTGGGATAGATGGAAAACTCTGAAAAATTAATGTGAGGGATGAAGGACTATTATTCGAGACCCGATAGTAGTCTTTTAACTCGAAGTCCCCGATGAAGTGAGACATGGTCTGACCTAATAACGAAGAACACTACCTTATAACAGATTCAAATATATATGGTAAGTTAGTTTCTAGATTTATTGAATTTAATTTATAATTCTAATTTCTTTAATTAATTGTGTAGCTGAACTTTAGTCTCTTGGCTTGAATAATGCGTATTGTCGTGAGTAGAACGGTGATGTGTTAATTTAAATTGTTGGATGTGTTTGAGAACATTATTACATTTTGATTTGATTTCCATTTCTGCTTTCATTTATTTGTTTATTCTAAATTTAATTGTTAATAATAAATTATAATTTCTAGACAGATTGTGAGATAATTAATTTTAATATTGGTATTAGATGGTTGACATCTGTCATCGCGTTTCGATTTAATTTTTTTTTTCTTCTTTTGTTGATTTCACTGTTAGTTTTTAATTTCATATTTTACCTGATTGCAGGTGGGTTGATTAATTTTTATTTTTGTTCGGTAATGAGTATGCGACAATTTACTATTACGAGAATTATGTGTTTATGTTGATTGATAGTCTGGTAATTAACATGATTAGGAATTAAATGCATTGCAATGATTACACCGTGTAACATATTTTTTGTTCCCCGGTTCTAAGTGTCATTTCATGGTTTGTTATATCCCATTATTATTAAAAAACACTTTCGGGCGGTGGATTGGCAGTATCGGTAGAGGGTCGGACGCCATGCTTCCCAGCATAGTTACGTCCCTTTACGATCTGAGTTCAAATCCCGCCGAGGTTAACTTTACCTTTCATCCTTACGGGGTCGATAAAATAAAGTACCAGTAATGCACTGGATAATTGCTGGCCTTGTGCCTAAAGTAGAAACAATTATTATTAAAAAACACTATTATTTAATCAGAAGTTTGGGTTAGTGGTCAGGAGTTTGATATTTCGAAATTTTCATATTTTTCAAGAAAAAAAGCATTTTTAAATTTATCAGTTCATATAATTAAATCAACAGAGTATATATTTATTTTATTACACAAGCTTATCAAAAGCAAACAAGTAAAAACAAATAACACTTATAAAGCAACTTATACACGTCAGAAATGACTGGATTTCCTGGATTTGCGGTTGTAGTCCAGGTCGCATTCCCGCACTAGCCCCCACATATAGTCCCCAATCATTTTTTCATTGTAGTGGCCCTGGTACCTCCGCTCTATCTCTTTCACATCTTAGTGGAATCGTTCGCCTTGTTCTTCTGAATAGGCGCCCATATTGTCCTTGAATTTTTCCAGGTGAGCGTCCAGCATACGGAGTTTAAGCGAGATAGTGCATCCCATAGCGCCAAAAGCCTTTATCAGATCCTGCACCAGTTGCTGGTAGTTTTCAGCTCTGTAGTTGCCCAGGAAGCCCTTAACAACTGCCTTGAAACAGTTCCATACTGTTCTCTCATTCCTATTGAGCTTATTGGAGAACTCGGTAGACTCAAACACCTTTATCTGAGGTCCAACAAAAATTCCACCTTTGATTTTGGTCTCAGATAACTTGGGGAAGAACTCAAGAAGGTACTTAAAAGCGGCTGTTCTATAATTATATGTTCTATAATTATATCTGTTCTATAATTATAGAACAGATTGCTTGGTTGCCAGTTACAAAGACCAAAACTAAGTAAAAAAGGAAGACTGAAACCTAATGAAATTCGTCACATTAATGCAAGAATATTGGGTTAGATTTTGTTTTATTTAATTTTATTATAATTTCATTTAACCAATAATTGTTTGGTTTAAATTTAAGGTTCAGTTATTAGTTGTAATTTATAGATTTTTTTATATAAAATATGAAGAGATTTAATGATGATTTTCTTGTTGAATTGACGTTGTTTTTGTGTGAAAATTAATCATTTTTATAACTGAGAATTTTGTATTTTCTTAGTCTGTTTATTGTAGTTTAATTTCGTTTTAATTCACATATGTTGACTTTGGTTATAGGGTTATATATATATTGAAATTTCGTATTTCTGATGAAATAGGTATGTTTACCTATAAACATACCGTATTTCTTTAGAAATACGAAATTCCAATACATATCTGTATACAGCTATGCATGAAGCTAAATCCTAATTATATTATATATATATACAGAGAGAGAGAGAGAGAGAGAGAGAGTGAGAGAGAGAGAATTACATCATTATTAGGTGTCCGTCATGTAACAAGAATCTGGAGCCGCTTACAGCAGTGTTTTACTCAGCGGTCGAATTATTTCATTTGGTAAATCCTGTAGTAGTTTTACTAGTGGTTCCAAGTGTAACAATTTACGGAGTTTATATAGAAATTCACAAAATTATTATTCAAAACATCACATTCCACAAGAGTGGAAATAACATTTATTGCATAAAACTGACACGTGTTTCATCGTATGTGTTGCATATCAGTCTAGGATCGCTAATATTTGACTATTTCAATCAAATTAAATTGAATCTAACTACTTAAAAAATCATATGTAGACACAACAAATTTGTATATTGAAATTATATCATTGAAACGTATCTATATATGTTACTATGATATTTTAGATGAATATAAAATAGAAACTCCAAATTGTAATATATTTGAATAAAAAGGATGCTTTTTACTTTTCAATTCGAGCACCGCCTTCATGGTAAGTACTACGCGTTTTTATTCCCCTAGATCGTTTCTACTCTTATTTCCTGTCTCCGTCTTCAAAATTGAATTGACCACTGGTCTTAACGTTTGTTGTCACGAATAAGTGGCAGGATACTCTCAGGCGAGCTAGAAAACAGAAGGATTTCAGAGAGGAACCCCTACCCAAGCGAGTGTTTTAGCCCTTATTTTTTTACACTCGAAGGGTGCCGGGCTGCATCCAGGTCACGCCTGACACGTGGGTGCTCTTCTGCTGACATAGTAACTAGATGAAGGCTGCGTCTTATCCCTCTTTCTGTCTCTCTCTCTCTCACACACACATTCATTCTCTCTCTATCTCCCCGTCTCTCTTTCTAATCAAATCACATTCCTTTTCTCTCTCTATATAAATCTCTTTCTCATCTATGACGATGAACGTGAAGTCGTCACTTCATGTCTATCTACCTCTTTCTGCCACCTGGAAAACACACGGCGTTCTCTTTTCACTCTCTACCTATGTACATATCTCTCGCTTGGCCTTCCCCTTCTTTTTATATATAGATGAAGGAACGTCGCAACTTTCAACTATCTACCTCTTTCTGTCACATCGAAAACACGTGGTGGTACTTTTTCCTTCTCTAACTATGTACATATCTCTCGCTTGGCGCTCCCTCTCTCTCTATGTAAATTGAGCGTCACGGACGGACGGACAGACAATGCTCTTGAGCTGGAATGAATGGCTCTTACAACGCATCTCCCTTATCATCCTCCGTGGAAACGCCTTCTTTATTATGTCCGCCGGGGCTGTGGGGTGGCAAGCGAGTGGGTTCCCATTTGCTCATAATAGTGAGAGATGGGGAGGGCAGGAGGACGGAGGCGGTGATAGTGGGAGTTTGTGTCCTTTGTGATCGGACCTGGTGTATATTTATATATTTATTTACAGCATTGATGACGTTGCGTTCTATGAAGCACAATTATAGATAATCTATATATATAAAACGGAGGATGTCTGTATGTGTGTCTGTTTCCCTAAAACTCGAGAAGTACCCAACCGTTTTTATCAAACTCTACACATGTAACCCGTGTGGCCCCGGAAGTGTTTTGAGCAAAAAAGTATTTCAAATGATTCTGACCTAGGGATCGAATTAGTGAAGTGGCCAATGTCTGTACATAATGAGGGAGTGAGAGGGGAGAGAAAGAAACGGAGAGGCGAAGTGAAGAAGTGGCTCTCTACTCCTCCTCCTCCTTCTCCCCATTCGCCACAGCATTTTTCGATAGAGGGGAGAAATGTGAACTAGTTACAGAGAGAAAGTGAGAGTGAAAGAAACAGACAGACTAAAAGAGGGGGATAGCGGGAGAGAGAGAGAGATAGAGGGAGTGACAGACGCCGTCTTTTGAGAGTTGTATGCGTCAAAGATACATGACAGTGGAATAACTATTGCGTGTGTATGTACGTGCGCGCGTGTGTGTGTGTGAGTTTGTGTGCGTTTGCATGCGTGAGTATGTGTGCGTGAGTGATTATAAACTCTCTCACATGGTCTGATGGAATTAACCCTTTAGCATTTACATTACTCTATATATACTATATTATTTTAAAGGTAAAGGCTTTACCTCACATAATATAAAAATCTCATAGATTTAATATTATTTATTTTGAGAACAACACCTTAACCCTTTAGTATTAATGTGAGTGAGTTATAAAGAGAAAGAGTGAGATTGAAGAAACAGACAGACTGAAAGAGGGGATAGCGGGAGAGAGAGAGAGAGAGACGCTGGAAGAGGGGAAGGAAAGCTATAATAATTAACACGTGTGCGTGTGTGTGTGCGTCCGCTCGTGTGTGTGCGTGCGCGCGTGTGTGTGCGTGCGCGTGCGTGTGTGTGTGTGCGTGTGCGTGTGTGTGTGTGTTCGCGCAGAGTTCCATTATGAGTTAAATCTATTAACATGTGTGTGTGTGAGTTTGCGTGCGTTTCTGCGTTTGCGTGCTTCAGTGTGTGTGTGTACTTGCGTGTGGCGTTTCATTTACGCCATTTTTGTCACTGACAACATATTCACTAACTTACACTCATTCCAACCGCTGCTCTTACTGTTACCCCTCTCCATATCCATACCCCGCTCGGAAATCACATGCATCGGTTTTTAATTCACTGACGAGTTTACTCCTTACTCTCCCAGTGAGTTTCAGTGTACTTCGTACTGCTTTTAGGTCATGCCTCGAAGGAAGAGATACTCCATTGGCCGAAAAACTGCGAAAGCAGCAACAACACGAACAGGGCGGGCAAACGAATCGTCAGTGGAATCTGCTATTCGACGGTCGCAAGATGCTAAACGTACTGCCACCAGAAGAGCACTTAAGACAGACAATCAACGAACCATTCGCCAAACCGAATACTGCTACTGTCCGAGCTACACAGACCTCGCAAGAACGAGACATTCGACTACAATGTAATGCTCAACGAAGGGCCTTTGGACAGGGTATTTCAAGGCCGTGTAGCTCACGATGGTCCTTGAAAGCATTCGAGTACAACCGACTTTAATTACAGTGGCCATCCAGACGTGCTCTTTCTGCAATGCAAAAAAGTGGCCCGGAGAAAGACATGGCTTGTGTTGCGCAAATGGAAAAGTAAAATTACGTCCCCTGGAAGATCCACCACAACGGTTGAAGCTCCTATATTCAGGCAGTACTGCGGAGTCATGGCATATCCTGACTTACATCTGGAGGTATAACTGTGCTTTCCAAATGACATCTTTCGGGGCGAACATTCTCAAGGAAGACGGATTTATGCCCACATTTAAGGTTCGGTCAGGTGTACGATAGATTCGGATCCCTCCAACCTGCCGCCTATCAAGCACCTCAATTTCTTCAGCTGTACTTTGTTGGTAATGTCAACGAGTAGGTAGCCATGAGGAATTCCATTTAACCCGGTACCAATGTCGAGCTTATAAGGAAACTGCAAGACATACCGCACACAAAAAACAGCTATGTCATTAGCTTCATGTATGCCTTGGAAGCAGATACCACAGCCAATTTTAATGTGGTAATTGATGCTTCGAAAATGCTATCTGAGGAGCATCCGGGTCGGTATAATTATCCTGCATGCAATGAAATCGCTGTACTTATGCATGGGGGTCAGCATAATCCTCAAGTGTCGAGATAGCACTCTTCAGCGAATCAGCGAAACACATAGGTCTTACGATGCCCTCCAGTATCCACTTCTCTTTGTAAATGGTGAAGAGGGCTATCAGTACGGAATTCACCAGCATAATCCAGTAAACACTCAACACTCCGTCAAAAAACAAGTTTCATGCATGGATTTCTACTCCTACCCCTTCATGGTTCGCCACGATTTCTTCAATCACCTGCACCAGTCAAGAGACCTACTTCAGCAATTCGCCGTTGATATGTGCGCAAAAATGGAATCGGAGAGACTGTGTTTCATACGGTCACATCAAAGGCAACTGCGGTCCGAGAGCTACATCCATCTCCGAGATGCCATCAACAATGATGCAGCTCCCAGCAGCGTAGGAAAAGTCTGCATTCTGCACTCCACCTTCACCGGAAGTCCGCGCTACATGCACGAGAGAACGCAGGATGCTATGACCTACGTACGGCATTACAGCAGGCCCGATCTGTTCATCACATTCACTTGCCACCCAAAGTGGAAGGAGATCGGGGCAGAACTGTTCCAAGAGCAACAGGCAAAAGACAGGCATGACCTCCTGGCGGAGTCTTTCGGCTGAAGCTTATCAATCTCATGGAGCTCATCAAGAGAGGCCAAGTCTTTGGCCCAGTAAAGTGCGACATGTACACCGTAGAGTGGCAGAAGAGGGGCCTACCGCACGCCCACATCCTCATTTGGCTGTCAAGAAAAATATCTTCAATTGACAGCATCATCTCCGCAGAGTTTCCCCGATCCGTCTATAGACAAGACCTCTATGACATAGTGAAGACAAACATGGTCCATGGTTCATGTGGGCGGGGCTTCAATTTAAGCTCACCTTGCTTGAACGACAATGTCTGCAGAAAAAGATTTCCCCGAAAGTTCCTCCAAGAAACCCAGACTGGCGTTGACGGATACCCACTGTACAGGCGACGCCAACCCGGGGACGGTGGTTTTACAGCAACAGTTGGACAGCACGAGGTCGACAACAGATGGATAGTGCCATACTGCCCATTTCTTTCCAAGACCTTCGGTGCTCACATCAATGTCGAGTTCTGTAATTCCGTCAAGTCAATCAAGTACATATGTAAATATGTGAATAAAGGTTCAGACGCTGCTATGTTCGGTCTTCAACAGGACAACAGCCGTGATGAGGTCACGCAATACCAAGTTGGCCGTTACATCAGCAGCAACGAGGCTTTCTGGCGTATTTTCGGCTTCCCTATACACCAAAGGCACCCTGCAATTGAACAGCTCGCAGTCCACCTGGAGAACGGTCAAAGGGTGTACTTCACTGACGTTAATGCTGTTCAAATGGTGGCGGAACCAGGGGAAACCACCCTCACTACATTCTTCAAACTTTGTCAGGCCGATTCATTTGCTCAAACCCTGCTGTATCCTCAGGTGTCGTCCTATTACACGTGGAATAAAAAACAATGGTTTCGCAGAAAGGTAGGTCAGCCTGTTGATGGACATCCTGGTATAAAGTTTGACAGTTGCCTAGGGAGAGTATACACAGTGCACCCGAACCAGCATGAGTGCTTCTACCTCCGTCTTCTGCTACATGAGGTTAGAGGACCCCTGTCCTTTCATGACCTTAGAACTGCCGACGGTTCTGTGTGCAGCACTTACAGGGAGGCTTGCTTCAAGCGCGGCCTGCTAGAAGACGGTGCGCAGTGGGATGCCACTTTATTCAAAGCTATTGCATCCCAATCGCCTATGCGCCTACGATCTCTATTTGCAGTACTGCTGCAAACTGGCGAACTGAGTAATCCTATCTCTTTATGGCTCAAGTATAAAGATGACTTATCCGATGACTACAAACGTCAGGCGCAAGTGCAATACCCTGAGATGGAAGGTACCAGCGACGTGGTCTTCAATCTAGCGTTGACATAGAGGATAGAGTTGCAGCACTCGGCGGAAATTATTTGCCCTCATATGGTCTGCCCAAACAATCCGTACAGGGTCAAACGTACTTCCTACAGCTCTTCTCCGAGAAACGTCCTACGACGTCGATGCTCTTACCAAGTACGTCCTTGAAACTGAACCACAACTTCTTCCGGACCAACGTCATGCTTACACCATTGTTGCCGACCATGTGCGCCACAGAAAAGGAGGTATGTTCTTTCTGGATGCTCCTGCGGGGACGGGCAAAACATTTTTAACGAGACTCCTCCTTGCAAAGGTCAGGATGCACAAGGACATTGCGGTTGCTGTTGCCACTTCTGGAATTGCTGCCACGTTGTTGCCTGGTGGCAGGACCGCACACTCCAGTTTTAAATTGCCTCTCAATTTAACAACGTCAGAAACGCCTACTTGCAGCATCAGCACGACCTCCGACCAGGGCCAAGTCCTAAAACGATGTCAGCTCATTGTGTGGGATGACTGAACCTAGGCCCATAAGGGAGCTCTGGACGCATTAAACAGAGCTCTAAAGGACATCTGAGGCTGCCAGGCTCCCATGGGATGTGTTACGCTTCTGCTTTCAGGTGACTTCAGGCAGACTCTTCCCGTCATTCCCAAAGGCACAGGAGCAGATGAGGTACAAGCATGCTTAAAGTCCTCTCCTCTGTGGCGCCATGTCAGGACACTGCTTCTTACAACCAACATGAGAGTTCAATTACACGGCGACCAAACGTCCGCATAATTTGCACAGGACATTTTGAAACTTGGCGACGGCAAAATACCTCTGGATGCTGCAGGAGAGTTGGAAGTGTGGCCATTTTCAACCTCAGTTAATTCTGCGGGGGAGCTGAAAGAGAAAGTGTTTCCAGATTTGAGAGACAATTACCAGAACCACGCATGGTTGTGTTGAAGAGCAGTGCTAGCTCCAAAAAACGCTGCTGTTAACAAAACCAACGACCAACTACTGCACTCCCTTCCTGGTGTTCTTCACACTTACAAATCTGTTGACACGATGCCAGATCCCAATGAAGTGGTGAACGTTCCGCCGGAGTTCCTCAATTCTTTGGAGCCCCCAGGACTACCGCCTCACATGCTTCTCCTTAAAGTTGGCACCCCTGTAATGCTGCTGAGGAATTTGGAACCACCAAGACTGTACAACGGGACACGGCTGGCTGTAAAAAAATTGATTGCACATGTAATCGAGGCAACAATCCTTTCTGGATGCGGAAAAGGTGATGATGTTTTCATTCCGAGAATTCGTCTCATTCCCTCGGGAGCAGAAATTCCGTTCACCTTCTGAAGACTCCAATTTCCACTTCGGGTCAGTTTTGCTATGTCCATCAACATGTCCCAGGGCCAGACTCTTTCTGTAGCCGGACTTCTTCTGGAAGAACCGTGTTGCTCCCACGGACAATTGTACGTTGAGTGCTCTAGAGTGGGCAGCAGGGAAAGTCTTTTCGCATTAGCACGCCTGGGAAAAACAAGAAACATCGTTTACAACGAGGTGTTGTAAAAGCAACAGCGAGGAGATAGGTCCGTAATCACCATTTCTTTAGCCAGCCTGATGAGCTTTTAAACAGTCTCTTAACTAAAACGTATGTTTCCCTCGGTTAAAGGTGATCGCCTTCAGAGAGGAACCCAGCTTGATAATCGGCGCGGCAATTTAAGGCGGCTGAACAAATCATGAACGCATACAGAGTCATTCTAAAGTCCTTTCAAGGGCTGCAAGTGAACGATCAAACGGCCTTTTTCAGGGCCGAAACTGTTGATGGTGAGGCCGATTTTTAGGGCTGTCAGTGAACGCACACATAACCCTATTTAAGAGGCCCTACTTAAAATTGTTTGATGGCTACAGCAATGGTAAATTCATATCGACCAACATCTTCTAAAACAGTGTTATAAGCGATACAATAGACAGACAGGTACGTTATCGCTCTTCTTAACAAGCACTGTTTACCTTTACTTATTTTTCCTAACAACATTTGCTTCCTTTGGTTAAAGGTGAACACACACACGACCCTTTCTTAGCCCCTCCCCCCTCTCCTCCTTCATGAAATTGGAAATTTATTTTGCTCAAAACAATTATTTTTTTTATGAACTCAGAATTGATTTCATCGTGTGTCCCAATTGAAGAATAAATTGAATTTTGAATAACATTTCTATACAACATATTTTGCTCTTTTCCTGGCTGCGGGACCGGCCTCCTGGTGCATAGCCCTACCTTGAGTGCTTGGAAAAATAAATTTCCCCTTCTTTCGGTAAATGAAATTACTCGGAGCGGATTGATTCGCCCCAGGGGCTCGACGCGCAGCCGTTTTTTTTACCGCCATATAGTACCTTTAAATTCTAGGCCTAATCATAACTATTAGCTATATCATGCCTCCCTCTACTTAAACAAATCCCCTTCCTGTGTAAATTAATAGTACTCGTATGGTATAACGATGGCCTAACGACGATGGCTGAGTTCCAACTAGCACACCTGAATCTGAAATATATTCCTAGAGTGCTTGGAAAAATTGATTTCCATATCTTTCGCTAGGCGATCTCACTCGGAATGGCTGACACGTGGTTAGGATGGGCTGGCCGGAGTCTGCAGTCGCCACATGCTGTTTGACTACTAAACAAGGACATAATCTTTACTCTACAATACATTTAAAGTTTCTTCATAAAAGACTCTTTCTTTAACTAAACCTCGCAACCCAAAAACCTTAAAAATGTTAAACTGTTTAATTTTCAATTTTCTAATTTTTTAAATTTTATAATGTTAATCTTGAATTTTTTTAACTTCATCCTATAAATCTAAACAAAAATCTAAACTGAAATAGTCATCGAAACGGCTTGAGCTCTGCCGTCGGGGTCATACTTTTTCCTATTCCCACTCTACTACCCAAAGTATTGAGTACTCTGGTGCGTTATGGTCCATCTGGTTCCTTACCACAATTCCTTTGTTATATATATATATATATATATATATATATATGTATATATGCAGAGGTTATATTTAATTTAAAAACCATGTTTATAAATATGGCTTTATAAGTATAGTTTCCATTTATTAATATATTGTATATTGTATATATATATATATATATATATTTATATATATACATATATATGGGGCTGGTACACATAAATATATACAGTATAAACTATCAGGAAACCGCAATGATTGCAGTGTGTCTCTTAATACACTGAATTTCAAAACGAACGTGACTACAACTCAAAAACATTTTACATCACTATTTTGTATATTTATGTCAGGTGTTGTGAATCAACAAGTATGTTGCCAATAGCATGGATCTTTGTTGAAGTCTTAATCCTCCACTCTTGCTATTACAATTCACTTATGATACTTCTCATAAAGGTGATTAAATTATAAAGGCCATAGTCTCAAATGTCCGAGCTTTTCTAAAATAAAATGTATTTATACCTTAGCCCTGCCCCCAAATATATTTTCCCTGACGGACACATACGCACACATACGCACAACCCCCCCCCCCCACACACACACATAATTGACCAGCGAGTTATAGTACTTACCACTAGCATAAAATGCCTCCACATTACTAACCTGACATCATTTGTACCACATACAAAATGACAAAATCTACTACTATTACTACTGCTACTACTACTGCTGCTGCTGTTGCTACTACTACTACTACTACTACTACTACTACTACTACTACTACTACTACTACTACTACTGCTACTACTACTACTACTACTACTACTATCAATGTCCTCCAAAATTTCTTACATACCGGCCATCACTGTACTAGCAATGTTGGCAGCAAAGCTAATCTCATTTCTTTCATTGCCACCAACTTAATCCTTGTATCGCATTAAAAAAAAGTTCTCTATAATCTTCTGCTTCCTAGACTATAAACCATCCCTAAGACTCCATTTTAATGTCGGTCAGAAGTGACACATCATGTGTATTATTCAGTAACATTTACGATCAAGAGTTTTTACCACCTCTAATCATTTTTCTCATTGCATTTCCAATTTTGTTTTTGATTAAATTTCTCACATTACTTTTACACTGTCAGTTATTCTTGTCTCGAAAAGAGTATTGAAGATGTATAAAGATTTCGTTTTGTCTAATCAGAAGAGTAAAAATTTGTGGGGGATGAGTGTAAATTAGATTGAATAGTCACCAACATATTACTCGTGAGAAATCTAATTGATAACCACCACGTGAAGAAGCTAAGAGTCGTAAGGTTGTTGGCTCGTATCTTGGCATCGGTAATATGTGTGTTATGTTATAGAGTCAATGACGAAATACTTAATTCTCACCAGCCGAGCTAACCTCCTGTCATGCGGCACCACAGAACTTCCGTCGCTCACAGTATTTGTATATATATATATATATATATATATATATATATATATATATATATATATAGTAATAATAATAAATTTGAAGACTAAAATCCAAAGAGGGCTCGATAAGGATAAATATATATCAAATATATAAGAACCGTAGAGCAAATATTTATTAAAATAACAGATTAAAGTTTAAGCAAAGAATCGCTGCTTTCACCCTTATATCATATATATATATATATATATATATGATGGCTGCCCCTTGCTATCGAGTACGGCCATTGCACGATAATATATATATATATATATATATATACGTATAATATGTTAATTAAAGGTTGATTAGTCTAATACCCAAACATTTACATCTCAATGAAAGAGATTTCTCAGAGAAGCAATATTATATATTAAAATTAAATGAGAAAAATTACTACGGGAGTATAAACAAGTCAGACGTTTATATATAGATCTTCCTATCATGGTTTCGTATGGGGAAGAACTATTATTGGAATAGTATTACCAATAATTCAAGAGCCATCGTATTCTTCAGGAGAGTTAGAATTCTTTAAGTCAAAGAGAAATGGAACAATATATAATTGTTTTCTACTTTTGGAACAAGGCCAGCACATACCCAGTGTATTACTGGTACGTTATTTTATCGACCCCGTAAGGATGAAAGGCAAAGTTAACCTCGGCGGGATTTGAACTCAGACCATAAAGGGACATAACTATGCTCGAAAGCATGGCGTCCGACCCTCTACCGATACTGCCAATCCACCGCTGTTTCCAAACACGAGGTAATATTATTCTAAGTGTAGCGATACGTTCTCAAATATCCTAAGATATTATGACTACCTGATATGCCCATAAAGTAACAGTTTAAAGGTAGTCACGTATAGCTCGGAAAATCTCGGAGCAGTTTAATATTAATTAAATGTTAATATCCAAATATTTCAATGAAAGAAATCTCTCACAGAAGCAATATTATATATCAAAAACGCTACGTGTGTGTGTGTGTGTGTGTGTGTGTGTGTGTGTGTGTGTGTGTGTGTGTGTGTGCGCGTGTGTGTGTGTGTGTGTGTGTGTTTGAGTGTGTGTCTCAATCCTCAATATTCTCAATAATTTGATTTATAATTGATCAGACATTTTCATAGAGGTTCACTATACCCATTCTCTTTTGCAAACTTGGTTAAATTCGAATATATTATAGAACATAATTGTTTAAGCTTTGCCTCCTCTATGGAATCTGAGAGATAACTGATAACCTTATCATTGTGAGTCAAACTTATTACGTATTCAGGTATGATTGCCCACACAAATATATGCACCTGCAGAGAAACACGAGCATTTTGTATTACAACAATTATACAGAAATTTAACATTCAATTCTGGTTTAGAAGTAACTGAAGAAGAAACAAAACTTTGTAAAGCTTTTGGAAACTTAAAAAGATCTGGAAACTAAAATTGTTATAAAATATGGTGAGTTCAATAACAACGAAAGACTTTTTCTGCGTGTTGTGTAATTTAATATACGCCAGACTTTTGGAGTCAACTCACCACTATACAAAATATTTCAACTAAAAAGAACTTTAGCTTAGCTAAGCTAACGGCTCTATTATTAAATTTCCAAGAAGTCCTGCTGATTTATTTTAAAATTTGTGTTTTGCCAAGGGTATCTGATAACAGCTAGGTGGGTTAGCTATGTATAGATTTGAATGGTTTGGTCACTGACATAACTTGATGTTGAAGGTAGCACACGAACTACCAACCATTTGGCTAATCTATATATTGAGTCCTCGTCTATTTGCTTTTCGATGAATGAAGCAAAGCGGTATTAAGTAAGAGAAAAGCCATTTACACGAATTAAAAGACAAATACATCAAGTAGAATAGAATTAATTTGTATAAATCATGCGAAAATTCTTCAATAGAGATTACAATGTCGATAAAATATTGCATTTCCATGTAAGATGGTATTGAAAACTTTGACTTTATACAAGATACGATGAATAGTTTAAAATAGATATCTTTATCATTCAGAAATTTGCCTTATTCACTGAGAAAATACGACAATGATAGATATTTAGATAATTCAATAAATTGGTGATTCAATTCATTTGAGTAAAAGAGCTAAATGACTTCAAATTAATGACTGAAGTAAAACAAGTATGACTACTTAGTTCGCTAAATTTCACTCCAATTGAGATTCTATAGAACTTTTTATAAGCATTGCAACAACTAAAAACATAACACAAAAGTATCCTGGCTAAGTTTTGCTATGGAAGAATTCGAACACTTTCAAGATGATCATTTATGTAGAAAACCAATTTAATGAATACAAGTAAATGATCCCACGTGGAAGAATTAACGTTATCAATCAAATTTATAGTAGCAAATCTCCCTCAAATTGATGAAATAAAGTACCAGTCACATACTGAGGCCGATTCAATCGAATTTTCCCCTCTCCCCAAATTGCTGACTTTTTTCCTAAAGTGTAAATCATTATTATATAAAGTAGAGGGTTAATAATGAACAAAAGCGACGAAGTTCTTACGGAAACTATGAGCGTCGATGAAAACCAACTAACCCTTCTCTTCTGGAGGACTTTCGATCCAGGGCCAATGGATAACTTCCATAAATCCTTGGCTTGGCAGTGCTACCTGGGAGTTTTGCCAGTTCGAGATTTATTTTACAGGCATGGAAATGCCGTCAGCCAGGCCTGTTCGAGATGCGCGTGGGGCGACGAAAGCATCCTCCATGCACTCGTCCACTGTCCGAGTATCACTGACTTGTATTTTTATGTCGAACATCTGTCGCGTGTAGGACGGATTCGGCTATCGGCTGAGTTCATCATGAAGATCACTCTGTCACCCCCCTTTAACCAAGAAAGGAAGACTCTTTTTATTTGCCTCATGGAAAGAGGTCGTATGGTGGACGTGTCTGAAACGGTTGAAAGCAGGCACTTTCGTCTTCGGTGACGCTCTCATTGACTTTTTCGGGTTTCACATGAAAAGGCGCATGGCTTAGTGATTAGAGCATTGGGCTTGCAATCGAAAAGTTGTGAGTTCAATTCTCGGACCGGGTGATGTGTTGTTTCTTTGAGCAAGACACTTTATTTCACGTTGCTCCAGTTTACTCAGCTGTAGAAATGAGATGATAGGACTGGGGTCCTTATCATTAAATTACCTAAGATACCTCCAACGAGATATACCTTGGAGGAGGTCAACTAAACCTGCATAGGTGTGAGCTGTCACACACACACACGCATGAAAAGGAAAATCAGAGTGGAGAGAAATGTGCTGTCTTCCAGCCACTTTGTTGCGTGTGCCTGTAGTATTGAAGGACGAGAAAGGGCGCTTGCTCTAGCGGCTAGCGTGACCGTGGCTTTTTGTGGATCTTTTGAGGATTTTAAGTTTTTTTGTTATCATCACATTTTTTTACACGCATAAACCTGCTTTTTGCCGTGTCTGTCCTTAATATATTTTTGTAACCCCTTTGTAATTAATAAAGAAATCTTGATTAATCTGTTTTAATCTTTTTTAATGGGATTTCTTCACGAATAATCCTAGGAGCCCCCCCCCCCCCCTCTATTGGGGAATTTTCCTTTGTTTCATTTTCCTGTTACATTATTTTTTGTTGTTTTATGTATTTGTTTCTACACGCAGAAACGCCCATTTGTACCTCCTGTGCTGTCCTTAATGTTATACCTTGTGGTCAATAAAGAAAACATTATTATTATTATTATTATTATTATAAAGAAAAATAAATTATTATAAACGGAAAAAATGAAACGAAATTCGGCTGTTACTTAAATATAAGTATGTATACGTACATACATATATGTATACAGACGTACAGTAGTATGTATATATATATATATATATATATATATATACTCATATAAGGAGCTGTTTCTTTGTTTTTATTCATTATTTTTATTAATTTATCTTGACTTTGTTTTCCTGTGTTTTTCCTCGAAAAAATTTTGAATACATCTCTTTTCATGATATTTGGATTACATTGAGTTCTTCATACGGATTGGACACTACCGTATATTTTGGTAGATTTATCTACATACTTTGCTCCTAATTTTATAAAGGTATTCATATTTTTATATATATATATACTTTTATAACTCCCTATATATAGAGTTGAGCTCTTTTTCTTGTCCATTATCCATATTACAATGGAAAAACAATATTGGGAGCTTCTTTAAAGAATATACCAATACCCGGATGAATTCTTACTTCTTATGATACAAAAAAACCAACCAATTCATCAAAAGGGTCAGATGGGGGGCCTACCACTTTGATAAAAAAACTAAATGTACTGATAAGAAATATTTATATGATTTCACTACATATAAGAACCCACCACACAACTCCTTACTTGAAAACTTCGAGAAAGACCTTTTTAACTTAATCAAACACCTCAAATTTAAGAAATATAAATCTAATTTTCAAAAGGATCTTGATTCTACCCTATTGGATCTAAAAACAATCTAACAAAATCCATGTCAACTCTGACAAAACTGGAAATCTGTACCACATGGATATTGATAATTACAATGAGTTCATTTATAAAGAACTCAGGAAAAATTATAAAAAAACAAATAATGCGGCACTTACCAATATCAACAACAAAACACACAACATAGTAAATAAACTCAATATTGAAGATATAACTGAACATTTGGCACTGAAAAAAACACATTTTAACCTGAAAGATCACAAATCTAATTTTAACTCTAAGCCTTCTATAAGACTTATATGTCCTTCCAAATCTGACATTGGCATCATTAGTAAAGATTTTTTAGATAGAGTCATCCCACTATTAAGAAAACATGGTAATTTACCACTCTGGGAAAATACATCCCAGGTAATTAACTGGTTTACTAATATTAGAAATAAATCATCTGTTTCATTTATACAATTCGATATAGATGCTTATTATCCCTCTATATCGCCCATACTCCTGAACAAAGCCTTGATATTTGCCAAAAATAGATCAAACTTAACTATGGATGACATTAATATTATCACGCACGCTAGAAAAATACTACTGGAATTTCAGAAGGAATACTGGACCAGAAATACATATAGTAATCTATTCGACATTACTATGGGCTCTAGTGATTCTGCCCAAATTACCTATCTTGTGGGCCTCTTTCTTCTATTTAACATAAATGCTTCTTTTCCCCACCTTAAAGGTGGTTTATATCGTGATGACTGTCTTCTTCTTTCCACTAACCTTAGCCTATCAGAAATTGAAAAAAATAAAAAACTTAGAACTTTCCTCAAAGACTATTATAGTCTCACTATTACATTTGAAAACACCAGTAAAGTAGTTAATTTCCTTGATATAACTTTAGACTTATCTACGGATATCTACCAACCTTACCATAAACCTAACCAAAACTTACATTACATACACTCACAATCTAATCACCCTAGATATATCCTTAAAAACCTAGCATATAATATCTCACTCAGAATTTCTAACCTTTCATCTAACCACGATGTATTCGATAAAAATACGACCTTTTATAACGAAGCTTTAGCTAGAAGCGGCCACAAAAACAAATTAGTATATATACCTTGTACCAATAATACTATATACATACAACCCAATATTACCAACAAACACGAAATGAAATATACACACCTAAATGCCACTCACACTATACCCCAAAATACCAACTTAAAACTTAATTTCTCCACCTTTTCTAATCTATATATATAAAGCTGTGGTTGTCTGTCTGTCTATCGATTTTTGGCACACATCTCCTCTTAGAATCTCTGACGGAATTGCACCGAAATTGCTATACTTGTACATTGAGTCCTAGCGAAGACATCGGAAAAAAATATTTCAAATTGACCCACCCTATGTGACGAAATCGAATCTAATGTATCGATTTTTGAGCGTAAGTGACGAGTTATTTCCCTTTGTTCTGTTTACATTGAGCGTCTTACGTTCTGTTTACATTTTCTGCGTGCAAAAATTAAAAAAAATTACGCTGGCTTTCTCAGCGTTTAAAATGACATTAACACAATACATGAACAGTTGTCGAGCCAGCAAAATTTTGACCTGCAAAATTCATCAGTTCGAACACTAAGCTTCCGTTTTGCTTCATTTCCATTTAAAAGCCTTTTAAAACAATATTTTTACTTGAAAACAAGTCTATTTAAAGACTACGTAAAACAAGCAAATATTTCGTAAAAAAAAGCAAAAATTATATAAGTTTATTTAAAATATATGTATCTGTAAATTTCGTTAGGCGTGCAGACAGACAGTCGTGCAGACAGACTTTAAGCCAAAAAAGAAACTTAACATTGTAACTTTAACACAGCTACTGAGCGACCCCGAGCAACGCCGGGCTTTACTGCTAGTATACAATATAATAACTTTCAAAAAACCATTCATCCTAATATTCCAATATATGTTAATAACATTACTAACAAAATTCCTAATAATCAGGCTAAAACACCTAAATCAGTGAATCTAACTAAACATATGTGTAATAAAATCACTAATACTAATTCTCTTAGTAAACATCAGGATACATCGTATACAAATTAAAAAAAACAACATCGAAACCGTAATAGACGAGTTACTTGGTATAATGCTCCATTTAATCTACAAATTAAAGATAATATACCTAAAAAATGTTTTACTATCCTAGAGAAAAACTTCCCGCCAAACCATAAATAGCATCAAATTTTAAATAGATCAACGGTCAAATTCTCCTACTCCACAACTAAAAATATACAACAAAATATAAGTGCCTACAATGTAAAAAAAACCATCAATATACCACCAACACATCAAACTAACCATAATACTAAAATAAACCACAGCAAACCACCATCTCATTCACATACAACAAGTCGAGAAAATTCCACACCTAATTTGACTAACTCCCCTGACATAACATTCACGAAAGGTTGTAACTGTAGAAACAAAGCAAATTGCCCTTTAAAAGGAAATTGCCTTATTAATAACATAGTATATAAATGTAAAATTAACACTAAGGACTCAACTTATTCATATATAGGAGCTACTTCTAACCAATTAAAAGTAAGATTTAATACCCACAAACACAGTTTTAAAAATGCCGCATTAGCTAATACAACATCCTTAGCTGAAATAATTAATAATTATAGAAAAAAGAATATCGACTATAACCTGATCTGGAGTGTGCTCAAAAGGGCCACCCCTTATCAAAATAATAGATATGAATGTAGATTATGTTCCTAGGAAATTTTTGAAATAATGAAATCTAAGGATATCCTATTAAATAAGCGACAAAATTAATTATTTCGTGCAATCATAGAATTAGAAAAACTTTCAAATATTATAAACCTAATTAATATACACTTATATTTTACAAATTATTATAATTAATTTTTTAAAATTAGTTAACCTATAATTAATATTCTACTACTAAGAACTGCATAATTGTATTTCCCTTTTACAGCTATCTTTTCCTAAAATTTATACCAATAAGTATAAATATAAACTATTTTAATTTCCTGTTATGAATCTAAATTCCTTGTAATCTATATAAGTTTGTTATTTCTCACTAATACATTTATCCCCGCCCCCCCCCCCCTCCCCCCAAAAAAAATTTTTCCTTCGTTTTTAACATAATTCTTTAATAACATCTAACTCTTATTTATCATATCTATATGAATTAATATAAATTTATCCCTATAAATATACCTATCAATTAAATTAATTTAATTTCTTTTTATAGATCTAAATTCCTTATGTTTTAAATAAGATTGATATTTTTCACTAACACATTTATCGTAAATTTTTATTCTCCTTAGATTTTAACATTAGCATTATTCTTTAATAACATCAAATTTTCGTGTACCTTTCACCGGCTTGACCTATTTTCATCCCAAAGTAATCTTTTCATTCAAAATTCACTTTCTATTCAAAACTGAAGTCTGCATTCCTCTACCCCTAAATTAAATTTCTACTACTACTATTCTATGAACTTGCTACTTACTACTTTTCTATTGGTCAATTCAAAACCTGTTCCCAAACAGACCTATTATATTAAATCTTTGTTGGTTTTTTTCAATAAACAAATATCATTATTTCTGAAGACAGCATATATATGTGTAGGTATGTATATTCCCCCTGATAGTTTGTAAAATTGTTACATAGATCTATATGATATACATACCAACACATACATATATATCCTAGAAACGATCGCTAAATTAGGAATTTTTTAATATAAAGAACTGTTTCTTTGTTTTTATTCATTATTTTTATTAATTTATAAACCCCACTATCAGGCTAGAAATTTCTTTAGTCTAAAATACGGTGAAAGCTTATAATTTCTAATTTCTAATTTCAAACTCGCGCACCGTTTCAAAAACATACTTACATGTTTTACGTTTATAATTTGCTTGTTTATATATATATATATATATATATATATATATATATATATATATATATATATATATATATATATATATATATGTAAGTGTGTGTATATATAAATGTGGGTGTCTGTGATCTATATACATTGGTCATAGACACAATCACACATATAGACACACATATATATATAAACACACACTCACACACACACACACACACACATATATATATATATATATATATATATATATACATATATAGGAAAATGTATGTCCCCGACGGCAGAGCTCAAGCCGTTTCGACGGCTATTTCTGGACTAGCTTGAGCTCTGCCGTCGGGGACATACATTTTCCTATTATCTACTCTACTACCCTAAGTATTGAGTACTCTGGTGCGTTATGGTCCATCTGGTTCCTTATCACAACTCCTTCGTTATATATATATATATATATATAATTAATACAATAACAGAGATAGTTTAAAGCTAAACTCTGACTGGTAACCATCTCACTCAACAAACATTAGGTTATATTAAAATATAAACCCAATTTAAGTGTTTGGAGTGCTAACAATATGTATAATGTGGAAAAACCAGTTGTATTATTTTATGAGATATAATTAAAGTTAAAGTATATCTCTCTTTCCAAACAATTGTTTCATTATAAGTTTTCTACAAGTTGGGAGAATGTTTCCAGTTTATGTAGAAGCCTAATATATATTCATGTAAGAATATATTTAGGTGGGCACTTATAAATCATCAGTGGAAGCCCGTTAAACATTGATATAAGAAAACAATTTCTTACCGCTGTCAAAAATCGTGCCCGTAAAGTTGCTCTCTCTCACCTCGATTGACCGCCAAATTTGAAATTCCAGCAGTTTTTGACTGAGGAAGTATCATAGCGACATGAAGCGGGAAGGGGAGACAACCCACAATCCACGAAATGAGGAAAAAAAATAATATACACGCGGGTTAATTAGTTTTTTTAAAAACATTATCAATCCAACGTGTTTAAGAACTCAATTGAAAATAAAAAAATAAATATATGCTTGTATAAATTACACACGCATATGGATATTTTCTTAGGCTAAATAATATATATATATATATATATATATATAGTAATAATAATTGTTTCTACTTTAGGCACAAGGCCAGCAATTACCCAGTGCATTACTGGTACTTTTATTTTATCGACCCCGTAAGGATGAAAGGCAAAGTCAACCTCGGCGGGATTTGAACTCAGATCGTAAAGGGACGTAACTATGCTGGAAAGCATGTCCGACCCTCTACCGATACTGCCAATCCACCATACACAGAGGTATCCACTGTAAGTTGTGTGGTCTATTCTGCATGAAGAACTCGATGCAATCCATATGTTGAAAATGTTGTAGGTTAAGATAAATCTCAGAAAACAATAAAACATTAAAATGAATGTTTATACATGAGTATGTGCACATGTAAGAGGAGTTTACATATACTCACACAAGTGTGTATACATATATGTGTATGTGTGTGTGTGTGTGGTATATGTATATATATATATATATATATATATATTGTTTCTGAATTTGTTTAGCAACATGACCCTCCCAAAGTATAACAATATATATATATATATATATATATATATATATATATATATATATATATATATATACATGTAAAGTTATATTTAAAATTGTTGGGTTACAACTAGTAAATATTTATAACTGATATAAAAGCACTCGACAAATACTTGGAGTATATTTACAATATTAAATAAATGGAAAACTATATTTATAAAACCATATTTATTTCATTATATATATTTCGGGGATATCATATTAACAATATGCTATGCCTTCATAAGACAAAATACAATATAAACAGTTTTATAGATAAATATATTCGACATACCGTAATAAACATCAACTTCATTTGAAGAGGTTCACTCTAGCAGTGAAAATACAGAGAGAAAGAAAGAGAGAGAGAAAAGAGGGAAATAAGAAAGAAAGAAAGACAAAACGAAGAAAAGGAAGAAAAAGAAGAAAAAGAAGAAATGCATGGGACAAAATAGAGAGATGGAAAAATAGATAAAGCGAAGAGCTTCATGTAAAGAGACCGAAAGAGATATATATATATATAGAGAGAGAGAGGAAATAGAGATAGATACATATATAAATATAGATATAGAAAAATTAGGTAGTGGGAGGTCATTTTGAGTAAGTGTATCAATGATGCATTTATTTATTTATTTATTTATTTATTTAGCTCAAGTATTAATGTAAGGGAGATATATAGAGAGATATAGAGAGATATAGAGAGAGAAAAATTAAAAAAATAGCCAGACATATTCGAGGCGTAGAAAACCCTATGTTTTAATGTATTAGTATTTATAAAACTTACACTATATTGTAAATATCAGTATTTCTGAATGAAACAAGTATTCACAATGCGTGAAAATTCATTATCTTATGTTTAGTTTTAAAAAAAAATTCATATGTCTATGTGAATCCAACTGATTCACTCCGCAAATTCAAAGTTCCCGGAAAACATTCTCAATGTGGTATAAAAATTTGAGCATATTATTATTCTTGCGATTACTCTACAAGATTATCTATCAAGCAGAAATAGAGAGCAGATTTCAATATACTAATCGAAAATATATATTATATTATAAGCAGAGATAACAATAATAATGATAATAAGTAAAAATATATAAAAATATAAAAATATAGAATAGAAAACTAAAAAAGAATATTACGAAAGAATATTACATAATAAAAATATTGCATATTAAAAATACTATGTATTAAAAATATTACGTATTAAAACTTTACATATAAAAATATTAAAAATATTAAAAATAAAAATATTAAAAATAAATAAAGATAATTAAAAATAAAAATTTACATATAAAAAAATTTACATATAAAAATTAAAAATAAAAATAAAAATAAAAATAAAATAAAATAAAAAATAAAAATATAAAAATATTATAGAATACTACAATACTAAAAGAATAAAAATAAAAATAAAAATAAAAATAAAAATAAAAATAAAAATAAAAATAAAAATAAAAATAAAAATGAAAATAAAAATAAACCACAAAGAACAACCCTTCAAGGTTAATTGACAATATATTGCCAAGTTCACTACAAGACAAAGCCAAAAATTATCTATCAAATCACATCTAGCAAGGAATATCGCAAAAAAGATTAAGATGTCCAATAATGTCTACATATGTTCCTATATTTAATGTATAAGTTTATCAAGTGTAAGGTTAATTCAGAAAATTTGGAGCATCGGCTTTTAGGGTAGCTTAATTTTTCATGAGGAATGTTTAGATAAAAATAAAAATAAAAATAAAAATAAAAATAAAAATAAAAATAAAAATAAAAATAAAAATAAAAATAAAAATAAAAAAAAATAAATAAAATAAAATAAACAATAAAAAGAGTAAAAAGAGGGAATCAAAGATTTAGGAATCAAAAGATTTATCGGCTAGTTCTCATATAAATATAAATCAAACTAAATATACTACATTTTAAATTTAAATTTATATTTAAACGTTGAGTTTAATCTATGTTTGCAACAACTGAATAAATTTGTCCGTAGGTTAAGGGAATTTTTAGATTTTAGTATAAAGAATATCTCCTCTGCGCAGAGGTCACATGTCTCAGAGGATGAATTAAAAGGAATCCCTCTTGAGACTATATTCCAAGCCGTCGAATATCTAACGTTATCTAGCTTAAGTTGTCAGAGTACACCTGATAGTGTCGTTGAAGATTTTTTATTTGGATCTGTGAAAGAATTCTTGTGGTTATTATAGCGAAGTTTAAATTCCGTCGATGTGGAACCGACGTAGTTAAAAGAATTAGAGTCAGTATTAACATTACAATTGTATACTATATTTTTGACTAAGCAGTTGTTATTTAACGGACATTTAGATCTATCTCTACAGTTACATTTGTTAACTTGTATATTATTTATGCTATTATCAGTAGGTTTTAAGTTCCTATTATTTATTCTATTAATATTTTGTGCTAAATTTTTGGTGGATGAGTAGGTTAATTTAATTGTATGCCTATTGAAGATTGAGTGGTACCTATGTGTTCTAGGGAAGCGATTATCAAGAGCTTTGAAAAATAATTTAGCGATGTGGGTTTTAATGTTTAGTGAGAAAGGGGGGGGCAAACCAAAATATGTTCCTAGTTCTATTTCTTTTTTGTCCTTTGGAATTATTGTAATGCTTTCTATTATAGTTGTTAATGTTGTTGCCATAATTAAAAAAGTTGTTACTTTGTTTAGTTTGTTTATCATTATCTATGTACACAATCTTATCAGCATACCCTGCCCTAGCTAGTGCATCATTATAGTATTGGGCCTTTTCGTCAAAAATCCTTCTATTCGACGAGATCCTAGAGATACGTTTTTGGACTGAGTTTACTATAGTGTTTTTGACAGATCTGGGGTGGTTAGAGTTAAAGTTGACATAGTTTAAGTTCTCATTCAACTTGTGAAAAGGATAGTGGAGACATGTGTTGAGATTTAATGTTATATCTAGGAAATTGACTATTCTATGGTTGTTCTCAATTTCTATTTTAAGGTTAAAGTAATTAAAAAATTTTGTAATTTGTTTACATTTTCTATTTAGTTCAGGGTTATTATTATTAATAAGTAAAAGCATGTCATCCCTATATAAACCTCCGGTAGTACCAGGTATTTTCCTATGTAGCGAATTGATTAAAAATAAGCCCACAAGGTCAGTTACTTGAGCTGAGTCGGAAGATCCCATAGTTATGTCAAAATTGCTATCTCTATCTGCTCTGGTCCATAATTTGTCGTCAAATTCTATCAAAGTTTTCCTAGCCGATAATATAATATGCATTTCTTTGCTAGTTAGGTCCGTATGTTTGAATGCGTAATTTAGTGCCTTATTTAGTAGACTAGGGGTAATAGAAGAATAATAGTTAGCTATATCAAGTTGAATAAACCTATTATTATTGTCATATTTAATTTGCCTAAACCACTCAACAACCTCTCCAGTTCCCTTCCACAAGCTCAGGTTAGATACATAATCCAAGTTCTTAATTTGCAGTATCACCCTGTCAAGAATGTTTTTGCTTAATTTGCCCAGGTCCGATTTTGAAGGTGCGATCAATCTAACTGGCAGGTCAATCTCAAAATTCCTCTTGTGGTCCTTCATATTGATCTTCGGTTTCCTGGGCACGAAAGGTTGTGTTCTGTTCTCAATTTCTATATATATATATATATATATATATATATATATATGTATATATATATGTGTATATGTGTATGTATATATGTATGTGTGTGTGTATATGTATGTACATGTATATAGGTATGTATGTATGAGTGTGTGTGTGTATATATATATATATATATATATATATATATGTATGTATGTATATGTATATGTATATATGTATATGTATATGTATATATAGATGTGTATGTGTGGATATAGATATGTATGGATATGTATATATATGATTATATGCATGTGTGTACATGTGTATTTAGGTTTGCATCTATTTGCACGTATGTATATTTTGGTTAGATATCAATATAACTGTACCTCTCTCTATATGTGGTGTGGATATATGCACTTTGTAGACTATGAAATGTATGTGTTTTAACTATGCCAACATCTACTTATCTGAGTTTGATTGTTTATGCATAAACATACTTAGTAATATTTTAGTGCGTATAATATGTTATATTATACTGAGTGCAATTTACCACACCGTACTATATTGTGTTGGTTAAGTTGTATATTATGGCATTACTATATCTCATTATCTTATAATTTTCATCTTTTAATATACTATCTTTCCTAGCCATAACATTAATTTATATTCACCTTAAAACTCAATACAACACTAATCACCATTTATTTTGACATTCCTTTTAAATTCACTATACAAGATACATTCAACTATCAGTTTGACAATCCCCTTCTTTCCTAATAGATTTTTATGCCATTTCTACTAACACCCTTCAACCATTCCTTTCAAAGGGTCATGACCTCAACTTAAAGTGTATTACCTTTCATCTTAACACCATATGAAAAAAACAATTTGATTCATTAGTTCTTCAACTACCTCCAAATATGGACATGATACTAACATGCTACTAATTCTGAGTAAAATTATTATTGAATAAAATTATTATTGCTTTTGAAAACAGCTGGTGATATGCATGTCAGTAAATATTCTCTCTATCTGATAGTTTGTAAACTTACATAACTGAGTATAGATACAATGTATTATCACCATCTAGAAACGATCGTAAAGCAGTGAAGTATATCTCTAATGACTTGATTATTTATTTCATTGTTTTAACTGATATATATATATATATATATATATATATATATATATATATATATATATATATATATATATATATATATATATACAAAAACACCACTAGCTCTCTCTCTTCCATTCTCCTTCTCTGTCTCCTTTCCCTACTTCTATGTCTCTCTTTCAATCTACTCTCTCACAACCACTATCTCTTTCTCTCTCTCTCTCTCTCTCTCTCTCTCTCTCTCTCTCTCTCTCTCTCTCTCTCTCTCTCTCTCTCTGTTTATGAAGGTACCCAGATAGCCCCATATCTCGGGAACTCGTGCTTAAATGACACAAAGCTTGTTTTATCCCATTTGTATTTACATTTCAAGGGCAACTTCCTTTCAATGTATTTTCGTCATAGACTTTTAGTAATATGTATATATAGATGGAAGCAAGGGACCTCCTTCATCGTCTACGAGGATCCTACGTAGTTTTATTTATGTTTTTCGTTCTTGATGCGGATTTTTGATGTTGGACTATTGAGAAATGTGTATAAAGGTGTTTGCTTAAGGTCGTAGTGTAGTTACTTAAGTATGTTAATAAAGCATGAGGTACGATGGTAGTTGTTGCCTTTGTGGCTTAGTAGAGATTCAAATATTTTACAGTTTTTTATAGTATACTCTTTTATCATTTCCTTGGATAGTTGTTTAATGCTGACTTTTATTTCTGTTGTGTTTGGGAATTGTGTTTCGGGTTTGTTTTATTTTGTATCTGGTTAGCTATTTCCCTTGTTTAATTGGCATTTGTGTTGGTATATGTCATCTTTGGGGATATGGTTATTGGATGTCTCTACAATTACGTTTATGTGTAATGCTATAGATCGGGTCGTTGGTGGCGTACAGCCACCAGATATGATGGTAGTTGCGATATAAGCGCACATCTGCCAGACAAATAATCAACCCCAGACCAACAGCGGTGAAGTACTAGGTGAGATGAAGCAATGTGTAATGCCTGTTGCTTCTAAGAAAACTCTCACAACCCAGTGATATAGCTATGACGAGGTGACTAAAGGCCGCCTCTAAAAAAAAGCCTAGCATTCGTGAGTTTGAGCCTAGCGTTCGTGAGTCTCAGGCACGAACAAGACCATCAAAATTGCAATATGTTGAGAAGTAAGATATATAGCATGGACGTTATGCTGAAGGTTGAGGTGCTGTTGAATTCTGGTTACTTTGGATCTGTTTCCTAGTGGAACCTCGCTTGATGGAAATGTTTTGAAGGTTGTAAAAATATCTTTGCTCTGTTTTCCTATGTGTGATTGACTTACGATTATATAAGGTTGCCGGAAGAAAGCTAGGAGATGTTTTTATTAAGTATTTGTGATAGTTATATATAACGAGTTAAGTTAGAAGGATTCTGGAAGGAACTTGTTAACTATGCGTGTGTTGGTGCGGAATTTCGATAAAGTATAGCGTTTAGTTGTGATACTATTGTTTCTTTTAATATTATCCATTGTTCGTTAGCGATGTGTATAAAGGTGCTAGAGTTTAGTTGTGATGTATAATCTGTGGCACTGTTGGTGAGGGAATTGGTGGTATACATATGTATGGGTATATTTGGGTGTATATGTATGTATTTATGTGTATATCTAATTATGTGTGTATATATTTATGTATGTATATTTTTATGTACTAGATTGTCATTCCAGAGCCAAAGTAAAGGAATGAAGAATGTAACATCTTTCAATTCAATCTCTTCAGAGACGTATTTAAGTTTCTGAATTCTATATTCGTATGACTGGGATATATTTTAACAGCACTAACTTAGATGGGGGACAGTATTTATAGCAGTAGAATATAAACGGATAATATAAAGGTGAAATGTCAATATATTTAAGACATTAACGATGACAGACGCTCAATACATATTCTAACTCACCTCCCTATAATTTAATATGCAATTTCTCATATTAGCAATTCTAACGAGTTTGACAATCCACCACATTTTAGGAATTGTAATAAAATATTCACACATGAAGATACATACACGCACACACAGAGACGCCTATGTGTACACTTAGACATGTATAAATACCCTTTAGGGAGGAAGCTTTGAATTGTTGCAAAAGTAAAGTTAATTTGTCAGGAAATAAGAATAACAAATCATCATGGTTTTGCATGGAATCTTCATTATTATTTAGGAATTGCAATCATTAGACTGTTAATATTGGGAGAGTCACTAATTAAATAAAAAACTTTTAAAATGTCCGCATTTTGTTTTATTAAGAATTATTTCCTAATAATAATTTCTCTGACAAATATATTCTGTGTAAACTGACGTCTGCATAATTTAAACTAAATATCCTTTTCAATATTAATTTATGTTTTATAGGAGAGAAAATTGACTTCAACTTTTATTGTTGCTGTCACGTGCTCAAACAGCTACAATTTCTACTATTACTACTACTACTACTATTACTACTACTACTACTACTACTACTACTACTACTACTACTACTACTACTACTACTACTATTACTACTACTACAACAGGGACTTATATACGAAATATGGTGAGTTAAAAAATCTAATCAACTTCCATTATCTAAGTGAATTGGCAGTATCGGTAGAGGGTTGGACGCCATGCTTTCTAGCATAGTTACGTCCCTTTACAGTCTGAGTTCAAATCCCGCCGAGGTTAACTTTGCCTTTCATCCTTACGGGGTCGATAAAATAAAGTACCAGTAATGTGCTGGGTAATTGCTGGCCTCGTGCCTAAAGTAGAACCAATTATCTAAGTAATTAATAAGCAATATCACATTCTTGGTTTGTTTAAGATCTTAAAACAACAAGCAAGATATTAATATTTCGGTCTATATAGACAATTCCAGAGGAAAAGGATGCCCACTATCTATGTTGTTCAAAGATTTCGAGCAACTAATCTTATTGGAAGTATTAAGCAGGAGATTCGGTCTGATAAATGCTTCGATAATATCAAATCTGTTTTCAACACATGATACTATGTGTGTTAAACACCACGGCATTTGTATGAAATGTGAAGGACACGCCTCTGCACTATTTACCCTCACCCATATTGTTACTGTTACTATTGCAAGTTGTTTCAAAACAGATGTTGCTGCTGCTGTTGTGTTGTTGTTGTTGATTCACCTCAGGCGCCTGAGGATCCTCTTCAGAAGCGCTAGAGATGCGACTGGGAGACGGACTAATTCCTCTAAGGATGTACCGAGTTGGTGATGGTATCACTCGATCGCCAATGCAGGGGATCGTAGCCAGAGGTGTTCAGACTCCTCCTTCTCTTCACCGCAGAGTCTGCAAGTGCTGTCTTCACATTTGTCAGTCAGTAGCTGCCACCTGCGAAGTGCTGGAAGGTGCCCACTTCTGAAGCAGATAAGGTGGGTGAGATCAGCCTTCGACTCTCTTTTCGACTCTCTCGTCCGGCGGTTTTCTGAAGGTTTTCTTCACGTGGGTGAAGGGTGCTGGTCTACACTCACTTTTGTTGAGAACTTGTCTCGTGGCATGGTCAGCAGGGGTGTTAGGTTGTGGAAGTGAGGAGCCCTGCTTTGCGAGTTTGTCTGCTAGTTCATTCCCTTATAGATTACAGTGACCAGGGACCCATACAACAGTTAGGTTTTTATTTTCTCCGAGGTTGTTAACTGCTGCCTGGAGTTCTGTTATAGTGGAATCTTTGGGGGCAGAGTTGTCGACTGCCTGAACTAGAGATTTACAGTCGCAGATGATGGTCGCCGAAGTCCATTTTGCGTTATTGGTTTGTAACCAGTGGATGGCTTCTCTCAGCGCAGCTTTTTCTGAGTGAAAGGAGCTACTTCTAGCACCTGTTGCTGTATGCCACTCGTGGACAAGCGCACCATCTTTCATGATGACCATACCATCTCTGCCATCAGTAGTACCTTCTTTTGTAGACCCATCGGTGTAGATTTGAACATCTGACGGGGCGAGGGTTGATATGGTGTCTAAGGCTGCCGTCAGTTGTTGGTTTGCGTTTTGGGACTTTGGGGTATTGGTGTAGATTACATGTATGGAGGGTGCGGTAGCCATAGGGGAGGTTCTGGGTTCTTTGGTAGGGGTCTCGAAGGGATAAGATGTAGTCGTGCCAGGTGCTGGGATTGGGTACCTCTCCAGTCTGTCTTTTTGAGCCTTTTTCGGTAGCTGGTATTGAAAACTTTGTGCCATTTGTCCGTCTTTGGTAGGTTTGCCCAGTGATCAGCTTTAAGCAGTGCAAATGTCGAGAATCTGGAGGAGAGCGTAGGTAACTGGGATTCTGCTAGCACAGTTTCGGTCGGGGGGGGGGGAGTTCTGACTTGGCAGGTGATGGCTCGATCCACGTCTAGTTGTACTCTTTCGAGCTTGCCGATGTTGGTGTCAGACAACCAGGGTGTCCACCCCGGAGCCGCATATTCTGTGATGCTTCGTTGTACGGCACTGTCGATTTGGCGAAGACCCGCCTTCTTCCAGGCCCACGTCGTTCCTGCTACAGTCTTTAGCAGGTTCGTTCTCGATTGGATAGTTCGACATACCTTCTCGACATGTTCCCCAAAGGTTAACTGCCGATCGTATGTGATGCCCATGAATTTTGGGAAAGGGTTGCAAGAAAGTTGCTTCCCGGCTATTGCGATATTGGGCTGCCACTTTGCCTCTGCTCCATCAAGACAGAAAAATGCTGTCTCGCATTTATTAATATTGAGCTGCTGTCTAGCTTCCTTGCTCCATTCAGCTACCTTGTCAACCTCTTTTTGTAGTAGGACGGCTACTTCATCTTTATTCCTTCCGTTACACACGATCGCCAGATCATCTGCGTAGGCGTTGACGTGCGTAGATTCTTCAAATCCATCTAGGAGTCTGTTTATGTAGACCGTGAAGAGGATTGGAGGCAGGACGGCCCCTTGTGGAAGGCCTTCTTTTAACACTCTGCTCCTACCTGTCGTTGAGTTAAGACGGACTCTCGCGGTGCGGTTCTCAGACCATGTCGACAACCATTCAACAAAACGTAGGGGCACACCAAGCCTCAGCATGCTCTACAGTAGTCCGGTTCTTCAGACACGATCGTACGCCCTGCTAAAGTCGAAAAAGGTGGTTAGGGTGCGTTTGCGCTGCAACGACTGGAACCCATCCGAGATGAATTGGGAGAGTCGGAGGCATTGATCGGTTGTACTGCGTCCTTTTCCTGAAACCCACCTACTACTACTACTACTACTACTACTAGTGTGTTGTCAACGTTTGCCATGTTGGAGCAGTATGAGTTAAAATGTAACTGTAAAATCTAAAACAACCTCTTCATCACATTATCAAGCAGCATGTCGAGCCTTCTGTGTAGTCCGTTGATATTTTAAAATAGCAGCTAAATCCCCTTAAGATCATATCTTTTCAGCTTAAACAGAAGGAAAAGCACATACAATAATATAATCCCGGGTATAGAAAGTATAGTATGGTCTCTGCTGGAAGGGATTACATCATCCAATGTGCCTTTCCTTCTCTCAAGAACGCAAGAGGTGATTTAAAGGAAATTCATTTGCTATTTCCAATAATGCAAGTGACCACGTGAGAGGTTCTATCATTGATTCAGAAGGAATGTAATATAAGACAAGGAAAATATAAAAATTAATAGAAAAAGAGGTGTATGTGTTGGTGTAGGTAATTTCGAAGAACTAACTAAATTAACGAAATACGTAATTTTGTTAGATGTTCAGAGATCTAACGTAATTAACTCTGATACATAATTAGTAAGAATGCATAATAGATTGCAACACACACATATATCATAAAAGATAATTAAAGAACTTCTAAACAATAAGTAATTATATATACAAAAGGACGAAAGATGTAAGACAGAAATTTGAGACAGAGGGGAAAGACAAGGCAGAATTGGCTTAGACAATTACAGCAATGTGAAACCGATAAACAATTACATAGACAAAGAGATAAAGAAAGACGATAGTAAATTAGAGAAAAATACGAAAAATGGGGAAAGAAAAGATGAGGTAGAATTGGCTTTCTTGATGACAATGTTCAATTTTAGCTATATTTCATTTTGCGGGAGGTGGTAAGCAACAGAAGAAAGAGGTATACAGAAAAACCGTCGGCTTATATAAAACCATCATGCAAACATACTCACACACGTACACAGCAATATATATGGAAGTCTTTACTACTTCATAGATATACATGCATGTTCGTCAACATACATATATAAAAAGAAAGAAATTATCATCAAAATATATGCATGCATATATGTACATAAACTAGGCGCAGACACGATCGTGTAGTTAAGGAGTTCGCTTCGCAAACACGTCACTTTAGGCTCATTGTTTATAGTTTGAATCCAGTATTTTCATCTATCACAAAGGATTACCAAGATTAAGATGTAGTTGTTAAAAGAGTAGTCAGACTGCACGTTTGTTACGTGTATTTTTGAATCACTTTATGTAGAGTTGTTATAGTTTATGTCGAAGTGAATTTCTATATAAAATATTCCTCCATTTCTTGCTAAATATTTATTCCGTTGTATTCTCTTTAGTTCATGTTTTCATACCTGTGGTTTGTGTACTCTCACCGGCTCACATATAGGACGTTCGACTGAACGGTTCATAGGCTGAAAAGTCCACAGGTTGATGAGATACTCCCATAGAATGATTAAATGAGGTTTATTCTTCAACATAGTTTATACAAAGAAATAATGCAGTTATTAATAAGAGGAGTTGAAATTAATATTTAATAGCCCAAGTATCATCCCTTCATTGTCAGCGTAAGAATTATTCAACCGACCCTCGTAAAGTTACTGGACTCACCCATATAATTCTCTTTACAGCCGTGACAGATTATGCAATATTTTAAAGAATTTTCAGGTTTTGAATTTCGCCTTTGAACCAGTTTCGAAATAGTTACAGCCGTTGCCACTGCATACGCCCCAGCCGGTATATCTACAAGTATTTACGAGAACTTTGGAATTATTTTCTGATGAGAAGATTGCTCCCGTGAAATGGATTTTCGGTTCTTTGGTTGGCATTTACTGTTGATGATTGAGGTATCTTTATTGTGCTTTAATGGTGGCAAATACATTTGCGACGTCTAGATCATGAGTGTTGACAAACGAAATAATATCTTCCTAAGTATTTTGTCTAGCAGTACTAAGTTCAGATATGCTGAATTCCTTTTCCTTTTTAAATCTGTTCTTAAGCACAAAAAATAGAATTGTATAAAAGAGGTGAAAGAGTCGAGAGAAGTAAAGAGATAGTGTAATTTGCATGTACTCTAGCTTAAAAGAACTTCTAGAATATATGAAAGGAATGGATTTCAATTAGGATTCAGTATCACACATTTTGCCTTCAGACGCACTCTGCAGCTGAATACTTGTTAATTATCACACTGAGATTAAAAATGTGTAATTGCTGAAAATGGTGTTTTTTTCTTGATTGTTTAATCAAGGAGAGAAAGGTAGTACCCATGAACATTTACAGGGTTTTGAAAAGAAAAGTGTTTTCCATACTCATTGAAAATGAATAAGACTGCTGTATTTTTGGTTAAATTTGAAACAGTAAAAGTAGTGGACGATAAATTTAACAGGCTGGAATATATGTCCCAGGTCGAAGGTGTTTTTGTGTTAAGTCTGCACCATACTAGACAGTTTTGTCGGTGATGAATACACAAAATGTTAATACTAAGATGCAAGACAGTAGGTAGCTTTCTCGTGTACAATCGCATAGTGCAGTCACAGTAATGTGAATATGACGATGATATAAATCTTACTGTAGATAATGTTTTAGTTGAAAGTACAAAAAGTTTTCCAAATATAGACTTTTCTTAAATATCAGCAGAGCTATTTTTACATACAGATTTCTAGCAGAGATCCAGGCATCATTTAAAGAGTAAATTACTGTTGTTGTGCAAAGGAACAGACAGTAGTTTCTCAACAAGTTACACAAACAACACAGAGTTAGTTGATAGATTTGAACAGGCCAGAGCCGATAAAAGAGCAATGCAAGTTGGTTTGCAAAGGGCTCACGATTTTTGAAGAACACTCCTCTTGTCAACTTGGAAAAAACACATAATGAAAGGTCTATTACTATCTTTACAGGGGTCGAAGTACGGTATTAGAACAGAAATCTCATGTAATTTATCTAAACACAGGCTTTTTAGATAACTTCAAAACAATCATAAATGATTTGAAAAGTTATTGAATGTCATTTGCTTTAAATATTCTATATAATTTTTATAAAAATTAAATTATTAACTTTTAATGATATATAAATTCAAATATTAATGAGATTATAATTTTTAAATGGGTAATGCAACAGCAAGCTTTAGAATCTACGAAACATATAGAAACCAGAAGAGGTGTAATAAAACAAAAGTGCTTATATTAAAACCATGAGAGTACGGATTATTAATTAATATTGATTATCTATAAAATAGCTATTTCTTTACTTTAATACGTATATATCCTATTAATAAAATCAAAAGTATTGTTGAAAACACAAATATTAAGATACCTTGTATAAATGAAACAGTGTTGTCACTATCTTAACATTCATAGCGGAAGGCCTCCAAAATGTTTTTGCATAAACATACCGTATATTGTTAAATATACAATACGTACATTCGGAGCAGCAATACACATTCGCTATTTCGGAGAAGCAATACACATTTCCAACTGATGCTGGTTCGGTTACCACTCCGTATGCAAATGAGTTTCAACAGCTCATAACACAAGCGGAATACTATAAGAATCTAGCTTAGATTAGCTTCAGCAAAGACGGGGAGATATGTAGTCTTGACAATCACTTATGGCATCGTCGATTACTTCCACCTGTTTTTGCTGAAACTTGATATATGACGTTTGTCACCACCTTAAAATTCATAGAGAAACGCCTGCTAAATGTGTTTTCATAAACATACTGTATATTTTTAAATATACAGTACGTACATACGTACAAATGTATTAAAGCTTGGTTTGTTTCTTAATTGATATATCTATTATATATATCGTTTAAAATTATTATTATATACATATATATATATATATATATAATATAATTCAAGGAGCCAGCCATGTCATACCACGTGTAACGCTTAATCTCCCAGAGAACTACGTTAAGGGTTCACGTATCTGGGGGAATTCAAACCTATTTCCACTCTAATTTCACAAGTTGGCAGTTCTGTTTAACAACCAATTGGAAAACATGATTTGTTTACATTTGTGTCTGGGGGGAAAAGATGGGAAAGCATAATTAAATAAATGAAGGAAGATTACAATGTTGAAATTCAGTTGTAATTTCTCTTATGTCAGGTCACTCTTGAGTGATACTGGTAGTATGTAACCCAGTACACTCTGTCACATGGTCGAGTCGTCGACGACTAAACCGGCAACCCAACCAAGTTTACTTGGTGAGGAGGGTGATTTTGGACATCCTGCAGGACAAAAAAAAATAACCTGACAAAGGGCCGAAGAACTCATAAGAGTCAACAGCCATCTGAAAAAAAAAAAAAAAGAATCCTACCAAATCAATGGGTGACAGTAGTTCTAGCTGCATGCACCAAAAGACTGGTGTAGTGGTTCTGAGAACAATGCGGCTTTTTGCAGATGATCAATGCAAATTGACAATGGAAAGGCGCTTCCGCTCGAGTTAGAAGTGAACTATTGACATTCAGGAGAAGAAGCAACTCCTGGTTGTATTCAACAAACGAAACAAATATGAAGTACATCAAATCCAATGCTCCTGTGGGCGTCCCTGGTTCTTCTTATTTACGAGTGTAAACTCGGCCAGATTAGATTAGATTCTCTTACCACAAAGCACCTTTACTGAGTATATTTACGCTGAAAAGTATCAAGTCATGACCAACACGTTTAATTTTCTCTTGTTATCAGATACCACAATGTTTTACCAAGAGTGTCTTTATTTATTTAAGAGAGTATTATGAGGTAATTTTTCCTGCTGTGTCTAGTAGGTTGATCGTACAGACACCTTCGTTGAATAGTATATTAACGTGTAGATTCTAGATCGAGAAGTTTTGAGCTACCTGTCAGTGATTAATCAATGCATTGTGTTCAGTATATCGGCTTCTAATTATAACGAAACACGAAGAAAAAAAATCATTCACTTTATTTCCAATAGCAATTAATGAAATATATATATATATATGGCACATGTGGAGGCACATGGCTTAGTGGTTAGAGCATTGGCCTTGCAATCGAAAGGTTGTGAGTTCAATTCTCAGACCGGGTGATGTGTTGTTTTCTTGAGCAAGACACTTTATTTCACATTGCTCCAGCTTACTCAGCTGTAGAAATGAGATGATAGGGACTGGGGTCCCTATCATTCCACTACAAAGTGGTCGTGGAGGTGTCACGGAAAAAAAGCACCCAGCACTCACTGTAAATGAGGTTGGTGTTAGGAAGGGCATCCAGCTGTAGAAATCAAGCCAGAATCACTTCCCGTCCCACCCTTGCAAGCAGGGAAAAAGCGGACGTAAAATGAAATGATGAATGATGATGATATATATATATGTAGAAGTTATATTTAATTTGTTGGGATACAACAAGCAAATATTTTTATAACTAATATAAAGCACTCAACAAATTATTTATTCAACTATATATTTATTTTTTCGCTTCATCATCTCATAAATTACGTTAATACAACACTCTCTCACTTAGGGTTTTCACTCTTTCTCTTTCTTTTGTTTTCCTTCTTTGGGTTTGCTCTTTCTTTTTCTTTTTCTTTTTCTTTTTTTCCCTATTCCAATGGCTTAATTTAAATGTACAGGATTTAAACCTTTCCGACACTAATTTGCATAATAGACCAATAATAAAATTAGTAACCCCACTATCCGGGAGCTTCCAAACGACATGGTCGCATTCTTTAAAGGTATATCAATATTTGTTTATGAAATTGATCTATATTATATTTTATCTGATGAAAGCGCACCATAATTTGCTTTGATGTCCTTGAAATATGTATAATGAAATAAATATAGTTTCCATTTGTTAATATATTGTATATATATATATATATATATATATATATATATATATATATATATATATATATATATATATTGTTATACTTTGGGAGGGTCATGTTGCCAATAAGAAACACACGCACCCAAAGTTTAACAATATCGGTTTCAACACACGTTTTCAGATAAAGAATGTTGATAAACAAATTCAGAAACGAAATATATATATATGTATATATATATATATATATATATATATATATATATATATATTTATATATATATACATACATATATATATATAATACACATATATATATATATTATATATATATGTGTATTATATATATATATATATTGTGTGTTACACCTCTATTCTTTTAACTATATATATATATATATATATATATATATATATATATATATATATATATATATATATATATATATATACGTTTGAATATGTGTAATAAGGCCAAAACAATGCAGGTATGGACATAGAAAAAAGAATGCAATAGTAAAAGATATTGTTGAGAATTTGTCTTTCACCTTGAATTTATTTAAATGTCCTTAATTTTCGAGAAAATATCTCTTCTTCAGAGGGAAGTAAAGGTTTCAAACCAGCGTCTTAAATCTCTAGCCAAGCCATGCTGACCGGAAATAGTATAGAGTATCTGTTCTAACTCTAATATCAAAGAATTAAAATTAGGTGGAAAAAGAGTAGTCTCCCTCTAAGAGGGGTTTGTTTAGGTTTTTTTAAATTTTTTTTTTTTTTAAATTTTATATACGTGCCTGTATATGTGTGTGGGAGAATACATGAAGGTGTAGGTATGTGGGTGTGTGTGTGTGAGTGTGGGAAGAAAGGTCTAATCGTAAAAGTGGGGGGTAGGTGTTATCTGGTGTTAGAACTGGTTTTGTGTGTGTATGTGTGAGAGAGAATAAGTGGAGGTGTAAGCGTGTGTGTGTGCGCGTGCGTGTGTGTGGGGTGTGTAAATATGGGGCTAGAGGCCCTATCAGGTTATAAATTGGGTGTTGAGCTCTAGTCTATTATTGATTGGAGGATACGTTTTATCTATAATAAGTGCTTCTTAATTCTAAGATTGCCGAGGTTTCTTTCCTTAGTTTCTATCCTAACTGTTATGTTTTTATCGGTGTTTTTGCATTTAACTAGGTGTTTCTTAAATGAGGAAGCGTTAGTATTGAGGTGTTCTTTTATTCTTATGTGGAGTGGTCTGGTGGTGCTACCTACGTAGAAGTTGTTGCATTTGTCACACTCTAGTCTGTATACTACGTAAGCCTGGTGGCATAGGTCTGTGTCGTTGATGGGGCAGTTGGCTAGTCTGCAGCAGTTGTCATGTCTGGTGGAGTGTCTCTTGGCCAGCCGTCCGCGCAGAGAAGGACCCGAGTGGGCCAGTTGGATATCCAGTCCCTCTCGTCTGATGGCTCTGCGGATGGCTGTTGTTGTTTCTTCACTGAAGTGTGGGAGCTTCAGGAAGCAAGTGTTAGTGCCTCGGGTGTGGTGTCCTCTGTTCTTTCTGGCACGGTTTGTGGTGGATGTCGTGTATCCGTTCAGTTTGAGTACTTCCAGGAAATGTGTGGTGTGTGTGTCTCGGTCTCTGGCGTCGGTGCATTTGTTCTTGATACGTGCCAGTTCGTTCTTTATGTATCCGAACTTGACACCGAATTGGAGGGCCGATCTGAAATGTACGAACAGGTCCCTGCTGGCGGATTTTTTATAGAAGCAGGTGTGGATGTTGCCTTCCTCTGTTACCCTGAGTTGGAAGTCCAGTAGGGATAGGGATCCGCGGTCATCGGGGTGTTCCATGCTGAACTTTATACTGGCGTCCATGCTGGAGAATGTTGTGTATATTTTCTCTGCCTCCTCACGGGATGATGTAAGGATGAGTATGTCATCTACATATCGGGTGAAGAAGGCATGGGAATGGCAGGTGTTGAGGGCTCGGCATTCTAGCTGGTTCATGTAGGTGATGGCCAGCAGGCCCGAAAGGCTGGATCCCATGGGTAATCCTGTTGTCTGTCTGTATGTGTGGTGTTGGAAGGTGAAGTACGTGTTGTCTACTGTGAAGGACAAAAGCTGGTGTATGTCCGTCGGGTGGAGGCCGTAGCAGTGGATGTTCTCTGCGACCACGCAGTCCGTCAATAAATCGACAGCTGGGTGAGCGGGGACTGTAGTGTAGAGGGAGACAACGTCGAGGCTAAAAGCGTATTTATTTAGTTTAAGTTGTTCTGGCTGGAGTTGGTGTAGTCTACGTATAACTTCGTCGGAGCTACTGACATGCCCGGGGAAGGTGGAGAGTAGAGGCTTGAGGACCTGGGAGAGAAGCCAGGAAATTTTGTATAGGGGTCCTTCTATGCTAGAGACGATGGGTCTTATTTGCGTCTTAGTGCTATTCTTGTGGGTCTTGATATCTGTAGGAGAAGACAACTCCCGAATAAAGTTAAGCTCAACTACACCACTAGAAATAGCAGACTGCCCACTTTCTACCACCTCATCAAGACCCACAAGTACACTACACTCCCTCCACCGACCCCCACACCTTTTCTCTCCCTTTCCCTCTCCCCGCTCCACCCACACCCTTTCACATACACACATCCCTCTAACACCTCTACTAATACACCCCACCCCACATGACCCCCTCCCCACCCCACCTTTCACACCTACCCATCCCCTCCCCTGTCTACCGCACCTGCGCACACACAGACACACAGTCCTCACCACACACTGACTTTCTCCACCTGTCATTCTCCTCTACTGCTATCTCTTCATCCTGCCTTGACTCTCTGACCACTTCCTGTTGCACGCGCACCCCACATCTCCCCACTTCCGACCACCACAACCAACGAATTACACACCACCGCTCATCGTTCCAGCTATCCACTCCATAACATGAACAAATATCCGGTACCTCATCGCACTCCTCGGAAATACCTTAGGAACTTACCCACGGACATACAATCACAATCTTTTTTCGAACCAGGCCACCTACATCCACACCACGTATAGACACCAACACACACGTGCGTACCCCCACATATACACATTCAGGCTTCACATACACATACACACGCGTACACCTACACACATACACAAACACCACCTTCATCCCTCCCCGCTCGGACCCCCCCTCTCCCTACTCCACCCGCCACCACCCATACACGCCCCACATCCTTCCACCACTTGTTTATCTTTATTTATATTTTTATTTGTACCCCTTCCACCGTTTCTCCTCCCTTTTTTCTAAATGTCTCTCCACCACTCCCCCACACACCCTCGGAACTCTCTTCCCAACCACTTTTCTCCTGAAGAAGAGGTTATGCCCGAACGTCTCCCCCCCCCCTCTCAAGAGCGTGAAACTAATAAACATTTGTTTGTACTGCCTCTCTGTTTTCGTTCCCGTTCCAGTTTTCACTATATATATATATATATATATATACATTTAACGTAGTACTCCCATGCTCACACACGCAGTCATATATATACATATATATACATATATATATATATATATATATATATATATATATATATATATATATATATATATATATATATATATATATATATATATGTGTGTGTGTGTGTGTGTCTGTGTGTTTGTGTGTGTGTCTGTGTGTATATATATATATATATACGACTATATTTGTCATCTATATAATAAATGCAAAACGAAAACCAAGGTTGTTATTAAATTTCCATCATTAATTTCTGCGGTGGATTGGCAGTATCGGTAGAGGGTCTGACGCTATGCTTTGCAGCAAAGAGTTACGCCCCTTTATGGTTTGAGTTCAAATCCCGCCGAGGTTAACTTTGCCTTTCATCCTTACGGGGTCGATAAAATAAAGTACCAGTAATGCACTGGATAATTGCTGGCCTTGTGCCAAAAGTAGAAACAATTAATTTCTGCAATTGTTTCTGTGGAGATAAACGTAGCGCTCCAATATACAGAATCAGTCTATTAATCCATCTATGAATGTATTATCTTTCTCTCACTCTTCCTATATATATATATATATATATATATATATATATATATAGAGAGAGAGAGAGAGAGAGAGAGAGAGAGAGGGAGATAGTTATATACATGCACATATATTCGTTTCTCTATTTCAATAACTTTTTCATATATGATGTTTAACTAGGCGCTTTTTCTTTCGATGCGTTGGTCTCAGATTATTTAGGTTTACCTGTTCGATATCAATGCTCAATGATGAGTTATTGCGAAAAATTCGACAAACGTACGCCTCTATCTAGCTCTCGAACTATTCTTATGTTTTATTTTCTGTTTTCTACACTTTCTTTTCGTTTTTCGCTCTTGATTTGGTTTCTCAATTGTAAGAAATATTAGATAGCTTTCCAAGTACGCCGCGGCTTACTAACTCACTACGGATGTTTAAATGAATAATTAAATAAGATATTTATAGAAAATTTTGTAAATTAAATATTTACAAACGCGAAGCCTTCATAAAACTGATACAACATCAGGTGACTTCAATAAGTAACACATCTAGTTGTAGATTAGTGAGCCCTCGCAGAACTGAATAAAAATTACCCAGTAAGAAAAGAAAATATATTAATGTATACATTAAAAATGATACGACTCCCTTACAATGAAACACCATAACTTCTGTAATATTCTGTAATATTCTATTCAGAGACATCAACTAAAGAAATTTAGCTAGATACACACAGATTAACATAGTGAACATTTACCCCAACCCCTATTTCCAGTCCCTCTAACAGTTATTATTTTAAGGTATTAGTTTAAGGTATATTTGTGATCAGATAATACAAATCATTATTCACACCCGTGGCACCCAGCTTCATAAAACTAGACCTATACATATAATCAACGCCGATAGAAAATACCGAGATGATGGCCTGGTCTTATTCCACAGTTCTGATGGCAACACTCTAAATAAGTTCCGTAAAGCTTTAATACCTAACTTCCATAACCTATGATTAAGCATCACAGTAGACACAAACAACCCCGAGGCGTACTTCTCTTAAAACTTCAATAACTAAAGGTTTTTACAACCCTTTCCATAAGCCTAATGAATTACAAATACCCAGTAAGAAAACAAGATATATTAATGTATACATCAAGAAAGATACGACTCCTTTACAATGAAACACTATAAGTTCTGTAATATCTTTTGGTTCTGTAATACCTTGGTAATATCTTGGTAATATCGAATAATTGTTCAGGACAAAATATACACTTAAGCAAGATATTTTGTGTGCCCAGTACTTTTCAATAGCTCCTTGTGAAATCACTACCTGATTTCCACAACAATTTCCATCGGAGGTCACCTTCTTTCGAAGTTGCGTTTAGCTAACAAAATCGAACTATTTTGAAGCTCAAACGTTAACTGAATAAACACAGAATACCTATAAGTAGAATATAGATATTACTTTACAAGCAAAAGGTTCACAAAATGTTACCTGTATTCCGTTTCGTCACACTCATATAGTCACTTATTCACATACAGAGAAGCACACAAACATACGCACGCGCACGCACACACACACACACACACACACACACTTCACATACAGAGAAACACACAAACACACGCACACACACACATACACACACACTCTTCACATACAGAGAAGCACACAAACATACGCACACACACACACTTCACATACAGAGAAGCACACAAACATACGCACACACATACAGAGAAGCACACAAACACACGCTTCACATACAGAGAAGCACACAAACATACGCACACACATACAGAGAAGCACACAAACACACGCACTCTTCACATACAGAGAAGCACACAAACATACGCACACACACACACATACACACACACACTTCACATACAGAGAAGCACACAAACATACGCACACACATACAGAGAAGCACACAAACACACGCACTCTTCACATACAGAGAAGCACACAAACATACGCGCACACACATATACACACACACACACACTTCACATACAGAGAATCACACAAACATACGCACACACATACACACATACACACACTTCACATACAGAGAAGCACACAAACACACGCACACACACACATACACACACACTGTTCACATACAGAGAAGCACACAAACATACGCACACACACACACATACATACACACACACACGCTTCACATACAGAGAAGCACACAAACATACGCACACACATACACACATACACACACTTCACATACAGAGAAGCACACAAACACACGCACACACACACATACTCTTCACATACAGAGAAGAACACAAACATACGCAAACACACACATACATACACACACACACTTCACATACAGAGAAGCACACAAACATACGCACACATACACATACACACACACACTTCACATACAGAGAAGGACACAAACATACGCACACACACACACACACACACACATATTCACATACAGAGAAGCACACAAACACACGCGCACACACACAGACATACACACACACTCTTCACATACAGAGAAGCACACAAACACACGCACACACACACACATACACACACACATATTCACATACAGAGAAGGACACAAACATACGCACACACAGAGACATACACACACACATATTCACATACAGAGAAGCACACAAACACACGCGCGCACACACAGACATACACACACACTCTTCACATACAGAGAAGCACACAAACACACGCACACACACACATACACACACACACACACTTCACATACAGAGACACACAAGTATACGCACACACACACACACACACACACATATAATCACTCATTTTACATGTGCATATATACTATCATTGATGCTCACATACACTCGCAATTGTACATACGAACACAATTGCGTGAAGGCCTTGAAAAACACACACACATACATATGCATGGACACACATACATATACACATAAACATACAAACACATGCATAAATACACATGCATACATACTCATTCATATATACACATGTACACATACATATATATACCCATACATACACACATACATACATGTATACATGTGTATCAGAATGAATGTAAGGATAAAGTGTAAAAATGTAAATGAAATAACATATGAGAAAATATATAAAAACCCATGTGAGATATATGCAAGCACATCAGTATACATAAACATTTATATAAGTATAAACATGCACACACAAACAGATGTATACACATACATGCACTAACGCATATACAATACATGCCCTAACACACAGAAATGCACTAACACATAATTGACTTCACTATACATGTTCGAATTTATTTATTTCTATTAATATATCTTTTTAACGATCGTGGACCTTGTATATTGTGCAGTTAGACGACTTCACAAACTGATATTTGAATCGCAATATGTTTTGATTCACACCTTGTGAGAATTCTTTATCTTTAAATAATACCAACCGTATCTCATCCGGTTGTGCACTAGGTATGTTGACAACTTTATACATAGGAAAACAAATTAATAATGCCTTCATCCATAAGATAGACATAAGGGGCGGAGAATTGGCAGGGTCATTAGAACCCCCAATGAAATGCTTAGCGGTATTCGATTGGGTTCTCTGCGCTATGAATTCAAATCCCATCGAAGTCAACTTCTTTTGAGGTCAAACGAAAAAAGAGCCAGTCTACTAGAGGAATAGATTTTACATCTGTATATGTTTCAACAAACACACACACACACACACTCTCTCTCTCTCTCTCTCTCTCTCTCTCTCTCTCTCTCTCTCTCTCTCTCTCTCTCTCTCCTTTTCTGGAAGAAATCAACTGTGTTCCAGCCTGGAGAGAGATGGACTCCGCCTGGTTTAAAAATTGACCATGATAACCTTATGTCACTGCAGCGTCCCTACATCGCCATCTGGTGTCAGTGGTATACACATACACAAATATGGAGGTGAGGTTTAAATTGTTATCGAAGGACAGTTTGATATTTCTATATGTGACCTGATTTTGCACAATAAATATAAAGATTTACAGAAGAGGAGTGAATTTTCTTTACTCTGATTTCCTTCTCACTCAACGATGTGTTCTTTGCTTGCTTTGCCTGATACATCCAACGACAGTTTTATTCTTCTTTAGAATCACATTGCATTGAATTCGAGATTTACGATACTTATAGTTGGCTTACATATTAACATTTCAAAGTATTTTTATATGCCTGCTACATTCCTATGGAATTGTTGCCGTTATAATAGAATCGTTTTTGAATGTTGTGCAATTTCTCCTCTTCATATGGGCATCAAGTTGTATTTTCTTCTTCTTCTTCTTCTTCTTCTTCTTCTTCTTCTTCTTCTTCTTCTTCTTCTTCTTCTTCTTCTTCTTCTTCTCACCCCCCCTTCTCTGTATCTATTTACCTTTTACCTAGCTATTTACATCTATATCTATCTAATCTATCTACATATGTATCCACCTACCTGGTTATCTATTTGCCTGACTGTAGAGAAAAAAATAATCATCTAGCTTATATAAGAATTTGTCGCCTCGTAAAAACAAGATGAAATAACATATAATAACATATAATATCATTTAACATATAATAGCTGCGGCATGACCACGACTTAGATTATTCATAGCAAGATAATTGTATGTTTATTATACATAAACATATTGTATACATTTCATATACACTTCCATTATATTATGGAAAATTGGGCGGTGGATTGGCAGTATCAGTAGAGGGTCGGACGCCATGCTTTCCAGCATAGTTACGTCCCTTTACGATCTCAGTTCAAATCCCGCCGAGGTTGACTTTGCCTTTCATCCTTACGGGGTCGATAAAATAAAGTACCAGTAATGCACTGGGTAACTGCTGGCATTGTGCCTAATGTAGAAACAATTATATTATGGAAAATGCCATTTTAATGCTGTTTCTATTATATATGTGTATATATATGACATATGTATATATATATATATATATATATATGAAAAGAAGTAAAAGAATGACTTCACTTGTAGTGTTAAATAATTTGATTTAGTTTTATAATATTATGAGTTGGTATTATAATATTATAAAATTAAATCATATTATTTAACATTTTTTTCAAATATACCTCACTGTACCAAGGCTTTCACACATTTTCCAATATATATATATATATATATATATATATATATATATATAGAGAGAGAGAGAGAGAGAGAGAGAGAGAGAGAGGAGAGAATTTAGCTTCGAGCAAAGCCGTATACAGTTATGTATTGGAAGTTCGTATTTCTAAATAAACATTTAGAAGGCCGTAGCTATGCAAAAACACCGGCAACTATCGCCACCTGTTGTTGTCCAGCAGAAGGGAGGGGGACAATCGTTGATTTGGTTCTCATCAAGGCGATCCCTACCACTCTTGCAACTGCTGGACTTTGGAAACAGGCGAGAATATAAAGTTTTCTCGTCTGTGTAAATGAGGTGATTAATCTCCTTTGCATATGAAGCTGTATTAGTTGGTTCACCTTATATATTCTCGCCTGTTTTCAAAGTCCAGCATTTGCAAGAGCGGGAGGGATCGTCCTGATGAGAACCAGTTCAGTTCGAAATGCATCGACGATTGTCCCCTTTCCTTCAGCTGGACACCACCAGGTGGCTATAGTTGGTAGTGTTTTTGCATAGCTACGGCTTTCTATGTTTATTTATAAACATTCTGTATTTATTTAGGAATACGAAATTCCAATACATATCTATCTATCTATGTATCTATATATATATATATATATATATATAGAGAGAGAGAGAGAGATAGAGAGGGGGGAGAGTCTGTGGTGCTGAGACTGAGGAGACCATTAATCATAGGAGTACTTAGTGCATATAGATTTGAAGAGTGGGTATAGATATATATAAAATCACTATCGCGGCGCCAAGGGAAAGCGTGATCTTTTGAGATTGAAAAGCACCAATCTGTGTATGCAGAAGAAAATATTTCCAGAAAGGTACGACCAAATATTGCCTTTGGAAAATAGAAATACATTAGAGTAACGCCTGAAGATATTGTTTGAGATGCCTTGAAATGTATGCAAGGATGAAAACCTCATTAAGTGAAGTAGGTAGAACAAATTGTTGCTGTGAAAAAATCAGGTATTCTTCAGCTACCCTACATGGAAAATTCTATAGAAGTAATATGATTAAACATAAATGTACTGAAGATATTGATAATAGTGTAAAGGTATTAACAAATCTCGTGTGTCCTCCTGTTCACTCTTCGAGGCTCCGGAGGTGGCCTCCTCTGTACAACGAATCATTGAGGGGACTTTTTCATGCTAATTTTATGAGCCTACTCTTCCATGCTGGCTCAAGGCATGTCGGAAGAGAGCGTTTGTAATATAACGCAAAAACCAGTATTTTTATCGTGACACCATCACTGGTGATCAAACTTTGTGGAGAGAGATATCACATGTTAATGCGCAGTCAGAAACTGGCGGAGTTTAGCGTCACAAGAGATTAACAAATCTCATGATCGGATTGGGGCTGAAGTCGGCGAACCCGTACGCGGTGACTGTCTACGAGCCCTCTTGCTGGATTATTATGGGTTAGTTGAAAATGAGTGCTTTCGGATCTAAAATCCTTCTTCAGAGACTGGCTTTCATGTTTCGTAAATCCATCAATCATCAAAGTAGGTGTACTTGTTTTACCATGTATAAAGATCACTCCGACGGTTCAGGTTCGGTTCTCGCTTCCTAATGAAATGCGCCTCAACAATTCGGAAGCTTATTGCGTCGATTTCTTCCGCTAGTATATAGATTGCAATGCTTCATCCAAATTCTAGTCTGTGTTGGGACACCGTGCTTGGTGGTTTCGCTTTTGGAAAGCGTTCTTCCACTCTGTATGGTATATGTATGTATATAAGTATGTATGTATGTATGAATTCTAGGAGAAGGAAAACTCTGATATAACACCTGCAACCCAGATGGTATCCAATGATGTTGACTTGTTCTTCTTTTTGGTAAATATCATCTTGGTTAAGAGAGTGGGACTGGCTTTGTGCAGTGCCTTTGCTCACTATAAAAGCTTCACAGCACAGGCATTGCTTTATATCTGGAGATCTCTCTGCACTTGTCGTCACATGGTACCATGGGCCCAGCACTATGTGTCAATAATTGTCACAAGTGTAGTGTTTGTACCAGAGTTTTCAAGTCGCTGGCTGGACTAAAAAGTCACACTTGTTCAGCGCATCGGTAGGGTTTCTCCTACATGGATATAAAGTAGCGGCCGTACTCGAAAACGAGTTGGCAGCCATCATATATGTATGTATGTACGTATGTATATATGTTTTTCTGGTTTTATAATTTCACAAAGTTTTACCAATAGAGAGAGAGTCGGTTTCTAACATAGACACAAGACTCTCTCATTGGAATTTACACAACATCAACTAGGTAGATATGTATGTATGCATGTGTAGATAGGGGTGTTATTGTATGTGTGGTTGTGTATATTTTGAATTGTATGTGTGCATGTGTATATGCTTTGTATCTGTACATGTGTATATGCAGTTATTAGATGCAAAATGTTTGGAATGTTTCACATATTTTTACTGTTCCATTAATGGATTGTACTTGTAATTTCCTAGCTAGTTGTGTTCTTTCTGTTCCTGTGAAGCCTGGCTTCTCAACATTTGTATTGAGGCAGTTACTAACATATCCCAGTGCCCCAATAATCTCAGGCATAAATCTGAAGGTGTAATCAGGGTGGAGTATCTGCAGATTTCTCATCAGTTCTGCATAAATATTCTCCTTTTCACTAATCTTTGATATTATATTGGCGTCTGCTGGGCAGCTAATTTCCACTACTGTGCATGCTTTCTTCTCCCTGTCCCATATCATAATATCTGGTCTGTTATGACTGCATTTTATTGGGGTTTATAGTGGTACATTGCACCAGTACTCTTTCATATTATGTACATGGATGTCTTCCACATTGTTGTAGCTTTTAATGTGTTTATTAACGGGACTAACATTTTTATGAACTGCATTGTACAGTGTTTTGGCGACTACATCATGCCTCATAGGTAGATAGTACCGCGATGACATCTTTGGACAGCTGCTGATGACATGGGTGATATCCTCGATGTTCTGCAGAGTTTGCACTTGTTATCACATCTAGGTGTTTTGCCTGCATCCCTGTCTCTTTTGTGAATCAGGTATTTCGTGCTAATCTCCTGTTCCTGGATTGCAAAAGTGTATCCTTCAAAGTGGGAGCCAATATAGCGGTTGTTGGTCCAAGATACACTACTTTCCTTATCTATACTACTCTCACTCTGGAGCTTCCTGGCAAAATAGGCATGCATGATTTTTTGCTGATAAGCATGCATGTATTCACTGCGATACTGCTGAGCGACATCCCTGGGTGTGAGTTTTTGATTATCACACAGGGAATATTCTCAAGGAGTTCCCTCCCAACTCTCATGATCTTATCTGTTCCATGCAGATATACTTGCTCGAGAAACGGGCTCCTACGCTTCGAGGTTCGTAGATGTTGTCGGAGAGATATGATACGACATTCAAATGTTTTCTGGACTGATGTTAGGCCTCTGCCTGCCTGCTTACGTTTCAAGTAAAGGCGGTCTATGTCACTGTTGATGTGGACGTTTCCGCTGTTGCTCAGTATTTTTCGAGTTCCAACATAAACTGCTCGGATTTCGTCTATCGTCCAATTGAGTATTCCAAACGTTGGTGTTAGGACAGGCACAGCAAACACATTGTGAGTCACTGTTTTGTTTTGCGTAGAGAGTTCCGATGACCAGATCTTTCTTAATCAGATGTAGTATTCCCTGGTTACGCGTTTTTTATTACAGATACCATTATGGGATATGTTCTCATCTATCCCTAGGTATCTGTAGCAGTCCTCATCAGATATCGGTGAAATAGTTAGACCATTGATGACAATGTTGCTAGATTGGGTTGTTGTTTTTCCCCGCTTTACAGTCATGTATGAGCATTTATCTTGGCCAAACTCCATTCCTATATCCTTAGAGAACGTTGTAACCAGGTCAAGATTTTTCTTCATCCCATCCATGTTCTTGGGATAGAGTTTTAGATCATCCACAAAGAAATTATGGGTTAGGTTCGTATTTCTGTCCTCCTGTGAGGCCATGATGTATCCCTCACATTTCTTGAGCAGAAAGGACAAGGGGTTTAATGACAAGATGAATAATATCACAGAGAGACTGTCCCCCTGAAATACCCCTGCAATATTTTATTTTATCAGTGAAAATAGACTGACTTTAACCTTAGGTTAGTAGCCCAAGAAGAAGACAGCCTCTCTATGGCTCTGACAATAATGTCTGGGACTTTAGCAAGTTGGGGGGCCTCTATCATCTAAGAGTGGGGAACAGAATCGAAAGCTTTCCTGTAGTCCAGCCAGACTGTAGTCATATTTCTCCTAAGTTGTCGCACCTCCGACATCGCAGTTTTGTTGATTAGGAGTTGTTCAGCACATACCCAAACCTCTTTCTTTACAGCTGTTTGTTCATCTGTGATGATGTTATTATTTTCACAGTGATCTTGGAGGAATAGGTTCAGGCAGGCTGTATACATCTTATACATCAGGTTCTGGCATACAATGGGTCGGTAGTTTTTTGCCAAGTGTGTGATATGTTCTTGGCGACCAGTAACGTTTGTGCTAATGTCAACCATTCTGGTATAAGTGTATCTCCCTTAAGAACTTGTTGGTAGAGGTCAGTAAGATACCTCCGATAGAATATTAGTTTTTTCTACCAGTAGCCGACAATCATGTCTCTTCCTGGTGTTTTCTTATCTTGGAGTTTTCCTATCACAGTCTCAAGGGTACGTACCCTCACTTATTTCGTATGTTTTTGTTGTAGTGTAGGAGCAATAGTTCTTTCGGATTTCTCTTAGCCACACTGCATCTTGGTTGAAATTCTTCTTTTCATCCCATATTTTTCTCCAAAAGGAATCTATGTCTTTCTGGGATGGGGCCTCAGTAACACTTATTATTTTGCCCTTCATATCTCTATAGACTGATGTTTGGATTCATCTGAATATTTTATTAAGCACTTTTCTCTCATCTACCTTCTTCGGGTATCGGCGTTTTTCGCTAACAGCTCTCAATTCTTGTTTGAGGGTGATCAGCTTATATTGGAGAGTTCTGGTTCTACTGCTACAAAACATCGTCTCTATTTTATTTTTCACTCTTTGTTGGTGAGGAGTGAGGTTTTTTTGTGTTTGTTTGCATGTAAGGAGCATTGTCACATGTCCTATGTTTTTTCGTAGGTCAGCACTCTTTTTTTCTATTTTAGTTATATATGATGGTATTTTTGGTGGTGTTTTGTTCTTGTTAATATCTCTGCTATCACCAAGATAATGCTTCACTGTCATTGCTAAGGTATATAAACAGGCGTTGATTTGCCAAAATGTTGGGGTTTTTATCCGTCGTAAATATTCATCCCCTATTTCGTCAATAACACGTAGTATTTCATTATTTGGTTTTTTATTCACCATTGTCATTTTAACACGTTCAGCCAGAGAGATATTTACACATGAGTTAATTTCTCTCTGGAAAATTTCGTTGGGGGAAATTTTCAATTGTTTATAC
>OZ024740.1:277608028-277610528 GCA_964016885.1 Eledone cirrhosa | reverse complement strand
CGACAGAAAGTTGGAACTTTAAAATTTTGCTTAGAGAAGTAAAAGAGTAATGGTTGATAGCTACAAGAAGGAAGATAGAAAGAGAGAGGAAGGAAGGTCGATATTAATGTCATACCACAGTCGGGCCAGGAGTGGCGCGACAAAATTTTCACAGGGACTCGCATCTTCGCAGAGGTGAATATATTGGGGGTCAGTGTGTTACAATGTTTAGACTTATAGGATGAAGTTAAAAAATTAATAATCAATATTCCATATTAAAGAGGTTAGAAAATTTAAAGCTCAACAGTTTCAGGTTGATATATCTAATAGTTCCGATTTGTTCTGTAATTTAAAGGTACTATTTGGCGGTTAAAACACCGGCCGCGCCCCGGCTCCCATGGCGAATTAAGCAACGCCGAGTATTTTCATTTACCGAAAGAAGGGGAAATTTATTTTTCCAAGCACTCCAGGTGAGCCCGTTCGCCAGGGAGCTGGTCGCGCCGCCGCTAAAACCCACCCAACGGTCCGACAAAAAGTTGGAGCTTTAGAATTTTGCTTAACTCTATCGGATGAAGTTGAAAGAATTCTGAATAACATTATAAAACTAAGGAGTAAGAGGATTGAGAATTGAACAAACAGAAAATTGAAGATTAAACATTCAAATAACTTCTATGAGGTTTGGGGTTGCGGGGTTTAATTAAATAGTCTTTTATGAAGAAACGTTAATTGTATTATGTAGATCTGTAATTTATCCTAGTGGGATGTAGAGTACGGGATATAGTCGTGTAATGTTTAATTTTTGTTCTCAGGAGGAGACATTCTAGTGTCGCGTGCTAATGGGTACAGGTCCCAATGTGAGGAGTAGAAATACATGGATACATAGAAGTGGAATACGTGGAAGAGCACATTGGTACAGCAGAGGTATAAATATATAAACATATCAATATATAGGTATAAACATGTAAATAAACCAACAAGAGTGGTGTTGGAGTAAGATGAAGAAATCAGGACATAGGAGAATTACAATATAGTTCAGGTTGCAGTATTTATGTTCCCGGGGGTAGGGGGGAGGCAATCCTGTGTCGTGTGCTAAGGGTGCACGCGAGTAAAAGTTCGAATAAGGGGAGTAAAAAGTACATGGATGTATAGAGGTAGAGTACGTGGAAAGACATTAATACAGCAAACAAAGATGTGAAGATATAGATAAACAAGCAATAGTCGTTGTCTAGTAAATGTAGAGTTCAAGACACAGGAGAAATACAATATAGTTCAGGTTGCGGTATTTATGTTCCCAGGGGGAAATATTCCAGTGACGTGTCCTGAGGGTACACGCGAGTAAAAGTCCGAATAAGGGAAGTAGAAAGTACATGGATGTATAGAGGTAGAATACGTGGAGGAGCATCAATACAGCAAATAAAGATGTAAAGATATAAATAAACAAACAAGATTCGTTGTCTATTAAATGGAGAGTTCAAGACACAGGAGAAATACAATATAGTTCAAGTTGCAGTCAGATTGACCATACGGAATAGACCAGCTCTATACAGTGGTGAACCTCAAACCTGAATAAATATATATATATATATATATATATATATATATATATATATATATATATATATATATATATATATATACATATTGATATGTATATATATATATATTTTTATTAAAATAACAGATTAAAGTTTAAGCAAAGAATGGGTGCTTTCACTCTTAACGGGATCTTCTGAAAGGGTGAAAGCATCGATTCTTTGCTTAAACTTTAATCTGTTATTTTAATAAATATTTGCTCTACGGTTCTTATATATTTGATATATATTTATCCTTATCGAGCCCTCTTTGGATTTTAGTCTTCAGATTTATTATTATTACTATATATATATATATATATATATATATATATATATATATATATATATATGTATATGTATATATATGTATATATATATATATGTATATATGTATATATATATATATTGATATGTATATATATATATATATATATATATATATATATATATATATATATATATATATATATATATATATATTGATATGTATATATATATATATATATATTAGAAAGTGAGGTTTTTTTTACAAAATGAAAAATAACCGAGGTGTCCTACACGAGTGGAAGTATAAAGAAAAGGAGATGAAATCGAAAATGCAACTGAAGTCTTGTTTTTTTTTTAAATATATATATTTATTTGGTTCCTTTACCGGTTTCGCAGTTCTTCTGCTTTTCAAAAGGTGAGTTGAGATGGAGGGTCTGTGGTTTTTCTCTCTCTCTCTCTCTCTCTCTCTCTCTCTCTCTCTATATATATATATATATATATATATATATATATATATATATATATATATATATATATATATATATATATATATATGTATATGTATATATATGTATATATACATATATATATATGTATATATATATATATGTATATGTATATATATATATATATGTATATATATATATGTATATGTCTATATATATATATGTATATATATA
>OZ024740.1:277590528-277605528 GCA_964016885.1 Eledone cirrhosa | reverse complement strand
TATATAGGCTCTACATCTAACACTTTTAAGACTAGGTTTAATTCTAATATCTCTAATTTCAAACATGTTAAGTTTAAGAATTCTACTTCTTTAGCACACTATATCTGGGATCTTAAGGGGGCTAATATACCATATAGCCTTAATTGGCGTTTAGTAGCACGCTCTATTAACCTTTCTACACATACTAAATTTTGTAATCTCTGTATCCTTGAGACACACTATAATTTTCTCTAGTGAATCCTTACTTAATAGAAAGTCTGAGATATTCTCTTCTTGCCCCCACGCTATTTCTAATTCTTACTTTTATTATAAACCTAAAGGTTCTAGTAGTGTAAATTGTATCCATTAGCTGATATATTCCATTACTGATTTTTTAGCTTAGTTTAGGTTCATTTTGTTTACCACCATTATTATCATCATTATTATCATTGGTTTTTGACAACTTTTTATTCTATCTCTCATAATCTTTTGGCTATTATACCATATCTATCATCTTACACATTAAATTTTCACTATTAACACCTTATGAGTATATATCTGATTATATATTTTATATTATTTTGTTTCATTTTATTTTATTTTATTTTATTTGGATTCTTCTTTGGATAACTAACCCCCCCCTCCCCCCCCATGCACACATAAACTTATTGCTAACCCCTTTAAATATATTATGATTATATTTAATCCCCATTTTTATGCTCCTTTCTATTATATAATACAGTATATTGATTATGATTTTATGCTCCTTTGTATCCTCCATACATTTCTTTTTTTCTGTCCACATTAGCCTACCATAATTCTGCTTAAGTCAGTTTATTAGATAACGTTATGTAAATGATAGTAGAATATTTCATTCCTTTCTATATATATTTATAGTTGATATCTTAATCTTTAGGAATTTTGATTACTTAAACCATAGCTAATATTGTATTGCCTTATTAAGTATTTTAAATATCTTCAAAATTAATTTATCAAATAGGGTTTTCTAGTCATTTATCCGGGTTGTTTCCTAAATTTTTACATAACTGCATGTGAGACCTAAGTAAATACTTTTGTTTTTGTTTTTTGATTTCCGGTCGATTTTATTTATTTATTTATTAATACTACTGTGCATAATATTTTTCTGTCTGGCCCTTATTCACTCATTCACATATGTGTCTGCTCACCAACCTTGTAATTATAAGTAATTATATATTATATTATGTTCATTATTTATATTGAAGTTGTTATTCAACTCTTTGTAAATGTAATATTGATCTTTGTTACTTACCGATGATTTTATGCAGCATTATGATATGTTATATTTTATATATTCCGTAAGATCTTTATATTTTTTGTACCATCATAATTTTGATTTTGGTATTGTACAATATATTTTTTTTTTCTCACCTGCTCTCTAACTCTATATGAATTGATATGTTAACTTACATGCCATTATATATTATTATATTATTATTATAGTGTTATTGTGACATCTATATTGCTTGTCTAAATTAACCGGAGATTATCTATTATATTATATTATATATTATATAATTATATAGTTTATTATATATTATATGTTTTACTTTTAATCATTTCATTACTTCATGTTATACTGTATATTATATATAAGTATTATTTTGTATTTTTATTTTTATTCCTATTATGCTTATTTATATTTAAACACTTAATAAGGTTTAATTTGTGCTGTTAATGATGGAAATGTGTATTGATGTATATGTATATGTGCGTACGTGTGTGTATATATATACATACGTATATTGTGACTTTTAATTTTAATTTTAATTTTAATATTGTTACAAGTATATTATATTATATTATATTGTATTACATATAGTACTATAATTCCCGTTCTATATAACCACCTTTGTTTAGCTCTAGTTTTTTTGCTTTGGACTATATTTGTAATATGGTTCAAAATGTTATCCACCTCCTTAGTGATTTTTATTATATATTTTTACCCATAATCTTCCAATACTTTAGTATATGTACACTCCATATTCTTCGGAGTTTTCGGTTTGTATTGGCCGATAGTGCTTCTTGTAGTTTTAATTGCCCTGATGAGTCGTTAATAGGACGAAACATTGTTGGCTAATAAAGACTTTTGATGTATTGAAGGCTTCTTTGTTTTATTTTCATAATTCTTCGGCTCTGTTTAATTACATTGAGCTATACCTATTACTGTCATTTATATAATACGAGGAGGGTGTTTAACTCCAACACGCTCCAGTATTTTAATCCTTATATATATATATATATATATATATATATATATATATATATATATATATTAAAATATAGAGAAAAATACTGCAGGTAGCACATGGTAACATGTAATAAAATAAGTCCCTCATCAGTGATTTGCCGAAGATCATAGATATTTCATTGCATTAAAAATCATATATCTCACTTCGGTGCAATAATAACCAAAATAAGTTATTAGGACAATTAAAACGCGTAAAGCGAGTGAGACAGGAGAACAACAGAAAATATAGCATACCTTAGGGGAGAAACAAGCTTCAAAAATTATTCGTTTAGCATAGCATAAGCTAGGTGAATATATGAGAGCTTAGAGAATAGTACCAACGCGAACGAAAGCCATTGAGCAGAGAGAGAAAAAATAGCGTTCCTGAGTGCAGGATGAAATGAAGAGAAGAGGGAGAAAAACAGTGAGTGAGTGAAAGTGTGAGGAAGAGTTAACGGACAAGACAGAGGGGGAGAAACAGAGAGAATGGGGGAACAGTAAGAGAGAGAGAAAAAAACACAGAATCGCAGTGGTAAATATATGTATTAAAATATAGACAAAAATACTGCAGGTAGCACATGGTAACATGTAATAAAATAAGTCCCTCATCAGTGATTTGCCGAAGATCATAGATATTTCATTGCATTAAAAATCATATATCTCACTTCGGTGCAATAATAACCAAAATAAGTTATTAGGACAATTAAAACGCGTAAAGCGAGTGAGACAGGAGAACAACAGTAAATATAGCATACCTTAGGGGAGAAACAAGCTTCAAAAATTATTCGTTTAGCATAAGCTAGGTGAATATATGAGAGCTTAGAGAATAGTACCAACACGAACGAAAGCCATTGAGCAGAGAGAGAAAAAATAGCGTTCGTGAGTGCAGGATGAAATGAAGAGAAGAGGGAGAAAAACAGTGAGTGAGTGAAAGTGTGAGGAAGAGTTAACGGACAAGACAGAGGGGGAGAAACAGAGAGAATGGGGGAACAGTAAGAGAGAGAGAGAAAAAAACACAGAATCGCAGTGGTAAATATATGTATTAAAATATAGAGAAAAATACTGCAGGTAGCACATGGTAACATGTAATAAAATAAGTCCCTCATCAGTGATTTGCCGAAGATCATAGATATTTCATTGCATTAAAAATCATATATCTCACTTCGGTGCAATAATAACCAAAATAAGTTATTAGGACAATTAAAACGCGTAAAGCGAGTGAGACAGGAGAACAACAGAAAATATAGCATACCTTAGGGGAGAAACAAGCTTCAAAAATTATTCGTTTAGCATAAGCTAGGTGAATATATGAGAGCTTAGAGAATAGTACCAACACGAACGAAAGCCATTGAGCAGAGAGAGAAAAAATAGCGTTCGTGAGTGCAGGATGAAATGAAGAGAAGAGGGAGAAAAACAGTGAGTGAGTTAAAGTGTGAGGAAGAGTTAACGGACAAGACAGAGGGGGAGAAACAGAGAGAATGGGGGAACAGTAAGAGAGAGAGAAAAAAACACAGAATCGCAGTGGTAAATATATGTATTAAAATATAGAGAAAAATACTGCAGGTAGCACATGGTAACATGTAATAAAATAAGTCCCTCATCAGTGATTTGCCGAAGATCATAGATATTTCATTGCATTAAAAATCATATATCTCACTTCGGTGCAATAATAACCAAAATAAGTTATTAGGACAATTAAAACGCGTAAAGCGAGTGAGACAGGAGAACAACAGTAAATATAGCATACCTTAGGGGAGAAACAAGCTTCAAAAATTATTCGTTTAGCATAAGCTAGGTGAATATATGAGAGCTTAGAGAATAGTACCAACACGAACGAAAGCCATTGAGCAGAGAGAGAAAAAATAGCGTTCGTGAGTGCAGGATGAAATGAAGAGAAGAGGGAGAAAAACAGTGAGTGAGTGAAAGTGTGAGGAAGAGTTAACGGACAAGACAGAGGGGGAGAAACAGAGAGAATGGGGGAACAGTAAGAGAGAGAGAGAAAAAAACACAGAATCGCAGTGGTAAATATATGTATTAAAATATAGAGAAAAATACTGCAGGTAGCACATGGTAACATGTAATAAAATAAGTCCCTCATCAGTGATTTGCCGAAGATCATAGATATTTCATTGCATTAAAAATCATATATCTCACTTCGGTGCAATAATAACCAAAATAAGTTATTAGGACAATTAAAACGCGTAAAGCGAGTGAGACAGGAGAACAACAGAAAATATAGCATACCTTAGGGGAGAAACAAGCTTCAAAAATTATTCGTTTAGCATAAGCTAGGTGAATATATGAGAGCTTAGAGAATAGTACCAACACGAACGAAAGCCATTGAGCAGAGAGAGAAAAAATAGCGTTCGTGAGTGCAGGATGAAATGAAGAGAAGAGGGAGAAAAACAGTGAGTGAGTGAAAGTGTGAGGAAGAGTTAACGGACAAGACAGAGGGGGAGAAACAGAGAGAATGGGGGAACAGTAAGAGAGAGAGAAAAAAACACAGAATCGCAGTGGTAAATATATGTATTAAAATATAGAGAAAAATACTGCAGGTAGCACATGGTTACATGTAATAAAATAAGTCCCTCATCAGTGATTTGCCGAAGATCATAGATATTTCATTGCATTAAAAATCATATATCTCACTTCGGTGCAATAATAACCAAAATAAGTTATTAGGACAATTAAAACGCGTAAAGCGAGTGAGACAGGAGAACAACAGAAAATATAGCATACCTTAGGGGAGAAACAAGCTTCAAAAATAATTCGTTTAGCATAAGCTAGGTGAATATATGAGAGCTTAGAGAATAGTACCAACACGAACGAAAGCCATTGAGCAGAGCGAGAAAAAATAGCGTTCGTGAGTGCAGGATGAAATGAAGAGAAGAGGGAGAAAAACAGTGAGTGAGTGAAAGTGTGAGGAAGAGTTAACGGACAAGACAGAGGGGGAGAAACAGAGAGAATAGGGGAACAGTAAGAGAGAGAGAGAAAAAAACACAGAATCGCAGTGGTAAATATATGTATTAAAATATAGAGAAAAATACTGCAGGTAGCACATGGTAACATGTAATAAAATAAGTCCCTCATCAGTGATTTGCCATATATATATATATATATGAGAGAGAGAGAGAGAGAGAGAGAGAGAGAGAGAGAGAGAGAGAGAGAGAGAGAGAGAGAGAGAATTAGTATATCTACCAACATATATATACAGATGTATACCTATGCAAGCAAATATATAGGTTTTGTCTTAGTAACTTCGTGGTTCAATGCAAGGGGATTGAAAGATGGAGTGAAATTTAAGTAAGTAAGCTAATTACTATCATATATATATATATATATATATATATATATATATATATATATATATATATATATATATATATATATATATATATATATATATATATACATATATATATATATATCTCAAGATAAGCAGAACAAGTAAAATTCAACCAATTTTTCAAAATAAATCAAAATTAATATACAATTAAAATTAATCAAAATTAAAAAATATAATATAAATATTTACCTATTCAAATGGCCCTAACTGTACAGTTTCACGGTGCAAAACATTAAATATCACCAGGATATTAATGGAAAAGCAACGATCATCAGAGAAGCATTTTCCTGTCCTAGGGTTAAAAACCCCAGGAACGACAAAATATATGACCTCACTCCAACTAATACAGGTCTAAAAGGTCGTGAAAGTGACCCGTAAATACATTGGTGTATAGTGAAGGCGGGAAATCGTAGACTCGCCGTCTATAGCTCGCCACTAAAAAAAGATTTTTAGTAACTAAATATAACGACAAATTTGTATCTCTACATATGGAGATTATTGAAAAAGGTTAATACATATCTGAGGGTACAATGTACCCCCGGAAATATATAGTGTGTCTATGATTTAAGGTGGTTCTATGGTAATAATTTGATATACCAGAACATAATATCAAGATAAGCAGAACAAGTAAAATTCAACCAATTTTTCAAAATAAATCAAAATTAATATACAATTAAAATTAATCAAAATTAAAAAATATAATATAAATATTTACCTATATATATATATATATACATATATATACATATATATATATATATGTATATATATATATATATATATATATATATATATATATATATATATATATATATATATATATATATATATATATAGGAACGTATAGGACCCCGACGGCTGAGCTCAACGCGTTTCGACGGCTAATTCTGGACTAAATGAAAATTTATATCCTGGTATATGAATAGCCGAGCTTCTCAGGGGTAATTCCGTATATGGTAAAAGTGATTGTCACAAGGATTGGTCAAAAGTTTGTTGTTGAGACACATAATTCTATCATGGCAATTTGGGGAAGGAAGGGGTAGCTGAACCTGCCAGTAGAAGAAAGAGGGAGAGGGAGTGGAGGAAACCAGTAGTGCGTTGATAGTGCCAACTACAGCTGGATCCTAAGGGCAGGAGGTCAAGCAAGTATACTAGGGAGGGGGAGGGGGAGGAAGTCGAAACAATAAGTAAATCAATATGGAGTAAATATATAGAAGAATACCAAGAATGTTAAAAATATAAAAAACAATTTCTGGTTACTATTCCCTAACCACAATCATCAAGTCTCTCACTGGTACTGCTAAACTATAGAAAAGTTTACTAGGTGGGACGGAATTGTAGTGGGACTATTTTATGAGTTAGTAGTAATCAACCGAGTATATCTTACAGTGAAAGGTCAACAAGTGTGGGGGGGGGGGGCAAAATACTAAAGAAACTACCACGAAATAATAATTCAGAGTCCCGAAACTAATTACGAAATAATTGTTTCTACCCTAGGCACAAGGCCAGCAATTACCCAGTGGAACACATAAACTAATGCGAAATAATAATTCAGAATCCCGAAAATGAATACTAATACTATCTCTAAGGGTGCCGCTACGATACAACAATTCTAGTACAAACTACATAAATGCTCGTACGATATATATGAAAAATTTGATACGGAAAATTAATTCAGAATCCCCCGCCCCCCCTAAAAAATAAATAAATACTGATATACGAGAAACTAAAGCAGAGATACCACTAAGAAATGTAGAAAGCACGGAAATGGTGCAGCCATTGGATAAGAAAGCAAGTATCTGGGGTTTATCACATCTGCTATAAAAAGCGGAGTCGGCCAATCATATCATAGAATAGGGGATGGAGTGGGGGTACTGAGGCTACCAAGGACCGAGGGGCTGCCTCGGGGTGGGCGAGAAAGTGAAAAGGACGACGACAAAGAAGGGGGACTGGGGTGGAAGGACTAGGAAGGGATGGGGGGAAGAAGGAAATATGGAGGAAACTATAAAAAGATATAAAAGAAAATCTTACGTCTACCTTTGCAAGCAGGGGTTGCCCATTACAAAGTCGGCAAGTGGGGTGTTACAGCCCTTGTCTACCCCCCCCCCCGGTCATTATGGGGTTTGAGGGCGAGGTAAGTCCTACGCGATCTGTGTTTGCATGCAGTTACCAGTTGGATTTTTTTGTTTAGGAGTTGGTCCGTCGAAAACAACATTTGTAAAGTTTCCTCCGAGCATAAATTGCACGGACGGCGTCCTCCCGTGTAAGAGTTGGCTCTTGACAGTAAGCTCCAAGTGAGATCATAGGTAATATTGTTATCTTTGAGGTCCCAGATGCATATACCAGCAGGCTACCGGCATTGTTGTTATACAGTAGCAGTGAAAATCTCTCTCTTCCTTACTTGACACTTTATATCTGTATTAATACTACTACACCAAACGACCAGCCCTGTCCATTGTTCAATTGATCAAATATAGATTAAAATAGGCACTCCCAAAAATTCTTATTTAGATAAAATAAACCATATACTCATTGTATTCTCATTAAAAACCTTCTATAAACTTGTTTACAAGCAAATTGAATTGCCATCTGTCATATACTATCCCTTCTCTTCTTCCTTTCTTACAACTAATATAAATAATTTGATTTTTCTGATTTTTTCTAATTTATCCAATATCTCTGAGGAAGTGACAACTGATTGTACATTTGCTATCGAATACTTGCTAACATTATATGATTACGCAAGCAGCGATACATAGATATTCCGTCTGTTACAGAAACATATGTCAATACCTAATAAATTCCTTTATAAAAGCACTTTCATTTTATATTCATCTTTTCTACATTTTCTCCGGAATATAATTTATACTCGTTGAGCAAACCTACACGTACGCTGTTCATCTCTAACGTGACGATATATGATCACTACATTACTGATAACTTGAAATTTATATATATATATATATATATATATATATATATATATATATATATATATATATGTATGAATATATATATATATATATATAGATGTATGAATGACTTTATTGATTTACATTTTTGGTACGTCTTTCCGTTATCTTTTATTATTTTCATTTCATTTCTACGTTTAGTCATAGAACATTATTTTCACTATGGTTTGTAAATATATTAACCTGACAAAGTTTCCATTTTCATTATTGTTCATAGTTTTCCAATAAAATGCAACTCCCAACTGGAATAACTAACAAGAATTTTGCAACCTAAACGATAAGATGAGTCAATAATAAAGTTATCTAAAGAAATATATAATAAAGATGGATCCGAAATTTCATTCATGAGAATAATGAGTGTCTTATTAACTAAATTAAACTGAATGGGTAAAAATCAATTTGAATGAAAATAAAAAAAAAAGTTTCATCAAGAACAAACGAAAAGAAAAAGATTGGGGGGAAAATGTTATCAATGGTTTCCTAATGGCTGGTTAAAATGTATATTTCATTATGAAATTGAAATAAAAAATACTATCTATAATTGGTTTCGTTTGAATGTACAAGATAAGAAGACGGGTTTTATTTAATAGTTCACACACATACATACATCAATACACAATAAAAAAGCGAGGGAAAGAAGCAATATCAGATATCCGCGGACTTAGAGCAAACTTGTAGACACACAAACTTACACATATACTTACACTTACACGTTTACTTATATCAAATTCATAAATATGTGTAATCTGTTTATATATAATTTAGTCAACAGTGGAGGGAGAGTTCCGCTGAACTTTACAGACCATGCAACACTTTATTCTCTTTCTCACTGACACGCGCACACTCTTTCTCTACATATATATTATATTGTATTTTATATATATATATATAACAGTAAAGAAACACACACACACACACACACACACACACACACACACACACACACACACACACACACACACACACACACATATATATATATATAGTAATAATAATAAATGTAAAGACTTCAATCCGAAGAGGCCTCGATAAGCAAAAATATATATCAAATATATAAAAATTATAGACTAAATATTTATTAAAATAGATTAAAATTTAAGCAAAGTATCGCTGCTTTCACCCTTACGGAATCTTCAGAAGCTCCCGTTAAGGGTGAAAGCAGCAATTCTTTGCTTAAACTTTAATCTGTTATTTTAATATATATATATATATATATATATATTTATATATATAAGAGACGTAAGATAAGAAAATTATAAAATTAACTTACTAAAATATTACTTCCAACTAATTAATTTCTGGAATGGAGTAGATACATCTTCCGAAGAAGGTGTGGAGAAACATCCGGTCATCAGGAAAGTCAATTCTCATATAAGTTTCCAGGCAAAGCGAGGACACTGGAAGCTTATTAAAAAATAAATCAGTGAATAGGAAATAGCAAAGCGTGGACTTACTTCCTAGCCATTGAGAAAATCACTGCCTCTGTGTCCGTGGCAAATTCAAATAGAATCGAACACGTGACGTCGAGGTCAATCGGTGGAAAGTGGGTTGTTAATAAGACAGCGGTCGGCCTACTACAGTAGTAGCAGTCATGGCCAGTATTGCTCGACAAATATTTTGGAGATAATAATAAAGAATTTATATCCGGCCGCTGTCTTATTAACAACCCACTTTCCACCTATTGACCTCGACGTCACGTGTTCGATTCTTTTTGAATTTGCCACGGATACAGAGGCAGTGATTTTCTCAATGGGTAGGAAGTAAGTCCACGCTTTGCTATTTCCTATTCACTGATTTATTTTTTAATAAGCTTCCAGTGTCCTCGCTTTGCCTGGAAACTTATATGAGAATTGACTTTCCTGATGACGGGATGTTTCTCCACACCTTCTTCGGAAGATGTATCTACTCCATTCCAGAAACTAATTAGTTGGAAGTGATATTTTAGTAAGTAAGTTAATTTTATAATTTTCTTATCTTACGTCTCTTATATTATTGTTCTGCAACCCCATGCATTGAACCACAATGTTATTAAGACAAAACCTATATATTTGCTAGCATCGATATGCATTTGTATGTATATATATGTTACTAGATATAAATTCTTTCCGTCAAACTTGGGCGAAATTCTTTCCTTGCTCACATTTCTACCAGGTTCGATGGTCTTTCGTCTCTTGTTCACGATTTCACAGAGTTTATATTCATAGAGATCTGGGACTTGTCTATTTCTACTCACTTTCCGTTGCTTAAACCCTTTTGTTGTTACTCTAGCGTCCCCCTTTATTTACGTGTCCCAACGACTTTTTTTAGCCGTTGTTCGCACCAACCTGAGGCATATGGCCCTTAAAGCGATGAAATGCCGAGGACGGTTGGAGGGTCACTGATGAAGGACTCACTTTTTCATATGTATCCCATTTGCAACGCCGCAGCTCCATTATTATCATCATATTTACACATATTACTTTTCCATGCTGCCTGTCTGTTTCGTTCCTTGTATCTTTACCACTTCTAGCAGTCTCCCTCTCTGTTACTCTCTCCTCAACTTTCACTCACTCATTCTCTGTCACTACCTCTCCTCCTCCTCTTTCCTCCTCCTCCTTCAAGTTTGACCTGTGTGTAATTCTTTTCTCGCGCAGTCTTGACCGAGCTGGTATGGAATTTTTTTCTCTCTCTCTTTCGTCTGCGACTTCACAAAACTTGCGTTTACCGAATTCGTAGACCAGACCACCTTATCTTCTTCTTCTTCTTCTTCTTCTTCTTCTTCTTCTTCTTCTTCTTCTTCTTCTTCTTCTTCTTCTTCTTCTTCTTCTTCTTCTTCTTCTTCTTCTTCTTCTTCTTCTTCTTCTTTCTCTCTCTCTCTCTTTTTTCCCCCCCGTCAAACTTGGGCGAAATTCTTTCCTTGCTCACATTTCTACCAGGTTCGATGGTCTTTCGTCTCTTGTTCACGATTTCACAGAGTTTATATTCATAGAGATCTGGGACTTGTCTATTTCTACTCACTTTCCGTTGCTTAAACCCTTTTGTTGTTACTCTAGCGTCCCCCTTTATTTACGTGTCCCAACGACTTTTTTTAGCCGTTGTTCGCACCAACCTGAGGCATATGGCCCTTAAAGCGATGAAATGCCGAGGACGGTTGGAGGGTCACTGATGAAGGACTCACTTTTTCATATATATATATATATATATATATATAAATTTTGAGTATGTGTTGGTTGTATACCAATACGTCAGTATGCAGATTGGAGTACTCGGCGAAGTGCGCAGGTTGGTTTGGTTACTCAGGAGTAATGTAAAATAAAATAAAATAAATAAGTCAAATGTTTAAAATTTGGCTTCGTTTATTACTGCTATATATATTTCGGTGACAGCCATCTTTGACTGTGACATCTTCAGGCAGTCCGAATTAGTGTGGTAGAGACGAGTACACGTGTTGTTGGGGTGTTCAACTTTGTCAATACTCTGATATGCCCAGTTCCTGGTTGGGTTGTTATTTCACTGAGGAACTGGAATCATATGAATTTAAACAAACGATTTTTAGCGTCAAAGGACATCTTCTCCTCTCATTAGTCAGTTGTGAGAACATTCCCCAGTCAAAAGTTTATAGAAATTCGTTCTGTGGCAAGGCAATCTGTAGTGGTTGTTCTTGTTATTGATAAGTACATCTCACCTCTACTCTTATGTTGGTAGTGGTTAGTGGTGTTGGTGTTGGAGTCAGCTAAAAAAAATGATAAAGTGGTAGAAGGAATAAGATGTTAAAGGAACAAAATAAAATAATCAAATAAAAAGTGTGTGTGTTATACCCAATCTCAATGTTAGAAAGATTTGTAAGGTCACTCCTCCCATTGGTCAGTTTTGAGAGCATTCCTCAGTCAAAAGTCTATAGAAATTCTTTCTGGGGTGAGGCTCCCTGTAGTGTTTGTTTTTGCTATTGTTAAGTACATCTGACTTCTACCCTTATTTTGGTAGTGGTGTTGGTGTTGTGGTCAGCCTATGTCTTGTTGCTGCTGACATATCTCGTGGTGGTGGGGCGGGGGGGGGGTCTGCCATGTATATGAAGAAATAGAAGGCAATAAAATGAAGAAAACAGAAAATAAATAATAAATAGAAAATAAATGAACAATTAATGAAAAATGAAAAATGAAAAATGAAAAATGAAAAATGAAAAATGAAAAATGAAAAATGAAAAATGAAAAATGAAAAATGAAAAATGAAAAATGAAAAATGAAAAATGAAAAATGAAAAATGAAAAATGAAAAATGAAAAATGTAAAATGAAAAATGGAAATTGAAAAATGAAAAATGAAAAATGAAAAATGAAAAATGAAAAATGAAAAATGAAAAATGAAAAATGAAAAATGAAAAATGAAAAATGAAAAATGAAAAATGAAAAATGAAAAATGAAAAATGAAAAATGAAAAATGAAAAATGAAAAATGAAAAATGAAAAATGAAAAATGAAAAATGAAAAATGAAAAATGAAAAATGAAAAATGAAAAATGAAAAATAAAAATAAAAATGAAAAGTGAAAAGTAAAAATGAAGATTCAAATAAAATAAAATGTGTGTGCTGTAACCAATCTCAAGGTCAGAAAGATGTTGGATAAAGTGGTAGGAGGAACAACATGGTAAAAAAATAAAACGAAATAAGATAATCAAATAAATGTGTGTGTGTGTCTGCTCAGCCTGGGTGGGTCCCTATGGCTTAAGGGGAGTTCCAAACCTATGGTGTTGTTACTGCCCATATAGCTTGAGGGAGGTCTGGCCGAGAGGTGTCTACATGTTCTGGAGAAGTCCCTATAGCTTAAGGTGAGTTCACATCTCAGTGTGTTGCTACTGTCCATATTGCTTGAGGAAGGTCCCGGCCCTGAGGGCATGTCCCGAAGAAGTCGGTTCTGAGGTTTATCAGGCGGCTTCCACCTCTTAGTATCTCGAGGGTCTCGTTCAGACATAGTTTGCATATGCCAGATCCCCCTCAAGCTATATGGGCAGTAACAACACCATAGGTTGGGAACTCCCCTCAAGCCATAGGGACCCACCCAGGCTGAGCAGACACCATGATAGCCTAGAGATTAATTCTGACACAGCCTTTCTAATTTGGCCAACATCTTTATAACACACACACATTTTATTTTACTTGATTTTTCATTTGTTTTCTGTTTTCTTCACTTTATTGCCTTCTATATAAGTTGAGATTGATTATAACACACACACACATTTTATTTGATTATCTCAATTCGTTTTATTCTTTTACCATCTTGTTCCTCCTACCACTTTATCCAACATCTTTCTGTCCTTCAGATTGGTTATAGCACACACACATTTTATTTTATTTGAATCTTTATTTTTATTTTTCACTTTTCAATTTCATTTTTCATTTTTCATTTTTCATTTTTCATTTTTCATTTTTCATTTTTCATTTTTCATTTTTCATTTTTCATTTTTCATTTTTCTTTTTTCATTTTTCATTTTTCATTTTTCATTTTTCATTAATTTTTCATTTATTTTCTATTTATTATTTATTTTCTGTTTTCTTCAATTTATTGCCTTCTATTTCTTCATATACATGGCATACCTCCCCCCGCCACCACCTCGAGAGATGGTGGCAGGATGGATGAAGAAACACACACAAATACTTCTAAATGTCAGCAGCAGCAAGACATGGGCTGACCACAACACCAACACCACTACCAAAATAAGGGTAGAGGTCAGATGTATTTAACAATAGCAAAAACAAACACTACAGGGAGCCTCACCCCAGAATGAATTTCTATAGACTTTTGACTGAGGAATGCTCTCAAAACTGACCAATGGGAGGAGTGACCTTACAAATCTTTCTAACATTGAGATTGGATATAACACACACACATTTTATTTGATTATTTTATTTTGTTCCTTTACCACCTTATTCCTTCTACCACTTTATCATTTTTTTAGCTGACTCCAACACCAACACCACTAACCACTACCAACATAAGAGTAGAGGTGAGATGTACTTATCAATAACAAGAACAACCACTACAGATTGCCTTGCCTCAGAACGAATTTCTATAAACTTTTGACTGGGGAATGTTCTCACAACTGACTAATGAGAGGAGAAGATGTCCTTTGACGCTAAAAATCGTTTGTTTAAATTCATATGATTCCAGTTCCTCAGTGAAATAACAACCCAACCAGGAACTGGGCATATCAGAGTATTGACAAAGTTGAACACCCCAACAACACGTGTACTCGTCTCTACCACACTAATTCGGACTGCCTGAAGATGTCACAGTCAAAGATGGCTGTCACCGAAATATATATAGCAGTAATAAAAGAAGCCAAATTTTAAACATTTGACTTATTTATTTTATTTTATTTTATATATATATATATTATATAGAAGTGGTTACACAACAGTTAGTTCACCATGCCGAGAACAATTGTTTGACCTTAGCGGATCC
>OZ024740.1:277578028-277585528 GCA_964016885.1 Eledone cirrhosa | reverse complement strand
GTTGGAGAGGCATCTTCGCAGCGAAGGTCCTGTGTGGGCCAAATGTATGTCAAGTCCCTCCGTACGTATGGCCCTGCGGATGGCGTTCGTGGTACATTCACTCAGGTGGGGGATTTTAAAGAAGCACCTGCTAATATTAAGTTTTCTAGTGGGTGTCGGTCTACTGGGTCTGGGGTCTCTAATTCCGTTACTCAGATCTAATGGTTATCCCAAGCGACTGATTAACGGAATTAGAGACCCCAGACCCAGTAGACCGACACCCACTAGAAAACTTAATATTAGCAGGTGCTTCTTTAAAATCCCCCACCTGAGTGAATGTACCACGAACGCCATCCGCAGGGCCATACGTACGGAGGGACTTGACATACATTTGGCCCACACAGGACCTTCGCTGCGAAGATGCCTCTCCAACAAACCCTACGAGGCAGATAGGACTTGTTCCCTCAGCAACTGCCCGATACGGGGGGCAGATTGCCTACGCACCTATGTCGTATATAAGATTCAATGCGATAAATGTAACAAGTTTTACATAGGTAGCACCATCCGACCCCTACATGTTCGTATCAAGGAACATATCAACACCAACGCATCTTCCTTCCGTAAACATATCCTCAAATGCGGAAACCCACAGGGTAGACCCTTGGTCACAGTCCTAGCGACTGAACGCAGCATCGGATCCTTAAGGATAAAGGAAGCACTTGTTATTAAGAACCTCAGACCCCCACTTAACAACCGGGCCGAGAGAAATGAGCTGACATGGCTAATTTAACCATAATGACCATTCACAGCCTACGGCCTGTTATATTCACACACACGCACGTATATGCATACCCATACGCATGCACACACACTTCTATATTTTACACGCACACATGTTTTTACAACCTACCACCTTTCACACCCTTTGATTTCCAGCTTCTACAGCCCACTATCTTTCACACACAAACGCACTCACACATATACATACACAGTTACACACACACATGTATACCCATACGCTTACACACACACACTTCTATATTTATACACGCACACATATTTTACAACCTACCACCTTTCACACCCTTTGATTTCCAACTTCTACAGCCCACTACCTTTCACACACACACACACTCACACATATACACACTTACACCTATACACACACAGTCACACACACATATATATTTACATACACATATCTTAAGGCTTTCACACGCTAACGCACCCTCTTGATTTAACCCATTTGGTCAGTAGCTTTTGCCACAGCTTATCACGCGCACGCGCATTCTCTCCCTCGTTTAAATTTTAAATATTTTTCTCCCCATAACGGCATTCCTGTCTTAACGACATCAACACTTTCTCCGCTTGGCCTGTTTTCCCCCCTTTTGGAACTTTTCCCCCGTTGATGGGCGTGAGCCCGAAATATTGGGATTAAAATCTCTACTACGGTAACCCTTCTACCTTTGTTTTGTTTTCATCTTTGTCTCTCTCAACTTTCACTTTCACCTGTTTTTCCTATCTATATTTCACTTCCTACCTCGAGATTTCCCTTTGCATTGTTGTGGCTTTCTTAAATACGTATTTTTATATATATATATATATATATATATATATATATAACGAAGGAAATGTGGTAAGGAACCAGGTTGACCATAACGCACCAAAGTACTCAATACTTACGGTAGTAGAGTGGGTAATAGGAACCAGTAAGACACCGATGGCTGAGCTCAAGCCGTTTCGACGCAGATGTAGCCGTCGAAACGGCTTGAGCTCAGCCGTCGGGGTCTTACTGGTTCCTATATATATATATATATATATATATATATATATATATATATATATATATATATATATATATTTATATAGTTTTGCGAGGTTTTTTATATGAAATCGTGTGTCGAAACAGATATTGTTATATTTGGGGAGGGTCATATTTGCGTAATATTGCCAGAATTAATAACAGAACACACTCACTGTTTGGTTGGTTTTCGCTTCTCGCTGTCTTTTATATATATATATCTGCGATCTAACTTACTCGGTCCTCAATGTTGCCATTGACTGACCGGCGGTCAAATAATAATACAGATACAATATAGACACAAACACATATATATAGTTTACATAATTTACATAAATCTTTCGTTGCACATCTGCAACATCGTCAGTGGTGTTATATTCATTGTTCCTCCTGTTGTGTTGTATGTCTACGCCATTTTTTTTTGTTCAGTCTGTCTATATATTTATTTATTTATTTGCTTGTTTGTTTATCTTATTTTATTTTGTCTTCTTTGCGCATGCGTTTGCGTGTGTGTATAGTGTTATGTGTGATGTGTGACTAGTGTGTATAGTGTTGTGTCTGCTGGGTGACTAGTGTGTGTTTATGTGCTTGTGTATGTATTTATTTATCTTATTTTATTTTATTTTATTTACTTATTTATACTTCTCTTAGGTCAGTGTTGTTTGTTTGGGTGTTGTTGTTGTTCCACTCATTCTTTCTGTTTAGCTTTGGTCTTCTAATTTCTATTTCACTGGCCTCTCTGATTTGCCTATCTGCTGGGTCATTCCTATGTTTAGATATTATTCTAATTTCTATGTTGTCTATGTTACCGTCATGTTGTTGTCTAGCATGTTCGTATAGTACTGACCCGTTTTTTCGTCCTTTTAGTTCCCCCCAGTGTTGGTCTATCCTTTCACCTATGCTACGAGCTGTCTCACCTATGTATGTTGTTGTCATGTTTCTGTAAGTACCCTCTGTACATCTTATGCTATAGACTACGTTTCTAGTTTTACAGTTTATCCGGGGGTTCACCTTACATATGATACATATCCTATTGGTACAGTGGGTTTTCTTAAAAGGGTAGGTTTTGCTGATCAGGGATTTTATGGTGGTTCCTGGCTTTTCTACCACCTTTATTTTTAAGTGGGTCTTTCTCAGGGCCTTTCTACACTGGTTAGCTAATTTCCCTCCAGGGGTGGCGTCCACAAACATGACACTCTGATATCTCTGGTTGTCGTACCATGATGTGGCCTTCCCTATCTTATGTCTAGCCCTATCTAAGCTATTCCATGATTTGCTCCTGTATAGTGGGCAAATTCCTTTCATGTCCAGTTCTATGAGGGTCTTATACTTTTCCATGGCTCCTTCGTATACTCTGACTCTGTCTCTTTGGTTGTAGCCAGAGAACTGCATGCGGTTGATGAAGTGTTGGATGTGTCCTTCCATTTCTGTTGGGTCGCACATGCTGGATACCTTCTTCATCACTCGTACCAAATCTGCGATCAGAATATTAAACTTAGCACTACTGGACATTGCTGAGTTTTTGAGTATCAGGTATTTGGAGGCCATGGGTTTAGCATAGTGTGAGTGGAGAATTTGGGCTCTCTCGTCTATAGTGTTAATCCAGAGTTCTGTGTCTAATACAGGTAGTCTATTGTTAGGGTGTTTGGAAGGGAAGTCTATATTTACAGTTATACTCTGGTGTATGGAATTAGCTATCTGCTGGATGCTTTCCATCGTGCTACGTTCTAAATCAAACTTGTTAGTGCTCTCTAGTGGGGGTGTTCTTATAACTATATTGATATCGTCTACATAACGAGAGTACATGATGAGGTCTATGGAGCTTTCATTAAGGAGATCTTTAAGTCTCCTTTCCCACCATACCATGAAAAGGTTGGCAACATCACCAGCTATGCTGACGCTGATGGCTGCTCCCTCATTTTGGGTGTAGATTTTCTCATTGAACTTAAATATGTGGCCCTTTAGGGTAGTTTTGATACTAGCCCCTATTGCATGTGCGACCATTTTTCTTACCTGATCAGTGTTTTGGGGGGTCCGTATAGCTTTGGTCCACCCAATCCACCTTCCTATGGGAGTCTTTTTAGCCATTGAGGTTATGGTGGGGGGTCTACCTCTTATAGGTCTACTAGGGCAGAAACATCTAAGGTCATGGCTGTCTAGGTAGTCAGTGTCGTAGGTAAGTCTAAGTAGGAGGCCCAGTTCGTCTGTGTCGACGTCGCAGAACTCCACCTCACTCTCAATGATCATCTCCACACGTCTTTTCACAGCAAAATCAATGTTAATGGATGGGTACAGTGACACCACATCCATGATGCCTATTATGCAGTTGGATAGGCTCCTGTTTTTGTTGCACTCACTGATTCTGCTGAGGAGGTCCTCTGTACTTTCACATACATCTGGGGACATCTTGATTATGGGGCGTATAACCATTGAGAGGAAGTAGGAGATCCTGTAGTTGCTAGCTATATTAGCTCCGCATACGGGTCTTGTTGGTGGTCCTGTTGTCGGGTCGTCGACTGTCTTGTGGTCTTTGCGGAGCCCATACAAGGGTGGTATGCCATTGTTAGACGCCTGGAAGTTGTTGGCAGTGCGTCTGCTTGGCTTTAGGATGTCAGTCCACATCATCATGTGAGCGTTGAGGATTTTTTCTCTCCCATCGTGTGTTAGTTGTGCAACTTCGCTCGTGTTGGTGATGTGGGGTTGCATTGCCTCGATGTAGTTCGGCATGCTATCTATTGACATCCTACCAGACTTATCTGTGGGTAGACACACTACCTCACCATCCCTTGTGCGCTGCTTGAGGCTAACCAAGCCTTCTACAGGTTTTATCCCAAGTTGTTGGGCCTCTGGTCTGCTCTGTCTGATAGTGTACCTGTCTACTACTTGTCTAATCTTATTTCTAGCTATGGTGAACTGTGCCTCCGTCTCGTCATCTATTTGCTGTGGTATGCAAACTCTTTTATTAAAGGGTAACCTCGTAGGATAGATATTACCCATCTTATATGTTTTGTCAGCTGGGTTGAAAAATAGTTTCTCTAGGCAAATCAGAGAGGCCAGTGAAATAGAAATTAGAAGACCAAAGCTAAACAGAAAGAATGAGTGGAACAACAACAACACCCAAACAAACAACACTGACCTAAGAGAAGTATAAATAAGTAAATAAAATTAAATAAAATAAGATAAATAAATACATACACAAGCACATAAACACACACTAGTCACCCAGCAGACACAACACTATACACACTAGTCACATATCACACATAACACTATACACACACGCAAACGCATGCGCAAAGAAGACAAAATAAAATAAGATAAACAAACAAGCAAATAAATAAATAAATATATAGACAGACTGAACAAAAATAAATGGCGTAGACATACAACACAACAGGAGGAACAATGAATATAACACCACTGACGATGTTGCAGATGTGCAACGAAAGATTTATGTAAATTATGTAAACTATATATATGTGTTTGTGTCTATATTGTATCTGTATTATTTTTTGACCGCCGGTCAGTCAATGGCAACATTGAGGACCGAGTAAGTTAGATCGCAGATATATATATAAAAAAGACAGCGAGAAGCGAAAACCAACCAAACAGTGAGTGTGTTCTGTTATTAATTCTGGCAATATTACGCAAATATGACCCTCCCCAAATATAACAATATATTTATATATATATATATATATATATACATATACATATATATATACATACACACTTATACACACATACGTGTATATATATATATATATATATATATATATATATATATATATATATATATACATATATATATATATATATATACATACATACATATATATATATATATATATATATATATATATATATATATATATATATATATATATATATATATATATTATTTAGGTTTGTTGGTTCACCACCGGATAGAATTGGTCATTCTGTATGGTCAATCTTGAAGCAATATTATGGAAAGTACTCAACGTAGTGCAGATCATACGTCTTCGTTTGAGTAGTTGGTGGTGCGAATACGGAGTTAATTATTATGAATAAAATAACAGGAGGCTGGACTGGTGTAAATCCTTGAAAAGTTTATTATACTACGATCATTTCAATGACCGGGCTCCGCATGAATCCGGTGATATCAACAGGTATTCGAAATATAACAAAGGAATATATAAAAATCCATGGGTCCGAAAATCAGAGACAGAGAGGACGACTGACCAACTAGCTGCCTTTGAGGACGACTGATCAACTAGCTGTTTTCACCTCGGTCAGTCGCCCTCAAGCGATGGCTATTCGCTCTACTAATGACCATCTGGTGAAGGGGCGAAAGCTTATAGTGTAATACCACCTCTCCGTCAGAGAATAAAAAAAAGAAAGAAGGAAGTAAAGAAGAAAGAAAGAAAGACACTACAGTCAGGCAAGAAAACGCCGCGAAAAATGTTATTCCAAAGAACCTATATTTTAACAAAGGCATATATAATGGGTGTCTGTATGGTCAAATATGTGAACAGAAAATTGGAACGTTAACTTATGTTAAGAGTTAAAGGATGAAATTAAAGAAAAAGTTTAAAAAATTAAGAGTTAAAAGAAATTTTAATTTTAAAAATAATTAGAATATTAATAGAAAATTAAAGGTTTGTGTTGCGGGATTTATTTAATGAAACTACAGAGAGTGTCTTATATGAAAAAGTTTAAGTGTATTATTGGGAATCCCTATCAGTTATCAAGGTGGGATATAGGGTAAAGATTAAAGCCTTCGATTGTAAAATCCCAGCCAGCACCTCCTAACCACGTGTCAGCCAGTTTCGAGTAGTATCGTCTAGTGAAAGAAATGGAAATTAATTTTTCCGAGTACTCTAGGAACGTGACTGCCATAGGCTTCGGGTGTGCTAGCGAGAAGTCTACCATCTTCGACAGGCCATCGTCTATACCAAAACGAATACTATTAATTCACACAGGAGGGGTTTATTTACGTGCCGGTAGAGGGAGACATGATACAGCTAACAGTTATGCCTAAGACCAGAGTTTATAGGTATAAGTATAATATGGCGGTTAAAACAGGCGGCGCGCCGGGCCCCGGGGCATATCCAACCGTTCCGAGTAATTTCATTTACCGAAAGAGGGGAAATTTATCTTTCCAAGCACTCAAGGAAGGCTGAACTTTCCGACCGCCCGCCGCACAACCTTTCAGTCGAAAGTGGTAAAACCCAATGAAAATAGACTATAATTATTTTTAAGCCCCAGTTAGTCCGGGTTATAAGTAGTGTGGTTCTTTGGTGGGTAGGGAACTATGAAAGGTGCATAAAGACCTGAGTAAGGAATAATAAGCAGAAAATCACAAATAAATAAAAGCAGGATACAAAGATACATTAATAAAGTAAAAAGTAAAATACATAAATAAATAAAACGCCGTCATAGCTAGGGTAGTGATGTAGTGAGACGGAGGAAGTATATAAGAACATATCGGAGGTATCAAAGCAAAGGGGAAATACAAATTAGATCAAGTTGCAGTAAGATAATACAAGGTTATACATATAGATATAGAGGATGGAAGAGATGGAATGGTATCAGGTGGTACCTAGTGTAAGTTCGGGTCCCAGAACTCAGTGTGAATCACAAAAAGTCCTGAAGTATAGAGTAGAGAGTTCAGTCAATACAATACATGTTTAAGTATAATACGTAGAATTTTGTCGGAATCCGAATATTCCCGACAA
>OZ024740.1:277570528-277573028 GCA_964016885.1 Eledone cirrhosa | reverse complement strand
GTTTTCAACTCCAGATATATTCTGTTGTCTCTCAGCCGCTCTTATGTATGTTTACTTGCGTATAATTTGTACTCATTTATTCATACGGCTGGTTTTAATGTGTATCTATACGTGTGAGCGTTCATGTATGTGTGTGCTTGTTTGTATATGTATACGATTGCATTCGTATGTGCGCGTGTGTGCATATGTGTGTGTATGTGTGTTTTTATATCTATGTTTTTTACATATATATACGTGTGTGTGTGTATGTGTGTATGTATATGTATATATATATATATATATATATATAGGTATGTGTTTGTATGTGTGTATATAAATATATATATATGGTCGTGTGCGTTCGTGTGCTACATGTATATGTGCCTATATATATATATATGTGCTTCGTGTGTATGTATGCGCGCCTTTGTACGCATGTATTTACGCATGTATGTGATTTTGTCTGTACGTATTTATATATATATTTATATATATATATATATGTGTACGTACTAACCTATGTTTGTTTTCTATTTTTCTAGTGTTACTTTATAATTGATAACGCCTCCCTCTTACTTTCTCTTTGATTAAACATTTTTTTATTCTCATATATTTTTTCTTTTTTATATATGTATCGATATTCTTACTGACACTGCTTTGACTGATACACACCCTTCCCTGTGTATATCACTGGCATGTATGTGGTTGCGCGTGTGTGTGTGTTTATACGCGTGCTTTCATACTTGTGTGTGTATATACTTCAATCCTTAGTACCCGAGTCTGGATGTACGTTAACTCTATTATCTTACAATTTCTTTTTCAACATATATTATATACGTATTTGTGGTCACACATACACTGATATGCTTTCCCTCATATATGTACTTACGCACACATTGTTTCACTATACACATGCATTTGTACATACACACATATGTACATTTGTGAGTGAATATACACACATTTATACACATACCATAACTATATTTCCTTATTTTATTTTTATATATCTCTTGCATTAGTTTTACTTATATATTTTTTTTGCCCGTTAAACTTTTGCCTTTCTTGAGGAGATTTTTCAAATATTCCACTATGTTTAAAATTGCCTCGGCCGACGAATGAGTGAGGACGTTTCTTGTATTCATCTTATTCGGGAAACTTCTGGTAATGAGGTAATTATATTGTATTGTTTATTATACATTATATATATATATATATATATATATATATATATATATATATATATATATATATATACATATATACATATATATACAAATATAAAAGACGTAAAATGAGAAAATATTTTTCAAAAAAATTTTTAAAAAATTTTTTACTTACTTACTTAAATTTTCACTCCAACTAATTAGTTTCTGCATCTGTGCGCCTATGTTAGTTGATATAATAAATTATCTATATTTATCTCCAAATCACTGATTTGTCGAGCAAACCTGCCAAAACCACTTCAAAATTTTTTTGGGGTGTTAGTAGGCGTCAGTCATCTTACCATCCCATTCCTTCTAACTAGCCTCTATGTCACGTGATTGATTCTTTAGAATCGGCCATTTGACTGGAAGCAGTGAGAATTTCAGTACATAGAATCCAGTCCTCGCCTAGCTGTTCTTTCTACCGAATTATTATTATTATTTTTATATGAGCCGCCAGTGTCCGCGCATTGCCTGGAGGCTCAGCTGAGAATAGACTCCCTGATGACGCAATGAATTCTCGACAGTTGGATTATGTAACTGTCTTTATCCCATTGCAGAAACTAATTAGTTGGAGTGAAAATTTAAGTAAGTAAGTAAAAAATTTTTTTAAAGTTTTTTTGAAAAATATTTTCTTATTTTACGTCTTTTATATTATTGTTCTGCACCCTCCTGCATTGAACCACCTAGGTACTATGACATAACCTGTGTATTTGCTGGCATGGACGTGCATCTGTGCGCCTATGTTAGTTGATATAATAAATTATCTATATTTATCTCCAAATCACTGATTTGTCGAGCAAACCTGCCAAAACCACTTCAAAATTTTTTTGGGGTGTTAGTAGGCGTCAGTCATCTTACCATCCCATTCCTTCTAACTAGCCTCTATGTCACGTGATTGATTCTTTAGAATCGGCCATTTGACTGGAAGCAGTGAGAATTTCAGTACATAGAATCCAGTCCTCGCCTAGCTGTTCTTTCTACCGAATTATTATTATTATTTTTATATGAGCCGCCAGTGTCCGCGCATTGCCTGGAGGCTCAGCTGAGAATAGACTCCCTGATGACGCAATGAATTCTCGACAGTTGGATTATGTAACTGTCTTTATCCCATTGCAGAAACTAATTAGTTGGAGTGAAAATTTAAGTAAGTAAGTAAAAAAAGTTTTAAAAATTTTTTTGAAAAATATTTTCTTATTTTACGTCCTTTATATTATTGTTCTGCACCCTCCTGCATTGAACCACCTAGGTACTATGACATAACCTGTGTATTTGCTGGCATGGACGTGCATCTGTGCGCCTATGTTAGTTGATAT
>OZ024740.1:277563028-277568028 GCA_964016885.1 Eledone cirrhosa | reverse complement strand
GTTGGAAAGGTTTAAAAAAGTATGTTTAAATTAAGACGTTGGAATAGGGAAAAAAGAAAAGAAAGAGAAAAAACGAAAGAAAGAAAGAGAGAAACCTGAGTATATTTTAGTGAGAGAGAATAGCGTAATTTTGAGTGAAGAGGCAAATAAATAAATATAGCATGGATGAATACCGTAAGATGGATAAATCAATAATAACAACTAATAACAGATACTAATAAAGATGGATAAACAATAATAAAGTTAAGTTGAAGAATGTATCTAATGTTTAATTAATAATTTATCAATTCAATCCATAGTTTAAATGTTTAAATGTGTATGTTATATTATTAAAGTTGAGACCTATATATTATTATTAGATAATATATATTATTAAAAAAAAATTATATTATTATTAAAGAATATATATTATTAAAAACAGTAAATTTAAATTAAGCCATTGGAATAGGGAAAATGGAGAAAAGAAAGAGAAAAAACGAAAGAGAGAAACCTGAGTATATTTTAGTGAGAGAGAATAGCGTAATTTTGTGGGAAGAGGCGAAGAAATAAATTTAGCGTGGATGAATACTAATAACAACCAATAACAGATACTAATAAAGGTGGATAAAGCTAAGTTGAAGAATTTATCTAATGTTTAATTAATACATTTTTTAAAATGTTTAATTAATAATTTAGTAATTCAATCCGTAGTTTAAATGTTTAAATGTGTATGTTATATTATTAAAGTTGAGACCTATATATTATTATTAAAGAATATATATTATTAAAAAAATATGTTATTATTACAAAACTAAATATAATTTTATTATTATTAATTAGTTAATTATTTAAAAAAAATGTTTAAGTTTAAAATATTCGAATATTTCTAAGCTCATGGAATTTCTGAGAGTTTACCGCAGAATAATCCCCTATTTGTAATAGCAGAAGAGCGTAAAGGAAATTGCTAGCGATTTAATAATAATTAAGATAGCTCTAAGGATTAAATGTTATAAAGTTAAATGTTATAAAGTTAAGATGTTAAAAAATTTTAATTATCCATCTTAATAGTGTAATTAGAGCATGACTTTTATGTTATTTTATATCAAGTTATAAATTCATAACTCAAACCTGTTATACAGTTATGACTGTTAAAAACATACATTTTTTTCATAAAACGTGTTAACATTTAAAAATTCATTCATTGGAATATATCCAAAGCTTAAACCATTAAAAACATCTTTCACAAGAGTACATCTGTAGAATATATTTAAAGTATAAATTTCATATATATATAAACACTTTGATATATACATAAACACTTTGATATATACATACACACAGAAACACATATATACATATATATATATATATACATATATATATATATATATATATATATATATATATATATATACATCAAACATTTGAAAAATATATACACAATATATTCAATATAAAATATGAAATATTAATTATAATTTAAATAATGAATTATGAAAAAAGTTTGTCCCGGAGAAAGAGGCAAACAGACACAAAAATCTTATTCCCAGAGATAGGAAAATCCTTATGGGACGTAGAACTAAACTCTCAAACCAGTTGAATAGCCAACAAAACAAAAACAAGAAGGAATCCTATTTGAAATGTGATTGCACTCAAGCTTTCCCATGAGAATGAGAGGACAAAGAAAGAGAACAGGGCCATAGAAAACATTAAAACAAACCCTAAGGCCTTCTTTAAATGTGCAAAGGAAACTGCCTCAGTACACTGCAAGATTGGGCCACTCTTCCATACGGACGGTTCATTAACCGAAAACCCCCAAGAGATATGTGAAATACTGAACGAACAGTACAAAAGTGTGTTCACATGTCCACTGAGGCACATGCAAATAACGAAGCCAGAGGAGTTCTTTGATGCCACAACACTACATGAAGAAATGGCAACCATCCACCACATAGACATAACGGAGGAGGATGTGGTGTACGCCATTGATGAAATTAGAACAGACTCGGCTGCTGGACCTGATAGATTCCCAGCAGTTCTCTTAAAAATATGTAAGCGGGCCTTAGCAACTCCACTGAAGATGCTCTTCAGAAGCTCCTTGGCTAGCGGTGTACTACCCAGGGAGCTGAAAGAAGGCACAATATGCCCTATCCATAAAGGAGATAGCAGAGCGGAGGCTAAAAACTATAGGCCAGTCTCCCTGACGTCGCATATCAGTAAGGTCATGGAACGAGTCGTCAGAAAGAAACTGATCACTTTCCTCGACTCGAGGAAAATGACCGCCTGACTAGCACGCAACATGGCTTCCGCCCAGGAAGAAACTACCTTACACAGCTGCTACAACACTACGACTGGGTACTGAGACAACTACTAGACAGCTCACATGTGGGCGTGATATATCTTGACTTTGCGAAGGCCTTTGACAAGGTCGACCACGGAATGATATGTCACAAACTACACGGACTCGGCATAACTGGAAAAGTAGGTGAATGGCTGCATGGCTTCCTAAGGGACAGAAGCCAGGCAGTCGCAGCAAATGGGGCCCTCTCAAAGGAAACACCAATAACAAGTGGAGTGCCCAGGGGACAGTCCTGGGACCACTACTGTTTTGGTGGCTCTCTCTGACATGCCCTCTGTAGTACATGCAACAACATCCCTCACTAGCTATGCTGATGACACTAAGGTAGCACAGGCAATCAAAAACCCGGCTGACGCTGCCCTTTTACAGCAGGATCTGGATGCCATATACAAATGGGCGGAAGACAACAACATGCAGTTTAATGCTGGCAAATTCTAAGCCTTACAATACAAACCTCCAAACAAACCTGCAAACACAAATATAGTGGAACACAACTACACAGGACCAGGAGGCACCGATATCCCCGTGTCAAAATCGATACGAGACCTGGGCATAGACATGAGCGATGATGCATCTTTTTCTTCACACATCATGAAAGTGGCGACAATGTGCAGACGACTCGCTGGCTGGATCTTGAGGACTTTCCGTACAAGAGATCGAGACACCATGTTGACACTATGGAGGACATTTGTCCTAAGCCGCCTGGACTACTGCTCCCAGTTGTGGTCACCCCATAGTGTCAAACTAACCACGGAGCTTGAGGCAATCCAGCGAAGCTACACCAAGAAGATTGTCAAGATGAGGGAGACAAGCTACTGGGAGAGGCTAAAGGAACTGAACCTCTACTCCTTGGAGCGAAGACGGGAAAGGTACGCAGTGATCTACATGTGGAAAATCCTGGAGGGACTAGCACCAAACTTTGGCATTGGGAGCTGGACCAACCGTCGAACAGGACGTCACTGTGTGGTGCCAAAGGTCCCGTCTTCCACATCTAGAATAAGGAGCAGGTATTGCAATAGTCTGGTATTCAAGGGCCCTCAACTCTTCAACAGGCTGCCGAGGGATCTGAGAGATTTGCATGACGTGGAGATGGATGTCTTCAAGAAACATCTCGACACCTTGTTATCCAGGATCCCGGATGAGCCCACAGCAAGACACGAGGGAAACCTAAGGGCAGCAGCAACAAACTCCCCCTTACACCATTGGCCAACCTATACAGGCTGGAGATAAAATGTGTAGCAACAAGGGCGGTGCCCCAGCATGGCCTCAGCCGGATGGCTGAAATAGGTAAAAGAGTAATTATGAATTCTTCGTACCCATCATAGGAATTTTCAGAAAAAACCTCTCTTCAAATCTTTCAGTGTGTTTATCAAGAAAAGTTCCTCAAGAAAAAATCTTGTCAAGATAGTTACAAGCAATCATATGAAGGAATCCAAATAATGATCAGTTATGTATTACAATTTATATATATATTTAAACGTTGAGTTCAATCTATGTTTGCAAGAACTGAAAAGATTGCTTCTTAAATTAACAGAATTTTTACTTTTTAATATAAAGAATATTTCCTCTATACAAAGAGCGCAATTTTCAGAAGAAGCATTGAATGGTGGAGCATTAGAGATAATATTCCAAAGTAAAGAATAGTTACTGTTCTTTGATTTTAGGTCCCATAGTAAATTAGATAGAGAAGTTGAAAATTGTTTTATTTATATTCGTAAAAGAGCATTTATGGTTATTAAAACGCGCCTTAAAATCTGTGGAGGTAGACCCTACATAATTAAATGAATTTAAATTAGTATTTACATTACAATTATATACTATATTTTTAACTAAGCAATTGTTATTTAACGGACAGTTAGATTTATTTCTACAGTTACATTTATCAAAATTTGAGTTTCTATGTGCCGTATTATTCAGTTGGATATTGCTGGGGTTATTAATGCTATTCTGGTTAGGTTTTAAGTTTCTATTATTAATTCTATTAATATTCTGCGCTAAATTACTGGTGGTTGAATAAGTTAATTTTATAGATGCTTTGGATATATTCCCAATGAATGAATTTTTAAATGTTAACACATTATAGGAAAAAAATTATGTTTTTAACAGTCATAACTGTATAACAGGTTGGAGTTATGAATTTATAATTTGATATAAAATAACATAAAATTCATGCTCTAATTACACTATTGAGATGGTTAATTAAAATTTTTTAACATCTTAACTTTATAACATTTAATCCTTAGAGCTATCTTAATTATTATTAAATCGCTAGCAATTTCCTTTACTCTGTACTGCTATTACAAATAAGGGATTATTCTTCGGTAAACTCTCAGAAATTCCATGAGCTTAGAAATATTCGAATATTTTAAACTTAAACATTTTTTTTTAAATAATTAACTAATTAATAATAATGAAATTATATTTGGTTTTGTAATAATAATAACATAATTTTTTAATAATATATATTCTTTAATAATAATATATAGGTCTTAACTTTAATAATATAACATACACATTTAAACATTTAAACTACAGATTGAATTGATAAATTATTAATTAAACATTTAATCAAATATATTAATTAAACATTAGATAAATTCTTCAATTTAGCTTTATCCATCTTTATTAGTATCTGTTATTGGTTGTTATTAGTATTCATCCA
>OZ024740.1:277538028-277555528 GCA_964016885.1 Eledone cirrhosa | reverse complement strand
TGTACATAGATAATGATAAACAAATTAAACAAAATAACAACTATTTTAATTATGGCCACAACCATAACAACTATAATAGAAAGCATTACAATAATTCCAAAATCCATAAAAGAAATAGAACTAGGAATATAATATGGTTTGCCCCCCCTTTCTCACTAAACATTAAAACCCACATTGCTAAACTATTTTTTAAAGCTCTCGATAATCGCTTCCCTAGAACACATAGGTATCACTCAATTTTCAATAGACATACTATAAAACTAACCTACTCATCCACCAAAAATTTAGCGCAAAATATTAATAGAATAAATAACAGAAACTTAAAACCTAGCGATAATAGCATAAATAATATCCAAGTTAACAAATGTAACTGTAGAGATAGATCTAAATGTCCGTTAAATAACAACTGCTTAGTTAAAAATATAATATACAACTGTAATGTTAAAACGGACGTTAATTCTTTTAACTACGTTGGTTCTACATCGACGGAATTTAAACTTCGCTATAACAACCACAAGAATTCTTTCACAGATCCATCCAAAAAATCTTCAACAGCACTATCAGGCGTACTCTGGCAACTTAGGCATGATAACGTTAGATATTCGACGACTTGGAATATAGTTTCAAGGGGGATTCCTTTTAATTCATCCTCTGAGACATGTGACCTCTGTGCGGAGGAGATATTCTTTATACTAAAATCTAAAAATTCCCTTAATCTACGGACAAATTTATTCAGTTGCTGCAGACATAGATTGAACTCAACGTTTAAATATAAATTTAAATTTAAAATGTAGTTATGTTTGTTTTGATTTGATTTGTAATTATTTATGAAACTAGCCGATAAATCTTTCGATTTCTTCTTTTTATTAAAACATTCTTTTTATTAAAACATTCTTCATGAATAATTAAACTACCTTAAAAGCTGATGCTCCAAATATATCGAATTAAATTTTAAACTAGATAAACTTCTATATTATATATAAGAACATATGTAGACCAAATGGGTATCCTAAACTTTTGGAATGATTTCTGCTAGACAGGATTTGGTAAACAATTTTTGTTTTATCTGTTTCGACTCTGATGCTTATGATGATCTTGGCAATATATTGTCAATTAACTTTGAAAGGCTGATCTCTGTGTTTTATTTGTATTATTTTTTAATATTTTTTAATATTTTGTAATATTTTTTATTTTTTATTTTTAATATTAAATGTTTTAGTTTTCTGTTTATTTATTTATTTTCTTGTCTCTGATATTTTTATTTTTATTTTTATTAATATATTGAAATCTGTTCTCTATTTCTGCTTGATCGACAATCATGTAGAATAAAGACAAGAATAGTATTGTTAAAATTAATTAATATAGACTCTATATATATATGTGTATATATACACACATATATGTATACTTGAATTTTTATAGCACAATGAGAATGTTTTCGTGTGAATTGGGAGTTTGTTTATAATTATGATATAAACATGAATTTTTTTTTAAAAACTAGACATAAGATCATTACTTTTCACACATTATAGATACATGTCTCATTCATGAATACTGGTACTTACATTATAATGCCTGTTTTATACGAACTAATATTTTCTACAGATAAAACATAGCGGTTTTAAATTCTGCATCGTTTATGTCTGGTTATGTTTCATTTTCTCTTTTTCATTTCTCTTTTTTCTCTCTATATAACGGCTATTTTCTCTCTTAACTACATACATCTCTCTTTACTTTAATACTAGAGCTAAATAAATAAATAAATAAATAAATAAATAAATGTATCAACCGATACTCAACTTCCTAATTTCTCTATCTATCTCTATCTATCTCTTTCTTTTTTCCTCTCCCTATATATATTTCTCTCTGTTTCTTTACATGAAGTTCTTCTCTTTATCTATCTTTCTATATCCCTCTATTTAGTCACATGCATTTCTTCTTTTTCTTCGTTTCTCTTTCTTTCTCTCTTTATCTCTTTCTTTTTACAACTGTCCACAATATTTTTTACTGCCAAATCAACCTCCCAAATGCAAGGTGATTGAAAGGTATGTCGTATCTATTTATTTATAAGACTGTTTATATTGTATTTTGTCTGAAGATGGCATAACATATTGTTAATATGATATCCCTGAAATATATACAACGAAATAAATATGGTTTTATAAATATAGTTTCCATTTATTTAATATCATAAATATACTCCAAATACTTGTTGAGTGCTTTTATATCAGTTATAAATATTTACTCGTTGTTAACCCAACAATTTAAATATAACTTTCCATATATATATATATATATATATATATATATATATATATATATATATATATATATATATATATATATATATATATATGCACATTGAATCAACATTCATACTGGAAGTTGAAATTTGAAATGATTTCAAATACAGCCGCAGAGAACTTATTTTAACTCGATATAGATACACGTGTTTTTTTTCCTCTTAGTTATCATTTCCCTAATTGATAATGATGTGTCGCGGAATATTTAACAAGACTGCAACTGTTTTAAGATTGGGTTTTGTGTCTAGGAGCATTGTAAACATTTTTGTAGTTATTTCATATATAATAGGAAATTGGCAGAATGTAAGGTATTGTCATTGGTTATTCAAGTCATATTTGCCAATAGCAACAAAACTCTTAATAAGTGTCTATAGATATTAGAAAAGAAACTATTAATCCATTCACTGCTGATCAACTGAGTACGAATCTCTAAGATATTTCAGATAAATATTACGTGACTTACATCATTTAATTACAAACACTATTTCTAAAAGTACCTCACGCGTGAACTCATAACTGAAGCTTATCTCTCGTTAAACTTCAGATATGAGATTGAGCCATAATATTAGTTTTGTGTTAAGGGAACAAATGATCTGCAGAGCGGTCGTACTTATGTTAGCTTATGATTTACACATACACAGACACATATAGATAGAAAGATATGGGGAGAGATAGATAGAGCCATGGATTTGGATGGATAATCACAAGTAAAATTGTTCAATACCAAAGTAGAAAATAATAAATATTTATTACATTACTAAGATTTGAAATGTAGTCGTCTTGAATCTAATTGACTATTATAATAATTGTTTCTACTTTTGGCACAAGGTCAGCTATTACCCCAGCGCATTACTGGTACTTTATTTTATCGACCCTGTAAGGATGAAACCCAAAGTTAACCTCGGTGGGATTTGAACTCAGAATGGCAAGGGCCGTAACTCTATATGCGTCAAAACATGGCGTCCGACCCTCTACCGATAGTGGATGATTTGTTAAGCCTTTATTATGTTTATTGATTGGTGACGCGCGTTTAGCTAAACTACAGTAACTTCATGTTACACTCCCAGGGTATGTATATATATATATAACCAAAAGTTTAACAAGGTTCATTGATTAGAAGCACTCAACTGTTAGGTTTTCTGGAGTTATTAATATTACTTCAAAATATTAATAAATATAGACATTCATGTGATCACATATATTTTATTATAAATATTTCAGAGGTACTGAGCTGTTTCATCAGTACGTACTCATCAGATAAAATAAATTGATGTCTGACATACCTCAACTATGCTGATGGTTCAATTCCAGTTTTGGCAGTGATTAGTTATGACAAGACTCAATATGTATATACCATAAGTAGTAACATGACAAACTACATATAATTGAGAGGGTACGTAGGAAAACGTGTATAAAATAATACAATAAGTATATATAAAGACAAGTAAACATATAAGTACATAACTGTTAAAAATTTAAATAATTAAATATGTAAACATTCGTATTAGAAAAGATGCAAATGAGAGAGAGAGAGTTAAATAGAGGAGAGAAAGAAAAAGATAGAGAGATGATACTAATATAATTACATAAGGAAAAGAAGAATAAAGGTATATGATGCGTGACCGTTTTTTTTCCAAATATTAAGTTTGGTAGAAATAATCAATTAAATACTGTGAAATGTTTAGTCTATAATATTTGAAAGAAATTATACTATTATATTATATCAAAATTAAAACAACTTTAAGTGAAAAAGATAATATAACATAATTTCAAGGGTAATCAGGAGTATATTTAAATTAATAAATATAATCAATAATTTAGTTAGAAAAATCAAAATTAAAAATATATTAACTAACAATGGTGCTTATAAATGTTGTAAATATGATAGTATTAACCCTAATTTATTTAGATATTAGCATTTGTATAATTCTTTTATATAAACTATATAATTTAAATCGATATTTGTCAATTATAAATAAGATTAATTATTGTATATAATTACACTTGAGAGTATTATTATTTTGATTTAACTAAATTTTACTGTTTTCAATACTATAAATCAAGTTAAGTACAGATTATTAATCAATTTAGACAAAACGAAACTTATATATGATACATGTAAACAATATCTTCGTACGACGTATTCAAACATTTAAATTAATTAAACTGTTTAAGAGTCTGAAGATATTACAGATATTAAATTTATAAAATACAGGATTTGAAAAATGCTAAATTAAAACTACGGGTATTTAAACAATCAAGAGATTAACATACTCTTTAAAAGAGCAGGTATACATTTCCTAAGGTTAGGTAGAAACATTATACACAATATTAATAACAATATTAAAAGCATTACAAGAATATTACAATAAATTTGAAGACTAAAATCCAAAGAGGGCTCGATAAGGATAAATATATATCAAACATATAAGAACCGTAGAGCAAATATTTATTAAAATAACAGATTAAAGTTTAAGCAAAGAATCGCTGCTTTCACCCTTAACGGGATCTTCTGAAACTAACAAAGTCAATCTGTGAACGCAGAAGGGAATATTTCAAAAAACGTTGCAACCGGAGGAAGACAGGAAGTCGATACTTTGGTTCGTGGAAACGTTCCCTATACAAATAAGTAATGGTATAAACATAACATATACTTAGCTAACACATCAAGACGTAAAATATTCGCATATAGTTCGTACTACCCATTAGGGTATTATGTGGGGCAGTAATACAGGAAAGTTTTGTGCAATTTATGTTTACAAGCCGAAATTGTCTCAGATTTTTTGTTTAAGATGTGGTCTTTGGAGTAGAGTATTTCCAGGGCCTCAGCGGCGCAGAGGTCACATGATCTTTTATTTCCGTTATACGATCTAGCCCTAGCCAGGATCTCCCAGTGTAACTTATATTGGGTGTGGTTGTCTTTTAGACTCCAGATATAAGCGGAAAGTGACGTCATATTCCTTCTTAAAGGGTAACGAAAAGAATGGGTATGCATGTAAAGACGCTGCTTGAATATATTGGCGGTTAACCCTATGTAGGCCCTACGGGACGTGGGTGTCTCAACTTTACATTTGTAGACAATGTTACTAGAGAGGCATTTCCCGGATGGGGGGCAGTCAACCCGATTCCTACAATTACAGTTAGTACTAACTACAGGGTTGCTCGTGTTCCTATGGCTAGGTAGTTTAGTTAAATTTGAAGCTGTGGTGTTATGTGCAAGGTTATGAGTCGTAGAGTAAGAAATTTTCTTATCGACAAATCCACTCCGAGCAAGAGCTTCATTGTAATATGTGGAATGGTCGTTGAAAATATTCACGTTAGTAGATAGACGGGAAAGCCTCAAAGAAACGTTTCTTACCAGGTTCTTGGTTATGCTGGCAGGATGGTTAGAATGCTTACTTATGTAATTAAGCTATCATCCGGCTTTCTATACGGGTAATGCAAGCCATTCGATAAATTGAGGGTAACGTCGAAATACTCTACGCCAAAGACCACATCTTAAACAAAAAATCTGAGGCAATATCCTGTATTACAGCCCCACATTATACCCGAACAGATAGTACGAATTATACGCGGATATTTTACGTCTTGATGTGGTAGCTAAGTATATGTTATGTTTATACCATTACTTATTTGTATAGGGAACGTTTCCACGAACCAAAGTATCGTCTTCCTGTCTTCCTCCGGTTGCAACGTTTTTGAAATATTCACTTCTGCGTTCACAGATTGACTTTGTTAGTTTCAGAAGATCCCGTTAAGTGTGAAAGCAGCGATTCTTTGCTTAAACATTAATCTGTTATTTTAATATATATATATATATATAGACATATGTCTGTGTGTTATATGGTTATATTGGGGTTTACCAATATAGATCATGGTAAAGATTAGAGAAGCTCTATGCTACCGAATTTCCTTGATCCAGCAGTAATCTATTATCTAGAGAATAAAATGAGCCATTTTCTTCGTTAGGTCGCTTTGTTAGTCATATATATATATAGAGAGAGATAGGGAGACAAGGAGAGAGAGATGGCGAGAGAGTGTTAGATAGATATATATGTGTGTACGTGTGTGTGTGTGTTAGAAATTGGCACAATAACTTTATTGATTTACATTTTTGGTACGTCTTTCCCTTATCTTTTATTATTTTCATTTAATTTCTACGTTTAGTCATAGAACATTGTTCATTTTCACTATGGTTTGTAAATATATTAACCTGACAAAGTTCCATTTTCATTATTGTTCATAGTTTTCCAATAAAATATCAACTCCCAACTGGAATAACTAACAAGAATTTTGCAACCTAAACGATAAGATGAGTCAATAATAAAGTTGTCTAAAGAAATATATAATAAAGATGGATCCGAAATTTCATTCATGAGAATAATGAGTGTCTTATTAATTAAATTAAACTTAATGGGTAAAAATCAATTTGAATGAAAATAAAAAAATAAGGTTTCATCAAGAACAACATATGAAAAGAATGAGATTAGGTGGGGGGTGTTATCTATGGTTTCCTATTGGCTGGTTAAAATGTATGTTTCATTATGAAATTGAAATAAAAAATACTATCTATAATTGGTTTCGTTTGAATGTACCAGATATGAAAACGGGTTTTATTTAATAGTTCACACACATACATACATCAATACACAATAAAAGGGCGAGGGAAAGAAGCAATATCAGATATCCGCGCACTTAGAGCAAACTTGTAGACACACAAACTTACACATATACTTACACTTACACGTGTACTTATATCAAATTCATAAATATGTGTAATCAGCATATATATAATTTAGTCAACAGTGGAGGGAGAGTTCCGCTGAATTTTACAGACCATGCAAAACTTTTTTCTCTTTCTCACTGACACGCGCACACTCTTTATCTACATATATATTATATTGTACTATATATATATATATATATAACAGTAAAGATACAACCACACACACACACACACACACACACACATATATATATATATATATATATATATATATATATAAATATATATACGGGGTAGCAAATAATAGTTATATGCAGTCCACTTAGGTGTAGTCCAGTTATGGTACTCCAGGTGGTGGATGATATCAACGCTTGACTAAGCTTGACTCAACAAGGCGTTTTCATAGTGATGCTGCGAGTAAGCTGTTAATCCTATGTTGTAAACACTTGGAGTAATAATAAATCGGGAAAGAAGAGTGACACGGTTTGCTATACAAAAAAGGTTTTTAATCTCATTGCTGACAATTTTTACTCTGAACTGGTCTAGAGATCGCTATCCGCTTATTTTCGTGTCACTCGATCGCCAATACAAAATTATAACCAGTCAGTTCATCGGAGCTTGCGAGAATGAAGAGAATATACAGGCATGAAAGGAAAATACAGGCTACTATATGTGGTAGTAATATCATTCAGTTAGAACAAAAAACAACAATATCAACAATGCTAGCAATAAAATATCTGAAATAATCACAACATCAATTTAGTTAGGGAGTATAGTATATCTATGATTTTAGTGTGTAAAACTAGCTGACTTGAAGCAGATGTATAAAATTGACATGTAAAGACTGTCGTAGGGTGTATTATATCAAGTGTAAAGATAAGCCGGTGTTTTTAAACAATGTAGGTCAGGTGGCCGCAATAATCAGTTTTTATCTGACCGATGAAGTATTTATCACTGTAGTAGAATTTGTGTGGTCTATATTAGATGAGAGATCTGTATATCTTTTCCATCCTCAATAACATACATGTATAGGACAACGCTAACAAAGGTAAGTAATGGGCAAGTTAATACAGAGGTTAAGGAGGTAATATATATATATATATATATATATATATATATATATATATATATATACACATATATATACACACACACATGCACACAAACATATACATACATATCCACACACACTCATACAAATACATACATACATACAAAGAGAAAACATGCTGACTATAATTATAGCAAGAGGAAGGTAAAGTTCCATTGTAGTAGTATTTTGAAATGTTCTTGGATTTAGGATCAAGCGATGACAGCAGCCGAGGAGAGATAAGTTTATGGGTTGATAAGGTACTTACAGACATTTGTGTGGTATAGAACTAAGAAGGCTAGAATGTACTTAATGAATATATTTCTGTTGTGATTTGTGCAGAGTAGTGGGTATCCTGGTTGGAAGCTATGTTACGTCGGTTCGATTTATGGAGGTTTAAATCTTATGAATTTAGTGGCAATTCTATGTCTGCAGAAGATAGATCTTTCTAACTTGTTGTTAAGTAGCCTTTTTACATTTTTAAGGATATACAGTAGTTCTAGATCACATAGCCCACAGTGGGACATACCTGTACTGTAGGTTTTAGCAGCCGACAACTTCGACCAGTTGATACTGTAGCTAGTGTTGTTGTCCTTCAGTCCCATATTTTTTTGGCGAGGGTTGTAGAACCCATAAGTGCACGATTTGTCATCCGATATATATATATATATATATATATATATATATATATATATATATATATATATAGAGAGAGAGAGAGAGAGAGAAATGGCTTCTAACGGACTAGAACTGTTTCATTCTGAGGAAATCATCAGAAAGTCGACTGTCAATGTAAATTTCTGGTATTTTTACATTTTGTCATGGTAAGCGAAGTGTAGTGGTTGGGGGGGGGGGGGGTAGAGGTCATGGTGGGATTCTATATTAAATTACTTTTACTCTGATATGTATTGAGTACCTTACTTTCTGTGGTTATCCCCGATTTAACCCGGGATCTACATATATATATATATATACTATAAAGTATGTCCATAGAATCATTCGATAATATATATACACCATTTCCTCTCCCGATTAGCATAATTAACCACACAAAAAATCAATTAGACCAGGCTATAAGATTAAAAGGCACCTATGAAGAAATAGTAGATACATAAATGACAGCAATCTCTTCGCGGCCAACCGCCATATAATATTTACCCAACATTTCAACATCACGTGGAAATCGATTAAATATACAGTCAACCATACACAATTAGGTATAAAATATACACATACCAGGATCATGCTTCTACCCTCGGGTTTCGTTCGCATTTGGAAATATCCTATTAAGGATAAACTCTCGAGCTTCGAACTGATCAGGAAACAAACTCGTTTAGACAGATTATTTTCTTAAGTGATCCCCGTCAGAAACGAATTCAAAATGGCTAAGAATTGTGACGTATATGTATATATGTATATATATGTGTATATGTATGTATATATATGTGTATATATATGAGTATATATATGTATGTGTGTATATATATATGTATATATATATATATACATATATATATATATATATATATATATATATATATAAAGAAAAAGGGATGAAATCGAAAATGCAACTGAAGTCTTATTTTTTTTTAAAATATATATATTTATTTGGTTCCTTTACCGGTTTCGCAGTTCTTCAGCTTTTCAAAAGGTGAGTTGAGATGGAGGGTCTGTGGTTTTTCTCATATCTGGTTGGTCTCTAAATGTTACTTGTTTTATATGGAAAAAGTGGCTCGAAAACCAGGTTTTTCGAGAAGTAATTTGATTGGTTTGTCAATAATTATAATAAATTTTGCGCCAGTTCGCGTTACAATAGTTCTTCAAATAAGAGAGGGGGGGGTTGTCACAGGTTGTTTTTTTCATATATGAGTGTTTGAATTTCTTTTTACTTGAAAAAATGAGGCTCACGAAGGCTTTTTTTTGGTTGGTTATAAATGAAATTTGGCTGTCACGTGAACAAGTTTTCATTACATTTTTGCGCCCTTATTTGGAAAACTATTCTGTAGTCTTTATAGTGAATGTTATGACAATGGAGAGATAGTGGTCAAGGGAAAAGGGATTGGGAGAAATGTTCTGGTTCAGTGAATATGGCCAGCTGTCAGAGTTCAGGTGTCAGAGTTCAGATTTTCTATTGAGACTGAAGATATGTGTTTATTTGTGTGCTTGTGTGTGTGTATATATGTGTGTGTGTGTGTGTGTGTGTATGTGTGTATTGGAAGATGATTCTATTAGTAGAGATGGGGGAGGGAGTTGTATGTGTATATGGGTGTTATGTGTGTGTGTGCGAGTATGTTAGATAGAGAGAATATATATTTTTTGTGTGTGTGTATATATATATGTGTGTAGGAAAGTGGTTCTATTAGTAGAAATGGGGAGGGTGTTGTAGGTGTGGGGGTTGTTATGTGTGTGTATGGGTGTTATGTGTGTGGGAGTATGGTTAGCATGTTAAGATGAAGAGAATATATATATATATATATATATTGTGTGTGTGTATGTGTGTGTGTAGGAAAATGATTCCTTTAGTAGGAATATTTTTGAATGAACATATTTTCCTGACTTTTTCGTGTTTGCTGTTGTATTGCCAGTGCAAACGTATGTTTAAGGTTTATTTAGTTCGGGTTTTTATTTTCTAAAGTAGAAGGTGTTATGTGTGTGTGTGTGTGTGTATGTCATATTGTGGTGTTGACATAATGTATATTAAACCTTATTTAATGTTGGTCTATATTTTTGAATAAACATATTTTCCTTATTTATTCGCATTTGTTCTGTTGTATTGTTAGCGCAAAGATAAAATGGGAAGACTTGGAATTTGGGTGTCTTATTACTTGCGCAAATGTCTAGATGTGCACTTAGTGGTATCTGTCTCGTGGTTGGATCTCGTAATTGTTGGTGATGAACTGTCATTCTGTTTCTGAGTGTGAGTTTAGTTTGTCCTATATAATCTTCATTGCATCCTTTACATTTAATGGCATAAAGTAGATTTTTTGATGAGCAAGTGAAGTGATTTTTTACAGTAAAATTTTGTCCTGATTTAAATGTATACGTGTTGCCTTCAATGAGGTGAGTGCAGGTTCCACAATTAGAGCGACCACATTTTTTGATACTTGGTTGTGGGTTTGTGGTAGGTAATTTGGCATTGGTGAGTAATGTTTTCAGTGATTTTGGTTGTCTTTTGCTTTTGATTATTTTGAAAAGCAGAAGAACTGCGAAACCGGTAAAGGAACCAAATAAATATATATATTTTTAAAAAAAATAAGACTTCAGTTGCATTTTCGATTTCATCCCTTTTTCTTTATACTTCCACTCGTGTAGGACACCTCGGTTATTTTTCATTTTGTAAAAAAAACCTCACTTTCTAATATATATATATATATATATATATACAGTTAAAGAGTAACCAATCTTAAAGAGAGAGAGATGGAGATAGTAGAGGAGATATGAGAGGAAAGCGTAAAGGCATGTGCTCAATGTGCAATATGCAGTAGAAAGCAGCTAGGTGGCTGGGTTCAGGCAGAAGTTAGGTGCGCAGAGCTGGAAAGATTCATTAGCTAAGCAAAACAAGACCACAAACTATGGGTAACAAATCTTGTTACCCATAGGCAGATCTCACACATTGCAGCCTCGACAGATGAATACTGCTTGATTATGGCTGACAGCTGATGCAACCAAGACACCATAGTAAAAACCAATATATGGAACATTATATTATGTAACATTATTTTAATTTATATTCCTTTGAGTTCCGATGAGTCACTCTGTTTTTTTAAATATGTTAATTATTTTCAACTGAACCAGTTCAATTATGATATATAGTCATCTGATCCAGAAATATTATATGGAGTAGCGAAACAATTGTAAACGGACATTATTATTATTAATATTATTATTATTATTATTATTCTCTACATTCCTTACATCAAACTAAAATATGTTGACAATCTTTTAATAATGTCTTCCTTGTGAAGTTTGTGGTCTTGTTTTTCTTAGCTAATGAGTATATATATATATATATATATATATATATATATATATATATATATATATATATATATATGTGTACAGATATTATGTGCATATATGTATGTATGTATATTTTTATATGTATATATATATGTGTGTGTGTGTGTGTGTGTGTGTGTGTATTTCCTTTTCTCACTAGTCAGTTCTTTCGTTGCTACAGATCACGCAGATGTATTAGCGGTCGCTATTTTCAATTTGCAAAGCCCTTTAAACTCTAGGTTATTAATCTGAGGTCTATACATTGTTGAGTGCTTGGCTGCACTGCTGAAGGCATTCGTTGGCTTAGCTGCTGATCGAACTTCGAATATGATGTACTATTGTATATATGTATATATATATATATCTGTCTGTGTGTATATATGTATATATGTGTATATATGTATATATATGTGTGTATATATATATATATATATATATATATATATATATATATATATATATATATATATATATATAAAGAAAAAGAGATGAAATCGAAAATGTAACTGGAGTCTTATTTTTTGTTGGTTCCTTTACCGGTTTCGCAGTTCTTCTGCCCAATCCCATTTCTCTTGACCACTATCTTTCCATTGTCATAACATTCGCTATAAAGACTACAGAATAGTTTTCCAAATAAGGGCGCAAAAATGTAATGAAAACTTGTTCACGTGACAGCCAAATTTCATTTATAACCAATCAAATCACGTTTATTAAAAAAAAGCCTTCGTGAGCCACCTTTTTTTAAAGTAAAGAAATTCAAACACACACACACACACACAGACACACAGACACACACACACACACACACACACGCGCGCGCGCACGCACACACACACACAAGCACACAAATAAACACACATATCTTTACTTTCTTTATTCAATAGAAAATCTAAATTCTGACACCCCAGCGAACTAACCATATTCACTGAACCAGAACAATTCTCCCATCCCTTTCTCTTGACCATTATCTTTCACTTATCAAAAAATTCTCTAAAAAGGCTACAGAATGGATTTCCAAATAAGGGCACAATAATTTAATGAAAATTTGTTCACGTGACAGCCATAATTTCATTTATAACCAACCGAAAAAAAGCCTTCGTGAGCCTCCTTTTTTCAAGTAAAAAGAAATTCAAACACTCATATGAAAAAACAACCTGTGACAACCCCCTCTTATTTGAAGAACTATTGTAACGCGAACTGGCACGAAATTTATTAGAATTATTGACAAACCAATCAAATTACTTCTCTAAAAACCTGGCATTTCAAGCCACTTTTTCCATATAAAACAAGTAACATTCAGAGACCAACCAGATGTGAAAAAAACCACAGACCCTCCATCTCAACTCACCTTTTGAAAAGCAGAAGAACTGCGAAACCGGTAAAGGAACCAAATAAATATATATATTTTAAAAAAAAATAAGACTCCAGTTGCATTTTCGATTTCATCTCTTTTTCTTTATACTTTCACTCGTGTAGGACACCTCGGTTATTTTTCATTTTGTAAAAAAACCTCACTTTCTAATATATATATATATATATATATATATATATATATATATATATATATATATATATATATATATACACGTATATGTGTGTATGTATATGTATATATGTATATATATATGTGTATAAGTATGTATATATATGTGTATATATATGTATGTGTATATACATATATATATATGTATATATATGTGTATATATATGTATATATGTATGTATATATATGCATATGTGTATATATGTGTGTATGTGTGTGTGTATATGTCTGTATATGTGTATATATATATATATATGTATATATATATATATATGTATATATATATATATATATATATATATATATATATATATATATATATATATATATATATATATATATATATATATATATATGTATATATGTATATATGTATGTGTGTGAGTATGCATATATATATATATATATATATATATATATATATAGATAGATAGATAGATAAATATACACGCGTGTGTATGATTGTATATAGAAGATTATATTAATAAGAGGAATTCCAACTTTGTCTGATTTACTCGTTTTATTTACAATCCTTTAAAATTTATAATGGTATTATAATGAAATAGTATGATAGAATATTAAATTCTAATTGTTAATTGAACAAGTACTTTCATGCTTTCGCAATCTTCAGGTTCATAATATGTGGTGACAGTCAAGTTTGCAATTTTCAACTGTAATAAGATGGGTAAATTTTCTACCTTTTATACATTTTATACAGGGAAAAGTGGCTCCAGAATGCTAAATCTTGCAAACTGTATTTCGACCAATCAGTGTGTAGTTTCACTGAATTACTAAAGCTGATTGGTTTAAGCGTCACGGCTGGTTGAGCATGTCTAATGACCAATAATTAATCATATCCAAAGCATCAATTGTTTTGCTATTTTTAGAAATGATGAAAATAGCATTTTCTATTAATCATAACCATCAACATCACTTTCATTATTATTATTATTGTTATTGTTGTTGTTGTTGTTGTTGTTAGTGGTCGTAGTCATAGTCATAGTAGAAGTAATCCCCCTAAGCGTTATTATTGTTCATTTATCTTGGGTTTGATTTTATCAATAAAATTCTTTTCTTTGATTTTTCTCTTGATTTCACTTGGGCTGTGTAATTTGTAGAATGGGAATATTATAAATATTCCCTGACTACATGTTGCTAGATGGTTACTTAGGGGTATCTGACGGACATTTGGGTCTCTGATTTGTTGACGTCGTACCCGTGCAGGTTCCGATAGTGCATTTCCAGTTTGATAGACATATAGTTCTTCACGATTCGGGCATTTAATGAAGTAAATTAGGTTTCTGCTTTTGCAGTTCATATTTGCATTTGGGAATATTTTTCCAGTTTTTGTTTTCATATATTGACCGGCGTGTATGGATTGACATGTGCCGCATCGACTATCATTGCATTTAGATACAGTGAATGATTGGTCTTTGTTGTTAAGGTCAAACTTTGCTTTTGTTAGTAATTGCTTCAAATTTTTTGGCCATCTTTTACTAAGAGTCAAAGATCGATCTGTGATTAAGCCTTTTAATTCATTACTTTGAGCAATGATCGGTAGGTTTGCTTTGGCAGTGTTGAAGATATTCTGGTGACATGGGTTGTGTGTCATTATAAATGGTATGACCAGTTCTTGGTTTCTTCTTCCTTGAGTTCTCCTAAGTTGTTGTATAGGTATTTTTATAGCCCGCTGTATACCATTTTCTATAAGTAGAGATGGGTATTTTTGTTTGAGCAAAAATTCTCTTAGTTCTGTTAGGCGTTTGTACCTGGTATTTGTATCTTCTACAATGGTACAAATTCTTCTGGCTAGGCAGTATGGGATGTTGCGTTCTGTATGAGGTGGATGGCACGACTTAAAATTCAGATATTGATGGGTGTCTGTGTGTTTATAATATATATCCGTGGTAATGGTGGTGTCGTTTTTGATTATCATTATATCTAGGAATGGTAATTTGGTCCTACTCATCTCTTTTGTGAATTGGAGAGATGGGTGTAGGTTATTCAGGAGGATATTGAACTCATCCAGAGTATCTAGAGATTCTGTCCAGATGATGAAACAGTCGTCAAGCTATCTCTTCCAAGATTTTTCAATGTACTTTCTAAAGTCAGTACTATATTTTTCCTCTATTTCTTGGTAGAGTTGTTGTTCTAAGTATCCCATTACAGAGTTCGCGTAAACGGGAGCAAACTTCGTTCCCATCGCTGTGCCTCTGATTTGGACGTAATTCTTTCCATTGAAGAAGAAAGTGTTGTTTTCCAGAATAAGTTTAACTGCGTCTAATATAAATGGCGCTGTGAATCTGATGGGAATCACTTCTCTATGTTTTTACACCCAGTATTTAACCGCCTTTATTCCTAAATCATGTGTAATGTTGGTGTAAAGGCTTACCACATCAAAACTGAGTAGAAGTGAATTCGTTTCCGTGGTTTTGGGAAGATGGGACAGGAAGTCGATATCATCCCGGATGAAACTGGGTATGTGAATACATAGTGGTTTCAAAATAATGTCAACAAAATTGCTTAGACGGTGGGTGGGGCATGTTGGACCAGCTATAATAGGTCTAAGTTTTAAGTCTTTTGGGTGTAGTAATTTAATGTACTCACTGTTTTGTTCTCTTACTGCCAGTTGTATTTCTTTTGACTTATGAACTTTCGGTAGGCCATACAGGTTGCTGGGTTTCGGCTCAAAATTGGTGATGTAGTCTCTTTCCTTATCAGTAAGTGAGTTGTGGTATTTTGAAGCCAGGTTGTTGATCTTCTTCATGATGTTGTGGTCTATATTTGACGGTATTTCGTGATAAAATGTTGTGTCTTTCAGTTGTTCCTCAACTAAATCCTTGTAGTATTCAGTATCCATTATAACAACTGCACCCCCTTTATCTGCTTGTTTAATTACTATTGTTTTATCATTTTGTATACGTTTAAGTGCAGACATTTCTGATTTGTTAATGTTTGGCCTAACATTAGTAGGTCTAAGAGGAAATTTAGACAGGATGTCAATGTATTGGTCGAGATAGATATTTCTTCCTTTTGGCGGAGTGAAATTTGATTTATTCTTTACTAGTGATTCATCACTCTCATTTCTTTTATCAGCGAAGAATTCTACAAGACGTAATTTTAGACAGAATTCTTGGGTATCCTCCTTCAGTTCTTGGTGGTTGACTGTTGGAGTCGGTGTGAATTTCAGTCCTTTTGACAGAATTTGCATTTCATCATTGTCAAGATCTCTTTTAGATAAATTAATTATTTTAGGATCTACGTGTACAGTTGTTTTGGGTATGTTTCCTCCTGGAGTTTTTCTTTTTCCGGTTTTTGTTGTCCTGACGTTAAAAAATGGATTTTTCTCTGTTCAGATTTATATTCCTGTTGGTGTTCGCTTGATGAACATTTGGTCGTGATATTATATTTGGTTTCGTTATGTATTTTGTCCTATTTTTGGTATTCTGTATATTATTTTTCCTGTTAGCATTATTTTTAACAATCTGGGGAAATGACCTAGGTTTGCTTTCATGTTTAGATCGTTTTTTCGCCCAGTTTCTTGTGGGTAATCTCTGTTGAGATCTTGAGAGTGATCTGGTTATTTTACGTTTTGTTTCCACATTCCTTGTTGCTAGTCTCTGTTGAGATCTTGAGAATGATCTCCTGGTTTTACTACTTCTCATGGTCTGGTCAAAGGAATATCTATCGAGTTTGTGCTTTTTGTTCATGTTGTGTGCGATAGGGTATTTTTGTAGAAAAAGCAAAGAGTTATTACCGTAGTTCTTCTTTGATTCAAGGTAAGGTGAGTGTTTGTGTTGGCACGTGTTCTGGCGTATGTTGTGTTGATGAGATTGTCC
>OZ024740.1:277525528-277533028 GCA_964016885.1 Eledone cirrhosa | reverse complement strand
AAACCTAACCAAAATACCAATAATAACCCAAACAATATTCAATTAAATATCTGTAACTGTAGAAATAAATCTAACTGTCTGTTAAATAACAACTGCTTAGCTAAAAATGTAGTGTACAAGTGTAATGTTAAAACTAATTTAAATTCTTTCAACTATTTTGGTTCCACCTCGACAGAATTTAAACTTCGCTTCAATAATCATAAGAATTCTTTCACAGATCCAAACAAAAAATCCTCAACTTCGCTATCTAGCCTACTCTGGCACTTTAAACGAGATAATATTAAATATTCGATGATTTGGAATATTGTCTCATAAGGTACCCCTTTTAATTCCTCTTCAGAGAGTTGTAATCTTTGTATAGAGGAAATATTCTTTATATTAAAGTCCAAAAATTCCCTTAATTTAAGGAGCAATTTATTCAGTTCCTGCAGACATAGATTGAACTCAACGTTTAAATATAAATATAAATTTAAAATGTAGTATTATTAATTAAGAAATTTAGTTAATATATGAAACCTGACGATAAATCATTGGATTCCTTCACCTTTTTCTTTTTAAATTTTCTTCCTAAATATAAACAGGGATATAATAGACTACTCTAAAATGTATATGCTCCCAATGTATTAAATAAAATATACATAAGATAAATTTCTATACTAAATATAAGGGTATCCGTAGAATCACGGGGTCTTCTAAATTTTTTTAATTATTTTTATTTTTTTATTTGTTTTGACTCTGATAGCTTCTAATAATTTTCATATGTCTACCCTTGCAATATCTTGTTTGAGATATAGGTAGGATAGATTTCTATAATAAATATATTTTAACTTGAGATACTCTATAGTGTTTTAAAGATATTTAATGCTTTGATATTTCTATATTAATATATTGATATTTGATTATCTCTATACAAAGGCCATATGTGTGTATTAACATGCATATACAAGTTTTATAGGGTTTATTTATGTGTTTCTATGTATGTCTGTATATATGCATAACGATGCTGGAAGACTCACGCAGATATTTATTTATACATATGTATGTGTATATATGGTTGTGTGTGTATATGTTGATGTGTGTTGCAGATATGCATAATATTAAATACATGAACGGTAATCATATATATGAGGACATGAATATTAATCGTATTTTTATGTATATATACTGTGAACATTTTTTATAACATAAGAAATGTATAGAAGGAATCAAGTGAAATCATTTGTGTGTCTATATTATTGACTGGAGTAGACATAATTTTATTTTTATTTCATTTTTTCAGGACGTACATATGTGTGTATATATATATACATATATCTATCCGTATTTTTATAAATAGGGTATTTTTTGAAGGTTTTAACTCAGATTTTGGTATATTGACCTCAAGGTTTTAAACTAAACATATGGTCATTATTGAACAATGTTATTTTCTCACATTATATATCTATGTCCCATTCATGAATATTGATATTTACATTTTTATTATTCATTTCATATGAATTGTTAACTCAACTTAATATGACATGACGTAAATTTATCACTATATCCCCCTCTCTCTATATAGTATTTCCTCTCTCTTGAGTTTCTCTATCTGTATGATGAATTTTTATCTCTCTGTTGCTTTCTTTTGTTTTTCTTATTTCTTCCTTTTCTCTTTCTTTTTTATTTTTTTATTTCCTCCTATCTATTTATATCTTTCTTTTCTACATACATTTCTCTCTCTCTCCAGTATTTCTCCAGGCATTCTCTATCTCCTTATTTTTCTCTCTCCTTATCTCTCTCCGCTTTTTCTTTCTTTCCGTCTTTTTCTAACTGTGCTTAACACTGTAACTAATAAAATAATTATAAACATCTCACTATCCAGACAGCTTCCAAAAATAATGGTTGCAACTAATAGGGTACGTCAAAATTATTTATAAAACTGTTTATATATTGTATTTTGTCTGATGAAGGCATACCATATTTTAATTTGGTATCCCTGAAATATGTATAATGAAATAAATATGGTTTTATAAATATAGTTTCCATTTATTTAATATCGTATATCTACTCCAAAAACTTGTCGAGTGCTTTATATCAGTTATAAAATATTTACTTGTTGTATCCCAACACTTTTAAATAGAACTTTTGCATATATATATATATATATATATATATATTATATATATATATATATATATATATATATATATTATATATATATATATATATATATATATATATATATATATATATATATACAAACACACATGCATGTATACATATATATATATACATACACACACACATGCATGTATACATATATACATATATACATATATATATATATAACTGTTTCTACTTTTGGCAGAAGGTCACCAAATTATCCAGTGCATTACTGGTATTTTATTTTATCGACCCCGTAAGGATGAAAGGCAAAGTTAACCCCGGCGGGATTTGAACTCAGATTGGAAATGGCCGTAACTCTATGCATCAAAGCATGGCGTCCGACCCTCTACCAATACTACCAATCAAATATAACGGCAATGAATTAGTTTTGCGACGTTTTTGATATGAAATCGTGTGTCGAAACAAATATCGTTATACACATAGATATATATATACACATAAACACACATACACCCACATATATATATACATATACACATACATATACACACATATATATATATATATATATATATATATATATATATGTAGAATTTATACTTAATTTGTTGGGATACAACAAGCAAATATTGTTATAACTGATATAAAGCACTCAACAAATTTTTGGAGTAAAAATACAATATATTAACAAATGGAAACTATATTTATAAAACCATATTTATTTCATTATTCATATTTCAAAGACACCAAAGAAAATTATGGTGCGCTTTCATCAGATAAAATATAATATAGATCAGTTTTATAAACAAATATTGACATGCCCTTAAAGAATGCGACCATGTCGTTTGGAAGCTCCCGGATAGTAGGGTTACTATTTTATTATTTATCTATTATGCAAATTAGTGTCTATGAATGAACTCATATAAAAGGTTTTTTACGGCTTATGCTTTAGATATATTCTTATGAAAAACTTTACACATTAAGACATTATAGTAACCAAACTTATATTTTAAGAGTCACAACTGTATAACAGGTGGATTTATAAAATATATAAAATTTATTAAATTATAACTTACTATAAAATAATATAAGGTTCTCTTATAATCTAAACTTTTTTATCATCTTAACCTTTATAACATTTAATCCTTAGAGCTATCTAAATTACAAATAAATCAATTAATTTCCCTCACGCTGTATTGCTATTACTAAGAAGAGATTTTTCTTCGGTAAAATCTCTGAACATTCCTATATTTTAAACATATATTTTTGTTATTTCTTATAATTTTTATTGTTAATTAATTGAAAAATTAACAATTAATTGTTGGTTGATGATTACTAAGAAATTTTTGTAAGGTTATGTAATAATTGTTTCTACTTTAGGCACAAGGCCAGCAATTACCCAATGCATTACCGGTACTTTATTATATCGACCCCGGAAGGATGAAAGGCAAAGTTAACCTCGGCGGAAGGTTATGTAATAATAACATATATTTTAATAATATTTTTCGATAGTATATATATATTTATATATATATATATATTCTTTTAATAATATATAGATCCCAATTTTTAATTTATAGATCTCAATAATTTAATTGATAAATTAAACATTTAATCAAATTTAAACATTAGATAAAATTCTCCGGTTATTACTATTTATTTATTTATTTATTTATCCACGCTTTATTTACACCGCGTAATTCATCCACTATATATTTATCTTTTCGCTTCATCATCTCATAAAATTACGTTAATACAACACTCTCTCACTTGGGGTTTTCTATCTTTCTCTTTCTTTTGTTTTCTTTCTTTGAGTTTGCGCTTTCTTTCTTTTCTTTTACTTTTTCTTATTTCCCTATTCCAACGGCTTAATGTGCGGGATTTAGACCTCTCCGACACTAATTTGCATAATAGACCAATGAAAAAATTAGTAACCCCACTATCCGGGAGCTTCCAACCGACATGGTCGCATTCTTTAAGGGTATGTCAATATTTGTTTATAAAACTGATCTATATTATATTTTATCTGATGAAAGCGCACCATAATTTGCTTTTGGTGTCCTTGAAATATGTATAGGGAAATAAATATGGTTTTATAAATATAGTTTCCATTTCTTAATATATTGTATATATATATATATGTATATATTTGTGTATATGTTTATGTATTCTGTATATATGTGTATTTCTGTAGATGTGTTTGTATATGTTCATATATATGTGTATATATATGTGTGTGTGTGTGTGTGTGTGTATATATATATGTATGTGTATATGTGTGTGTGTGTGTATATATATGTATATATGTGTGTGTATATATATATATGTATGTATATGTGTATGTATGTGTATATATATATATATATGTGTGTGTGTGTGTGTGTACGTGTATGTGAATGTGTCTGTTGACACCTGGAATATAGCTTAAGAGAAATATGACAATAATGATAAGATATGCACCCAATATTTTGAACTGGTTAATAGAATTCTCTTGGCCTTTGTCTCTCTAAGTAGAGCTTTAAAGAATTAGCTTTTAAAGAATTTTCCTTTTCTTTAAATCCATCAACAATGACCGACTTCCAACCATCTGAAATATAGACATTGTTAGCTTAAGAGAAACTTAAAAATAAGGAGTGGCACCCCATTCTCAACTTGCTTATAGAATTCTTTCTGCCTTTGTCACTCTAAATATAATTTATAGCCTTAAATAATTAGCTTTTAATGAATTCCCTTTTCTTTCAACCAATGACCACCACCCATCTCCTACCACGTGAAAAGATATATATACCACAACATTTATTTGTGGAAAGACAGATTCCTGATGATTTCTAAAGAATGAAACAGTTCTAGTCCTGTAGAAGCTCATCTATATTAAAACTTATATATATATATATATTTATCGAAAATTGCGTTTCGCTTTGTTTTTGACCACAGCCGAAATACGATCTCGCTGAAATTATATTTGTACTAATCTCCTGGGACTAGCAATTAATTAGTTAATTCTATTAGAGAATTCTATTGTCTTATTAATTGCTTAACTTTATTTAAAAACAACCCGGTCGTGAGCTTAATTCGATTTGTCGAGTTTTTTGCAAATCTTGCAATAATTTTACACATTCTGAATCCATCCGCCAAAACCCGGAGTTACCTCCCTACAGGTTAAACACGTGGGGTAATCACTCCAACACTACTAATGCATTGGAACCCGCTCGCCGGCTGAGAACAAAATACTTGTTGACGAAATGGCAGCCTTGTTCGATCGTTATACCAAAAGCTTACAATGAAAGCAGGCAGTATAATTGATTTAGGTGTCACAGAATCTTCCCACTTTATTATACCATCAATTCCCAGGAGGTCTAGGTAAATTATTTTGTTAACCTGTTTAGCTTGTTTCGATTTCTGGGCTCCGAAGGCTGATGGCTTCATGACCGCAGTTTTCAGCTTGTCTGGCCTCTATAACGTATGCTGATTGCTCTGGTCTTCTTTCAGTCCATTGAGCGCTTGCCGCGTATCTCGAAAATTGGTGAAATTATGTTTGTATATATATATATATATATATATATATATATATATATATATATATATATATATAGAGAGAGAGAGAGAGAGAGAGAGAGAGAGATAAATATACACGGGTGTGTATGATTGTGTATAGAAGATTATATTAATAAAAGGAATTCCAACTTTGTCTGATATATTCGTAAAAGTTTCAAACTTGACTGTCACCACACAATGTGAACATGAAGATTGCGAAAGCATGAAAGTTCAATTAGCACTTAACATTTAATATTCTACCATACTATTTCATTCTAATACCATTATAAGTTTTAAAGGATTGTAAATAAAACGAGTAAATCAGACAAAGTTGGAATTCCTTTTATTAATATATATATATATATATATATATGTGTGTGTGTGTGTGTATATATATATATATATATATATATATATATATATATATATATATATATATATATATATATATATATATATGTGTGTGTGTGTGTATATATATATATATATATATAGCGGCGATGAATTAGTTTACTAGAAACGTAGTCTATAGCATAAGATGTACAGAGGGTACTTGCAGAAACATGACAACAACATACATAGGTGAGACAGCTCGTAGCATAGGTGAAAGGATAGACCAACACTGGGGGGAACTAAAAGGACGAAAAAACGGGTCAGTACTATACGAACATGCTAGACAACAACATGACGGTAACATAGACAACATAGAAATTAGAATAATATCTAAACATAGAAATGACCCAGCAGATAGGCAAATCAGAGAGAAATTAGAAGACCAAAGCTAAACAGAAAGAATGAGTGGAATAACAACAACACCCAAACAAACAACACTGACCTAAGAGAAGTATAAATAAGTAAATAAAATAAGATAAATAAATACATACACAAGCACAATAACAACAAGCACAAAAACACACACTAGTCACCCAGCAAACATAACACTATACACACTAGTCACACAGCAAACATAACACTATACACACACGCAAACGCATGCGCAAAGAAGACAAAATAAAATAAACAAACAAGCAAATAAATAAATAAATATATAGACAGACTGAATAAAAAATGGCGTAGACATACAACACAACAGGAGGAAAATATAACACCACTGACGATGTTGCAGATGTGCAACGAAAGATTTATGTAAATTATGTAAACTATATATATGTGTTTGTGTCTATATTGTATCTGTATTATTTTTGACCGTCGGTCAGTCAATGGCAACATTGAGGACCGAGTAAGCTAGATTACAGATATAAAAGACAGCGAGAAGCGAAAACCAACCAAACAGTGAGTGTGTTCTGTTATTAATTCTGGCAATATTACACAAATATGACCCTCCCCAAGTATAACAATATATATATATACATATAAAAAAATTATTTAGCTGATAGTGGGGTTAAGAACCCTTGGAGAAATGGAAATGTTCTTACTTAACATTACAGTCGCTAAGTTTATAGCTTCTAATTTGAATGGAAAAAGACGGGTGATGTGTTGGTGTAAATGGTAGCACAGTGGTCCGGATAACCAAAGATGTGGGTTCGACTCCCATGTACGTCAATACTCATCTTTTTCCATCTCTCCGAGGGTTCTTAACCCCACTATCAGGCTAAATAATTTCTTTAATTTCTTTAGTCCAAATACGGCGATTCCTTACATTTCTAATAATTTCAAATCCACTCGTTGTTTCGATAATTTTCTTACTTGACATTACAGTCGCTAAGTTTATAGCTTCTAATTTGAATGGAAAAAGACGGGTGATGTGTTGGTGTAAATGGTACACAGTGGTCCGGATAACCAAAGATGTGGTTTTGATTTCCATGTACGTCATTACTCATATTTTTCCCTTTCTCCGAG
>OZ024740.1:277493028-277520528 GCA_964016885.1 Eledone cirrhosa | reverse complement strand
TCAGCGAAAGTTCTAATGTTGTTGTGTTTGGTGATGTCAGTGATGTCATTAATATAGATGATGAAGAGAAGTGGGCCCAACACTACTGACTTTGGCTGGGCTGGATTTGACTCCTTCGACTACAACATGTTGGGTTCTGTTTGACAGGAAGCTCTTGATCCACTGCAGCAGCTTTCCAGTGACACCAATATTGGACAGCTGTCTCAGTAGAATGTTGTGATCAACCCTGTCAAAGGCCTTGCTGAAATCAAGGTAGATAACATCAGTGTTGGAACCCTCTCCCAAGGTTCTCAAACTGTCATCAAAGTGATGCAGTAGCTGCGTCAGGTAATCCTTTTCATTACGGAATCCATGCTGGTTGGAGTTCAGCATATTGTTACTCTCAAGGAAGTGAGTCATTCGCGATCTCACCACTCTCTCAAATACCTTAATGATATGAGAGGTGAGTGAGATTGGACGGTAATTCACGGCAAGGGATTTGTTTCCTTTTTTGAAAACTGGGACAACAGACTGGGATAGAAGGTTTTCTGGCACATATCCAGCATCCAGTGAGTTCCGCCACAGATTGGCAAGAGGAGATGCAAGTTGGTGTTGACACGCCTTCAAGACACAAGCAGGGAACCTGTCGGGACCTACTGCTGAATTATGCTTGATTTCCTTTATTGCCGCTAAGACATCAGGGGCGCCAAACGTTATGTCCGATAAGGTGTAATGGGGAGTAACATCGCCGATACAGCCCAGATCGCCATATCAGGATTGCTGAAAACAGAGCAGTATTGTTTCTGCAGTATCTCAACCATGGTTTTAGCATTGTCTTGAAGAGTGCCATTTTCATCAATTAGAGGGCCAACAGTAGAGCCAGTGATTTTGAGTTTTTTTTGCAAATGAAAAGAACACTTTGGGATTGAGTTTGATCTTCTCAATGGCCTCTTCAGCTCTTCTCTGATTGTTGATGATAAACATCATATTGTTTTGGAGGTTATGTTTTTTTAATCTCTAGTGATGAAATGGCAGTCAAGTTTATGTGTTGATGCTGACAGTATTTCAGCTTGTTGATTTTTTTGTTAGTTCTCTTAATTTTCCTGATGAGCGTTTTTCTATTTCTAGGGATTCTGCTCTTAGATTTGTTTCTAGTTTTTAATGGGGTGTGTTTTGCACATATGTTTGTAACAGTGTCTACAAATGTCTGCCAGGACTTTTTGATGTTAGTGGGTGTATGAGTGTGCGTGAAGGACCAGTCGACATGTGCAAGATCATGACTGATCGCTTCCCAGTTTGCATTGTGGAAATCCATAGCGTCAAACGGATGGACAGGAGAGATGACATTGGGTTTGTATATTGGACGGTGGAATATCAGATCACAGAGAACCATGTCATGATCAGAGAGTAGAGTTTTCTCCACTGCAATATTGTGGATATTGTCAGTGTGATTGCTGAAAATTAAGTCTAGGACGTTTTTGTGGCAAACCCATGACAAACCCATGACTTCCAAACATCTTATCCACCGAAACTAGGCAGTTTCGGACCATACCAAAATCAACATACTGATTGCGAATTTGGTACGGGTGATGAGAAACGTGTCCCGCATGTGCAACCCCGAAGAACTAGAGAGACACATACAACACTTCATCCACCGTATGCAGTTCTCTGGCTACAATCAGAGAGATAAAATCAGAGTGTATAGAGGAGCCAGAACCAAATGGGAAAAAATGGTAAATAATGACATAAATGGGACCTGCCCCTTGTATAGGAGCAAATTTTGGAATAGAATAGAAAGAATTAGGAACAAGGCTAATAGAATAAACTCATGGTATGATAGCAATAAATACCAGAGTGTAATGTTTATCGACTAATTCTGGACCACAATTCTAGTCCAGAATTAGCCGTCGAAACTGCTTGAGCTCACCCGTCGGGGTCCTACTCGTTCCTATTACCCACTCTACTACCCTAAGTATTGAGTACTTTGGTGCGTTATGGTCCACCTGGTTGCTTACCACATTTCCTTCGTTATATATATATATAAATATATATATATATATACATATATATATATATATATACATATATATATATATATATATATATATATATGTATTTACATATATATATATATATATATATATATATATATATATATATATATACGATATTAAATAAATGGAAACTATATTTATAAAACCATATTTATTTCATTATATATATTTCAGGGATATCATATTAACAATATGCTATGCCTTCCTCAGACAAAATACAATATAAACAGTTTTATAGATAAATAGATTTGACATACCGTACAACATCGACTTGTATTTGAAAAGTTGAATTGGCAGTGAAAAAATTGTAAACAGAAAGAAAGAGAGAAAAAAAGGAAAGAAAGACAGAAAACGAAGAAAAAGAAGAAAAAGAAGAAATGCATGGAACAAAATAGAGAGATGGAAAGATAGATAAAGAGAAGAACTTCATGTAAAGAAACAGAGAGAGATATATATAGAGAGAGGAAATAGATAGAGATAGATATATATATAGAAAAATATGTAGTTGGTCATCCGTTGAGTAAACGTATCAATGATACATTTATTTATTTATTTAGCTCTAGTATTAATGTAAGGGAGATATATGTGGTTAGGAGAGAAACCAGCTGTTATATAGAGAGAAAAATGAAAAGTAACCAGACATAGGCGAGGCATAAAAACCCTATGTTTTAATGTAGAAGTATTAATATGTATAAATATGTATAAAAAACCAGGCACTATATTGAAAATATCAGTATTCCTGAATGAGACACGTATCCATAATGTGTGAAAAGTAATGATCTTATGTTTAGTTTTAAAAAATTCATATGTTTATATGATAACTACAAACATCGATGTGAATTTACATGATCAACTCTGCAAACCCTAAGTTCACACGGAAAACATTCTCATTGTGCTATAAAAAATTTAAGTATACACATATGTGTATATATATACACACATATATATAGAGTCTATATTACTACTATTCTTGTCTTTACTCTACAAGATTATCTATCAAGCAGAAATAGAGAGCAGATTTCAATATATTAATAAAAAATATATCAGAACCAAAAACCAAAAAACAACAATAATAATAATAATAATAATAATAAATAAATAATAATAAAATAGAAAACTAAAAAATATTACGAAAAAGATATTACATATTAAAAATATTACATATTAAAAATAAAAATATTAGAAAATACTACAATAATAAAAATAAACCACAAAGATCAACCCTTCAAAATTAATTGACAATATATTGCCAAGTTCATCGACGGAATTTAAACTTCGCTATAATAACCACAAGAATTCTTTCACAGATCCAAGCAAAAAATCTTCAACGGCACTATCAGGCGTACTCTGGCAACTTAAGCTAGATAACGTTAGATATTCGACGGCTTGGAATATAGTCTCAAGAGGGATTCCTTTTAATTCATCCTCTGAGACATGTGACCTCTGCGCAGAGGAGATATTCTTTATACTAAAATCTAAAAATTCCCTTAATCTACGGACAAATTTATTCAGTTGCTGCAAACATAGATTAAACTCAACTTTTAAATATAAATTTAAATTTAAAATGTAGTATATTTAGTTTGATTTATAATTATTTGAGAAAATAGCCGATAAATCTTTCGATTTCTTCTTTTTATTCTTCTTTTTATTTTTATTTTTATTTTTATTTAAACATTCTTCATGAAAAATTAAACTACCCTAAAAGTTGATGCTCCAAATATTTCGAATAAACGTTACACTAGATAAACTTCTATATTAAATATAAGAACACATGTAGACCAAATGGGCACCCTAAACTTTTTGAAATGATTTTTGCTAGATGCGATTTGATAAATAATTTTTAGCTTTATCTGTTTTCGACTCTGATGTTTATAATGAACTTGGCAATATATTGTCAATTAATTTTGAAGGGTTGATCTTTGTGGTTTATTTTTATAATTGTAGTATTTTCTAATATTTTTATTTTTAATATGTAATATTTTTAATATGTAATATTTTTTTCGTAATATTTTTTAGTTTTCTATTTTATTATTATTTATTTATTATTATTATTATTATTATTATTGTTGTTTTTTGGTTTTTGGTTCTGATATATTTTTTATTAATATATTGAAATCTGCTCTCTATTTCTGCTTGATAGATAATCTTGTAGAGTAAAGACAAGAATAGTAGTAATATAGACTCTATATATATGTGTGTATATATATACACATATGTGTATACTTAAATTTTTTATAGCACAATGAGAATGTTTTCCGTGTGAACTTAGGGTTTGCAGAGTTGATCATGTAAATTCACATCGATGTTTGTAGTTATCATATAAACATATGAATTTTTAAAACTAAACATAAGATCATTACTTTTCACACATTATGGATACGTGTCTCATTCAGGAATACTGATATTTTCAATATAGTGCCTGGTTTTTTATACATATTTATACATATTAATACTTCTACATTAAAACATAGGGTTTTTATGCCTCGCCTATGTCTGGTTACTTTTCATTTTTCTCTATATATAACAGCTGGTTTCTCTCCTAACCACATGTATCGCCCTTACATTAATACTAGAGCTAAATAAATAAATAAATGTATCATTGATACGTTTACTCAACGGATGTCCAACTACATATTTTTCTATATATATATCTATCTCTATCTATTTCCTCTCTCTATATATATATCTCTCTCTGTTTCTTTACATGAAGTTCTTCTCTTTATCTATCTTTCCATCTCTCTATTTTGTTCCATGCATTTCTTCTTTTTCTTCTTTTTCTGCGTTTTCTGTCTTTCTTTCCTTTTTTTCTCTCTTTCTTTCTTTCTGTTTACAATTTTTTCACTGCCAATTCAACTTTTCAAATACAAGTCGATGTTGTACGGTATGTCAAATCTATTTATCTATAAAACTGTTTATATTGTATTTTGTCTGAGGAAGGCATAGCATATTGTTAATATGATATCCCTGAAATATATATAATGAAATAAATATGGTTTTATAAATATAGTTTCCATTTATTTAATATCGTAAATATACTCCAAATACTTGTCGAGTGCTTTTATATCAGTTATTAATATTTACTAGTTGTAACCCAACAATTTAAATATAACTTTCCATATATATATATATATATATATATATGTATATATACATATATATATGTATATATATGTATATATATATATATATATACTTGTGTATAATAGTAGCTATGGTGCTTCCATAGGCGGTATGCCAAAATTAGCACTCAATATTCAGCAGAGTTCAGTGTAGGTAGTATAAAGCAAACGAAAATTCAGTGATACATCTGGACACAATTTATTGCGTGTTACAATTGTTTCGCCGGCAGTTAGCTCTAGACAATGTCCGTGCATGGATCTGGCTGATTCTACGGCTGCAGGTTCTCTCAGACACAGGTAGTTCGTTCGGAGCAAATGTTATCACTGGAGCGTTATCATCAAATAACCCCCTCAAATAACGTCTTCCACTCTTGTCATGCCATTCGCTGTTGTTACTCCACGTCATCTTACGTTCTGGTCACTATTTACTGCTACACGGTTCATCAACCATTTTCCGTCCGACACACTTCAATGGAGTCATGCTGGGTTCGGTATTTCACACGTCTGTTCACACTCCAGACCATGCACCCACACATACAAATACACACACACATATACACAGACATGCAGACACAGACACATGCGTGCATACACATATGTACTCATACATGCGTAGACACACACAACCCGACTCATATATATATATATATATACACACACACACACTCTCCCTCACTTCCACAGACCCAGACACACCCACTTCTAGATTCAGACCGCCACATGCTAGCTAAAGTCGCGCCATATATCCGGTCCGATAGGTACGGCCCACGCAAACATACACATATACACACGCGCACACATACCTACGCACAACCTTATATACATATATATATATATATATACATATATACACATACGTACACAAAATTACACACACACAAACACACACACATATATATATATATATACAAAAAACACTACATGCATACGCACACCCACACATATACATACATATACACATGCAGACATATATACATCTACATATACATACGCACACTGACTGCCACATGCAGACACCTGCACATATGCGTATTTGCTTACACACTCATGTTTCCACATATACATATATAAACAAAACCGTAAATTAAAAATACATTATATAAAAAAAAACACAATATACCATAAAATAACGGTAAAATAACATAACATAACATATCAATATAGTATACAATATAATAATATATATATATATATATATATATATATATATATATATATATATATATATATATACTTTCACACACATTCATACATACATATACGGATATATACAATGGATATATGATAAAATAATAAAAATGATAGTAATAAAATGTATATATAATCCATATATGATCATCCGTACACATTCCCGTGAGATGTACATAAACATATACATGTATACACAAATACACATACACATATATAGAGCCCCACATATACATACACCCGCACCCACACATATATATATACACATACGCACCCACATACACACATATACTCATACGTAGCTATACGTACATACACACATATATATATATTTATACACATACACACACACACTCCGCCACATGCGTACATACATGTACATGCATGCACACACGCGCGCTCATTAGCTCATGCATATACGTACACATGCCCATATACACATCCCCATACACACCCACGTATATATATATCTACATACACACACACATACATATACCTACGCACAGGTCCACACATAAAACACCCAAATATAAACACAATAGGATAATAAAATAAAATAAATTTACAATATTTTAGAATACATTAAATCTGTATGTAACGTCACAAATAGATACATAAAAAAACAGGTAAATAAAAAAGGGGAGGAGAAGGTGCGTGTATCCATGTGATATACCACACACAGGTAGTATGAGGTGCAAACTTGGGTCCGTACATAGAACAAGTAACAGTAACAGAACAATAATAGAACAATAATTGTTTCTACTTTAGGCACAAGGCCAGCAATTAACCAGTGCATTACTGGTACTTTGTTTTATCGACCCCGTAAGGATGAAAGGCAAAGTCAACCTCGGCGGGATTTGAACTCAGATCGTAAAGGGACGTAACTATGCTGGAAAGCATGGCGTCCGACCCTCTACTGATACTGCCAATCCAGAACAATAATGACAGTTATAATCATTGTTCCAAAGTGGAACATGTGGAGAGTCACGATTGATGGGGTACACATTCAAGGGAAAGCCCGGCCTGGTCGCCATGGGGCATGGCACCGTGGCTGGTGTGTGCTGTTCTTTATGTTTGGGGTATCAGACCGGGCGGCCGTGGGCCCCGTGTTAGCCGGTCTCGGCCCAGGCGATGTATCTGCCCAATGTTTTGTGCTCGGTCAGGTGCGCCCCTGGTTTACATATGTTTGCTTCATGGGTCGCACAATGTCATCGGGGCATGGCGTCAGGTCCCCTAATCCCGTTGGGCCGTTCGGGTCTGTGCGTACCCGTTCCCATGCCCCCGGCCTGCGCCACCCGGAGAATTCCATGCTGCAAATGTGCATCTTCGCTGGTGTCTGCAGGTCATGATAATTTCAGACTTCTGGTTGACCGCGTCATCTTTCAGTCTGACTATCTCCATGGCCTCGTGTAGGCATAGTCGGCACTTTCTACGTCCGGCCGAATATGCCCTCGCATGGCGAACGATACTCCATTCCAGGGCGTACGGAGTGCCTTGGTCTTTCAGGTCCCACACCAGGTCCGCTAACCTAGTGGAGTGCCTTTTGCTACGGTTCCTAAAAGAATTCGTGTGATTATACATCTGCGATTTAAAGGTCGTGAATGTTGCGTGAAGTAGGTGCGATGCGCGTTTTGGGTTGTAACCACACACTTGTATATTAGGTCCTTCATCAGCCATTTTCCCTGTAGGGGGCACTGGGTACCCGTTCTGCAGTTACAAGTTCTGTTGTCCATTCTTACGTATCCGATGTCCGGGCCTCGATCTGTTATGGCCCTCTCAAGGTTCTCAGGGTGTTGTTCCGCCGACACTGTTGTCTCCCCCATGCCACTATTTCCCTCTCGGCGTTGGATCACATCACCCTTCGCGGGCGCTTTGGTCGCCTCGGGATCCGAGTTGTCATTTGAGGACCCGTCCCTGGGTGGTTCTCCGCGCTCAGAAAGACGGTCATTCTGTCGCCTCTGTTGATGGCCAGTGTGCGCCATCTTCACTGCGTTAATTTTAGCCATGTAGTCGGCCATGTTAGGTGCTGTGGAGAAGGAAAACTTCACCGTGTGGCGGTTGAAAATTGTGTGGTACTTGTTCGTCGGCGGAAAGCACCTATCCAACGCTCGGACAAAAATTCCTGGCAGGTTGGTGCATACATGTTTGGAGTAAGGCGCATTAAACCAAGTAACGGCCTTAGATCTGTTCCTTCGTGTGCGTGGATTCTTGTTGGTGTGTCCTGGATCCGATGTCTGTCCTGTGCTCTGCCCAACCACAATTACATCCCGTGTGTTGTCTCTATCTATTTGCTCGCTATGGGCGTCGGGGTTATGCTCTACAGTTATAAAGTTACGTCGTTCTATGTTGTCAGCTATGCATCTATTCCCCTTAGGCCTATGTGATGCTGCTGTCGGTGCTGTACCACTACAACCAGGCTGGGCGTGCTCCCTGGCGTGTGCCTCGTCCGTATTTGTCGATGTCCTGTCCCTGGTCCCAGTTGCCGCGGAGCATGCAGTGTGCGTTCCAGGCCCATGCCTCTGCGTACTTGGTGGTCTGGCTCCTATGGGTGCCTTTGTCCTATCTCCGGTCGGTCATGCGTCATAAATGTTAGTGGTGTTGCTATTTGTGTTCCTAGAGACTGCTACCGGGTCATTTCTTCTACCTAAGGAGGCGCCCCCGCTATTGGCATTTATGCACGCCTCATCACTTGACTCTTCTCTGACGGGGGTATATAGTATGGTGTCTGTGTAACCGGCCCTGCGCAGTGCCTCATTATAATATTCGGTGTATTGTTTAAACACGTCTGCGTTCGACGACAGGGTGGATACGCGTTTGGATACCCCTTTAATTATGGCTTCTATGACTGACTTAGGGTGATTCAATTGCCTATTCACATATTGCAGGTTTTCGTTGGGCTTATGGTACGGTCTGTGGATTCCTGTATTCATTTCCAAGGTAACGTCCAGGAAATTGACCGTCTTAGTGCTAGGATCTATTGTCACGGATAAGCCGTGTTGTTTAAAAAAATGCGCTATGCGCTTCCTCATACGCTCCATCTGACTGGGGTTAAGGGAACTGAAGGTGAAAAGTGCGTCGTCTCTGTATATTCCACCTCCGATCCCCGCGATCTCCTTCGTTAGCCTATGGATGAGATATATCCCCACAAGGTCGGTCACCTGCGCCGAGTCACTCGACCCCATGGTGATATCGAAACTGTCGGGTTTGTCCTTCCTCTCCCATAACTTGTCTTCGAATCTAATTAGCGTCTTTCAGGCTGCTACTATGAGGTTGGTCTCGTCCCTAGTGAGGCTAAATCTGGCCATGGCGCTTATGAGGGCCTTATTGACTAGTATTGGAGATACTGACGCGTAATAGTTATCTATGTCTAACTGAATAAAATGTTATTGTTGTTTGTCACCTATTAACGAATATATATATATATATATATGAATAACAGGAAGCTGGACTGGTGTAAATCCTTGAAAGGTTTATTATACTATGATAATTTCAATGACCGGGTTCCATATGAATCCGGTGATATCATCAGATATTCGACATATGACAAAGGAATATGTAAAAACCATGGGCCGAAAAATCAGAGACAGAGAGGACGACTGGCCAACTAGCTGCCTTCACCTCGGCCAGTCGCCCTCAAAGTGATGGCTACTCGATCTGCTAATGACCATCTGGTGAGGGGAGAAGGCTTACAATGTACTACCACCTCTCCGTCAAAGAATAAAAAGGGGGAAGAAAGAAAGAAAGAAAGAAAGAAAGAAGAAAAAAGAAAGAAGTCAGCGTAAGGGTCACACTACAGTCAAGCTAGAAAACGCCGTGAAAAATGTTATTCTAAAGAATCTATATTTTAACAAAGGCATATATAATGGGTGTCTGTATGGTCTAATGTGTGAACAGAAAATTGGAACGTTAAACTTATTTTTAATGTTGAGCACTTCCAAATGTAATATTGAACAGCGGTCCTCAATGTTACACTTCAGTGTACAGCTATTGTCAGCATGGGATTAAGTTATCTACTTACCATTCGGATTTTGGCTGCTCTGCGCTTTGTCTACCGCGCTCCCGATGCTGCTTCCCTGTCGGGAATATTCGGATTCCGATAAAATTATACTAAAACATGTATTTTATTGACTGAATTCTCTACTCTATACCTCAGGACTTTTTGTGTGACTCACACTGAATTCAGAGACCCGAAATTTACACTAGGTACCACCTGTTACCATTCCATCTCTTCCATCCTCTATATCTATATGTACAACCTGTATTATCTTACTACAACTTGATCTATATTGCATTTCCCCTTTGCTCTGATTCCTCCGATATGTTCTTATATACTTCCGTCTTACTACATCACTACCCTAGCTATGAAGACGTTTTATTTATGTATTTTACTTTTTACTTTTATTAGTTTATTAATGTATTTTTATCAATGTATTCTTTATCTTTGCATTTTATCTTTGTATCTTGCTTTTATTTATTTGTAACTTTCCTTACTCAGGTCATTATGCACCTTTCATAGCCCCCTACCCACCAAAGAACCACACTACTTATAACCCGGACTAACTGGGACTTTAAAATAATTATAGTCTATTTGCACTCTTTATTGGGTTTTGCTACCTTCGATTGATGTGGTGACTTTTCCCGGCTGCGCGCTGGGCGCTCGGAAAGTTCAGCCTTCCTTGAGTGCTTGGAAAAATAAATTTCCCCTCTTTCGGTAAACGAAATTACTCGGAGCGGATGCTTGGCCCCGGTCCCACCGCGCCGCCTGTTTTTGACCGCCATATTATACCTGTTTGACCGCCATATTATACCACTTATACCTAAAAACTCCAGGCTTAGGCATAATTGTTAGCTGTATCATGCCTCCCTCTACTGGCACGTAAATAAACCCCTCATGTGTGAATTAATAGTATTCGTTTGGTATTGTCGATGGCCTGTCGAAATTGTAAACTTCCCGCTAGCACACCCGGGGCCTAGGGTAGCTACGTTCCTAGAGTACTCGGAAAAATTAATTTCCATTTCTTTCGCTGGACGATACCACTCGAAACTGGCTGACATGTGGTTAGGAGGTGCTGGCTGGGATTCACAATCGAAGGCTTTAATCTTTATTCTATATCCCACCCTGATATCTTATCGAGATTAACCTTTTCATATGTAAGTTCATTAAATCAATATTTTATTTATTTCCCAATTTTCAATTTATTATTTTTTAATTTAATTTCATCCTATAACTCGTAACATAAGTTTAACGTTCCAATTTTCTGTTCACACATTAGAACATACAGACACCCATTATATATGCCTTTGTTAAAATATAGATTCTTTAGAATAACATTTTTCGCGGCGTTTTCTATCTTGACTGTAGTGTGACCCTTACGCTGACTTCTTTCTTTTTTCTTCTGTCTTTCTTTCTTTTTTTCTTTCTCCCCCTTTTTTTATTCTTTGACGGAGAGGTGGTAGTACTTTCTAAGCCTTCGCCCCCTCACCAGATGATCATTAGCAGATCGAGTAGCCATCACTTTGAGGGCGACTGGCCGAGGTGAAGGCAGCTAGTTGGTCAGTCGTCCTCTCTGTCTCTTATTTCTCGGACCCATGGTTTTACATATTCCTTTGTTATATGTCGAATACCTGATGATATCACCGGATTCATATGGAACCCGGTCATTGAAATGATCATAGTATAATAAACCTTTCAAGGATTTATACCAGTCCAGCCTCCAGTTAGTTTTATTTATAATTAACTCCGTATTCGCACCACCAACTACACAAACGAAGACAGGTGAACTGCACTACGTTGAGTACTCTCCACAATATTACACCAAGATTGACCATGCGGAATGACCAATTCTATCCAGTGGTGAACCAACAAACTTAAAGAAATATATATACATATATATATATATATATATATATATATATATATATAGTAATAATAATAAATTTGAAGAATAAAATCCAAAGAGGGCTCGATAAGGATAAATATATATCAAATATATAAGAACCGTAGAGCAAATATTTATTAAAATAACAGATTAAAGTTTAAGCAAAGAATCGCTGCTTTCACCCTTAACGGGATCTTCTGAAACTAACAAAGTCAATCTGTAAACGCAGAACTGGATATTTAAAAAAACGTTGCAACCGGAGGAAGACAGGAAGACGATACTTTGTTTCGAGGAAACGTTCGCTGGCAAAGAACGGGGAAAAACAAATATAATACGTCATTAATAGGAGCAGTGAAAAACAATTACACGCAAAGACAGAACCACGTTTATGGTATAAAAGAGGTCGTAGACTAATGTTCTCTTAGGTGGTGCATAGAGACGTTCTCTGGCAATGAACGAGAAAAACGAAGATAATACGTCATATATGGAGCGTGGAGAACAATAGCACGCAAAGACAAAACTACGTAAATGGTATAGCAGAAGTCGTAGACTAAAATTCTAACAAGGAGACCGAATGAATCACCGCTACAGAGTTAAGAACAAAGTAAATAAATACAATACAGAAGTAATAGAAATAAATAAATACATACACGCAAACAAATACGTACATACACAAGCATACGCAAAAACTTACCATAGGTATACAAAACCACGCACATATAAATATATGTGTGTGTATGCGTGTATACAAATAAATAAATAATTATATAAACGTATATAAATGTATACGTATATAACTAGCGCACACACATACCAACATGTAAATACACGAATGTTCGGAGACGTAAGTCAACCAAAACATGAAGTACACATATACACACACCCTACATACGTACGAACCAACATACTCACACAGACGCAAAACTCCCGTATACACATAGCCAAACCATATGTACCAGAATATATAAAATTATACGCCATAACAATCAAATATACGTACAAGAAAGTATACGTACCTTCACAAAACATACGGGTAATATATACTTACCTATGCAAATAAGTAATGGTATAAACAAAACATATACTTAGCTCCCACATCAAGACGTAAAATATCCACGTATAGATCGTACTATCCGTTAGGGTATAACGTGGGGCTGTAATACAGGAAAGTTTTGTGCAAATTCGTTACCACGAACCAAAGTATCGTCTTCCTGTCTTCCTCCGGTTGCAACGTTTTTTGAAATATCCAGTTCTGCGTTTACAGATTGACTTTGTTAGTTTCAGAAGATCCCGTTAAGGGTGAAAGCAGCGATTCTTTGCTTAAACTTTAATCTGTTATTTTAATAAATATTTGCTCTACGGTTCTTATATATTTGATATATATTTTCCTTATCGAGCCCTCTTTGGATTTTAGTCTTCAATTTTATTATTATTAATATATATATATATATATATATATATATATATATATATATATATATGTATGTATATGTGTGTGTGTGTGTGAGTGTGTGTGTGTGTGTGTGTGTGTGTGTGTGTGTGTGTGTGTGTGTGTGTGTGTGTGTGTGTGTGTGTCTATCTATATATATATATATATATTATGAAGAGAGAAGAAACATTTAGATATAATTAGTAATAAGATGTATCATACCTAAACTGCTTCTAGATTCCTCGACTACGTAGTTTCGTGGCATAATCAAAAACAATACATCATAGAGATATAGAGCTTTTGTGAGGTCTGCCGACTTATCAAGAGCTCTGATACTGGTTCAGTCTAATCTATTCGGATTGGTTTGTCCCAGTTATTCATAGAGCAACATCGGTTAAGGTTGGCACCATTAACTCAAGGATGGATGTGGATATATTCATGTATATGTGTGTGTCCGCATGTATCTGTGTGTTTCTCAATATATTGTTTATAACTCCCTCTGGTCGAGTAATCTTTGAAGTGTAGTGACTGCTGGAAAGCTGCCATTACTCATACTTCTCGTCTCCTTAACCACCTCTTCTACGGCCTCGATATAAATACCCCCTCCGCCTCCGTGGTATTTTTTTCAGGGTTATAAGGGGCTTAGCTCTGTTTCTTGACCGTTGTATCACGTGACTGACTCCCCCTCCGCCTTTTGGGATTCTATCTCACATCTTATAGACGTGTTCTTGAGGCTAGTAAAATGAGGTATCCTCTTGATAAGTCGGCAGACCTCACAAAAGCTCTATATCTCTATGATGTATTGTTTTTGATTATGCCACGAAACTACGTAGTCGAGGAATCTAGAAGCAGTTTAGGTATGATACATCATATTACTAATTATATCTAAATGTTTCTTCTCTCTTCATAATGTACTTTTAGCTCTGATACTGGTTCAGTCTAATCCATTCGGATTGGTTTGTCCCAGTTATTCATAGAGCAACATCGGTTAAGGTTGGCACCATTAACTCAAGGATGGATGTGGATATATTCATGTATATGTGTGTGTCCGCATGTATCTGTGTGTTTCTCAATATATTGTATATATATATATATATAGTTGTTATATAGTAAGGTGGCTTCACAATCGATCTATCTCTTATTGAAACATGTGTCGTGATTAAATGATTGGAATTTTAGCTTGCCTTCAGATTTTCATTTTGATATATATATATATATATATATATATATATATATATATATATATATATATATATATACGCACATTGAATCAACATTCATAATGGAAGTTGAAATTTGAAATGATTTCAAATACAACCGCAGAAAACTTATTTTTACTCGATATAGGTACACGTGTTTTTTTTTCCTCTTAGTTATCATTTCAATAATTGATAATGATGTGTCGCGTAATATTTAACAAGACTGTAACTGTTTTAAGATCGGAAAGAGAACATGGGTTTTGTGTCTAGGAGCATTGTAAACTTTTTTGTCGTTATTTCATATATAATCGGAAATTGGCACCAACACTCTTAATAAGTGTTAATAGATATTACAAAAGTAACTATTAATTAATTCACTGCTGATCAACTGAGTACGAATCTCTAAGATATTTCAGATAAATATTACGTGACTTACATCATTTAATTACAAACACTATTTCTAAAAGTACCTCACGCGTGAACTTATAACTGAAGCTTATCTCTCGTTAAACTTCAGATATGAGATTGAGCCATAATATTAGTTTTGTGTTAAGGGAACAAATGATCTGCGGAGCGGTCGTACTTATGTTAAATTATGATTTACACATACACAGACACATATAGATAGAAAGATATGGGGAGAGATAGATAGAGCCATGGGTTTGGATGGACAATCACAAGTAAAATTGTTCAATACCAAAGTAGAAAATAATAAATACTAGCTGACGTACCCAGCTTCGCCGGGGTAAACAGATGATAAGAGAAGACAGGTAAAAGAGAAAATGACTGTATTGGATGTTTTTCTGGTTACAGTATGAGGCGAGTCCGTGGTGTCTGTGTGATACAAAATACAGTTTAAAAAATCTGCCAGATATACCAGATTCTTCGTTGTACCGTTTGTGCATAGTATATGAACAATTCTAGGTGCTCCCACCTAGAATAGTGACCTCTAGGAGATTGTTCATCTTCTGCCTGACTGTAAAACGTGTATCATTGCATAGACGTGGTTGTTCCACGTTTCTGAAAAGGATGATGGAAGTTCCAATCTTTTATATTATATGTAGATATAGATATAGATAATTAATATAAAAAATGTCCGTCAATGTAAAAAAGGTCCCTATTTACTTGAAATGGTTTATACAAATGCCAAATTAATATGGATATGGATAACCAGCTTATCTATAAGTGGTCAGTTATAATAATAAAACAACAAATTATATGACACAAAAATTTATTCAGTAATTTCCAGGCTCTTAGCCACAGAGTAATAGACAGTCAATATTACCCAGAGTTCAACTCGGGGAGGTGGCCTGGTTTGAACTCCAAATGGCGGATCCTTCTACTTCGAAAATAGAATCGTTTTTCAATATTACTCTAGCCCTGGCCGGCCATAGGCACCAAACGTTTTGCCAGACTCAGCATATGATGAGGTTTTATTACCACTGCTATCAGAAGCGATAAATTTGAAGGCAATTTCTACCAATACTTGTTGGTTTTTATTGCTCATTATCGACAATAAATGACATTGAACAGAAATGATAACTCTGTCAAAGCTCACAATACAGATCAAAGGACACCAATGTCTGAATCATTTACGTCGAATATTCATAGCAGTGAAGGCAATTTCTACCAATACTTGTTGGCATTTATTGCGCAACATAGCAGTGAAAGCAATTTTTACCAATACTTGTTTGCTTTTATTGCTCATAACGACATTAAATGACATTGAACATAAATGATAACTCTGTCAAAGCTCACAATACTGATCAAAGGACACCAATGTCCGAATCATTTACGTCGCTTATTGATAGCATTAAAGATATCATATATCAGCTCAAAGCTTCATTATAGACAATATTCAGGGTTGCAAATTTTACACCTTCAGGATGGCACACTCGAGATGTAGCAACATACAGTTGCCCATGGCTGAATGCTGGATAATTCAAGTAGACACCGACTCGCTTGAAAGTCTGTCCCTGTGCCTTGTTGACAGTCATGGTGAAGGCCAAATTGACGGGAAACTGTCTCCTTTGCCAAATGAATGGCAGCAGATCTTCACTTGGACTCTCAGCATCATCCTCGGAATGAGAACCGAGTCCTCTCTGCCTGGGAGTTTAGCTTCTAAAACTCTTCCGTTAATCAATCTCTCAACAATTAATCTGGTACCATTGTAAAGACCCATTTTATGATTGATATTTCTAAGCAATATAATCGGCAAGCCCTTTTTCAACCTCAAAATATGTGGGGGGAATCCAGGTATTTGAAGTGAATTCACATAGTCAGTCGGAACATCCATATTGTTCTGCTGATTAGGCTCCATTGCATCCGAACTGACAGTCAACCTTTCCTCTCCAGGAAACATTCCGGCTACTTGTGAATTTATTTCATCGACCGTTGCATTCGTAACGCGTTCCCATATCCAGGAGATGTTCTGCCAAAAAGCATTCAAATTAGGGAACACCCAGTCAATCAATGCTTGGCGGTCCAGTGGCATGACCAAATGATCTGGGATTCTTAATCTGATTATCACCAACGTGGTGGAATATTGCTGAGTGGTGGAATATTTGCGCAGTAATCTATCTCGGACTGCTTGATCACTCCAAATACTTTGTATTTTAAACTCCGGTGACTCCTCATCATCCGGCATTCGCAAGCGTTCTAGTTGAACTGCTCCTTTATACCAGCACATTGTGGTCCACGTCTTTTCGTGCCTCCAAAGCAATGCTCCACAATGTGGACACTCTGCTCGTTCACCAATCTGAAAATGACACGGTTGCCATGATCCATTTTTAATATGATCCGTTCGCCTTCTAGCCTCTTTAATGGAATGAGGAGCACTTTGGCGACACATTCTCTGAACTGCTGTATTGCGCTGGCGCTGTTCAGCCAGCTGCTCTTCATCCATCTCAGCACGCCGTTGCTGCAGAATTCCGGCCATCTGCTGATGATGCTCAGCCAGTTCGTCTTCAACCATTGCAGCACGCCGTCGCTGCTTGGCTCCAGTGTTTCGTTGGCTTGTTCAGCCAGCTCCTCTTCATTCATGGCGGCACGTGTTCGCCTCTGAAGTTCGGCGTTCCGATGGCGCTGTTCGGCCCGTTTTTCTTCATTGCTGGCTGCACGCCGTCACCGCTGTAGTTCACTGTTTGATAAAGTCTAATTGCTTTTATTATCAGTATTCATTTCGAGCAATTGTCAAAAAATGACACAATAATAAATATAAAAGATGTCCGACAATGTAAAAAAAAGGTCCCTATTTACTCCCTTCACAACTCTGTGTATGTTAGACTGACAGACAGGCACACAGACAGATAAACTGCGTGGCGATTGTGGAACGCCACACACATACACGCATGGAAACGCGCACACGCACGCAAACTTACACGCGCGCACACGCACGCAAACTTACACGCGCACACACTCACACGAGTTGATAGTTTTTACTTTCTGTGGAACGCTGCACGCACGCACACACACATAAACATACGCGCACGTACATACACACGCACGCATGTTATTGCTTTACTTCCCCTCTTATTTCCACACATATCACTCTACACTGACACATATACATAGTGTATGAAACACAGCGTTCACACTCTCCCCTCTCACTCCCTCATTGGCATTTTGCATATTAATTTCAGTTTAGCGTTGTTGAAGTGGGCAGAGTCGTTTGAAACCTATGAACCAATGATAATCGAGAATTATGACACACGGAATAATGACATTCTTGAAATTAATATATAGATTTATTACATTACTAAGATTTGAAATGTAGTCTTTTTGAATCTAAATGACTATTATAATAATTGTTCTACTTTTGGCACAAGTCCAGCTATTACCCCAGCGCATTACTGGTACTTTATTTTATCGACCCCGTAAGGATGAAAGCCAAAGTTAACCTCGACGGGATTTGAACTCAGACCGTAAAGGGACGTAACCGATACTGCCAATCCACCGTATTGAACCGTAATGAACAACCACTATGAATGTTAATTGAAAAAGTCAGGTAAAGCTTCCCTGGAGACGGCAAAAACTTCAAGGACTCAAGCCACGCATATCTCGAATGTGGGACTAGGCCGTTAAACGTTATGCTGAGCTGTACCAGGTCTTCATTAAGAAATCTCTCCAGGAGTAGGTCACTCTCATACTAAAAGCGTGCGACTTCGTTTGCATCCAATGATGTAGACCAATTCTTCTTTTGGGGCAAATGCATTCGATGTCAGAGAGTGGGATTGGCCCCGTGCAAAGCTACTCCTTACTTAAAAAAAGCTTTAAGTACAGGTCTTGCTTGATATGTAATATTTCTTTCCGAAATTACTGACCATAGATAAGTCCCTAGCAGGATTAAAACGCCACATCGTGATGTACATTCTTAAGTATCAAGCTGTGGCATTATTTGAAATTGAGTTAAAAGAAGAGGACAAGGAGAAATGTATTGGCACATAGAATTGACTGGAAGAAGGAAATAAAGAAAGACGATGTGCATCACAAGTTTACACACACTCACTTTCACCCACATCAGCTCTCAAACCAGCAAAATAGTTTCGCACGATTTAGTTGAAAATACCATTTTAAAATGCTGGATAGTGCAAACAAAAAATAAGTCTTTCTGTCGGTATGATGTGTGTATGATGAAACAAACAGCACAGATAGAAGAGCGAAAGAAGACAAATAAAAGAATATAAAGGGATAGTGGACCTCAAAGTCTGGTGCCCATCCTAATTAGAAAGCTACTAATAGCTTTGATAATGTTAAAGAAAAACACATTGTTGTCTCTTACATTTTTATATGTATTGATTAAACCTAAAGTTAGCGTATATATATATAAATATATATAGATAGATAGATGTGTGTGTATCTATGCACATGCAGATGAAAATATACCTGTTTATATATATGTGTAGTTATATATACATTTATCTAAACATATAATAATATATAATAGTATAATTTATATATATATATATATATATATATATTTTATTTTATAGAAGGAGCTTCTACAGGACTAGTACTGTTTCATTCAGATGAAATCTTCAGGAAGCTGGGTGTCATATTTAGTTCTGGTATTTATACATTTAGGTAGTGGTAAGGGAGGGGTGGTAGCTGGGGTGGGGGGATTAGGGGGGTAGAATGGTATTTAGATACACAGGACCACAACATGGCACAGGCCGTTTTTTCTTTGGGGAGTGGTCAATTAGCCAGAGTGCTTTTTTGAAATAAATAAATAAGTAAATAAATAAATAAATAAATGAATAAATAGATAAATGAATAAATAAATAAAGAAAATAAATAGAATAAAATAGAAAAAAAATAAGTAAAAACCCCAAGAATAGTAATTCAACAGTTATATAGTAGGGAAATTTTTTTTTAGGTGGGTTGGTAATAGAAGTTAAACAAGACCGAATCGACTTAGAAACTTCCCTTTACTACCCGTACCACAAACCTAATGAATCCCTTAGATATATAGACGTTAATTCTAACCACTCCAAAAATATATTAGACAACCTAGTGAAAAGTGTCTCCATTAGGATATCTAGCCTCGCCGCCAATGAAGATATCTTTAGAGCAGCAGCCCCCTATTACAACGAGGCCCTGGCCCGCAGCGGCTTTAGAGATAAGATCACCTACCTTAGTATAGCCCCACGCCCACCCAGGAAGAATAGGCGAAGGCACATTAGCTGGTACAACCCCCCCCCTTCAACCGCGAAGTCTCAACACCTGTAGCTAAAATTTTCTTCACTCTCTTACAAAAACACTTCCCCACCCAACATAGGTACTATACAATCCTTAATAAGAATACCATTAGACTCTCTTACTCTACCACACCTAATCTAGCTAGGAACTTAGCCAACAATGACATCAAGAAGCTAAATAAGTCTACTTTTTCCGAAGCCCATCCAGCAACCGATGGCAATTGCAATTGCCCTGATAAGACTACCTGCCCTCTCAACAACAACTGTCTAAAAAAAGATCTCGTGTATATATGCGATGTACTCTCAGGCCCCGATGAAAAAAGAAACTCGTACATCGGGATGACTTCTAACAGTTTTAAGACTCGCTGGTACGCACACACACATTCGTTCCGGCGCCCAGACAAATCTAACCAAACTACACTCGCCGCCCACATCTGGCACCTTAAAAGGAACTCCATCCCCTTCAAGACCCAATGGAGACTACTCCAGAGAGCGCGATCCTACACGGGAGGCCATAATTGCTGTGACCTCTGTATCTCCGAGAGCTATGAGATTCTATTCGCCAAAGGCCCTCTCCTCAACAAGATCTCGGAACACTCCCCTAATTGCATGCACAAGAACTATGCAAATTACAAAAACTACAGACCCACCCGGCCCCTCCGACTGACCCCCCCCCCATATCACCACCCCACCCCCGCCCCCCATCCCAATTCCGTCCCTCCATCTCTCATTATTACCTTCTTTCCTCACCTCTATCTCTCATTATTACCTTCTTTCCTCCCATCCAGGTCTTATATATTGTGTTGTATGCCTCTGAGTAAAGTTCCGTGGCCGCACATAAAAATTCACGTATATACCTGCTCATGTTTGCATACGTGCAGTTATGAACTGCTGCACGTACACGTTCGTGATTTTTTTATCTATTTATCTGTATATTTATTTATTTATTTATTTATTTAGTTACTTTATTTACTTATTTATTTATTTATTTATTTACTTGTTTATTTGTTTATCTATTTGTTTGTGTGTTAGTTAACTCATTCATTTATTTGTTAATTAATGAGTGAATGATTAGGTAATGAATAGATAAAAGATAAAAGATAGGTAACGAATAGTGAATGGTAAATAATAAATAGTAATTAATTACTTGATGATAATATTGATAACTTAGTAGTGATATTAATTATTTTAATCCTCTATCAGGCCCAGTTTAAAATTAAAAAATTTAAAATTTAAAATTTGTCCAACTACTTTTTCCCATTATATTATAGACACATGTATGTGTGCGAACGAGTGCGTGTTTGTGCATATGCGTTTATGTGTACTTATTTGTATGTATGTATGTGTATGTATGCGTGTGTGCTTGTATATGTGTATGTGTATGTATGTATATATGTATATATATATATATATATATATATATATATGAGATTATATATGTATGTGTGTGTATGTGTGTGTATATGTATATATGTATATATGTGTGTATGTATGTGTTTGCGTGTGTGTGTACGTATGTGTATGTATGTGTGTGCATATGTATGTATGTGTATGTATAGTATAGTTTATACCGAGAGACATACATACATGTATGTGTGTATATATATATATATATGTATATGTGTATACGCACGTGTGTATGTGTAGATATATATATATGTGTGTATGTGTATGCGTGTGTGTGTATATATTTGTGTGTTTGTGTTTTTTCTCTTGTGTGTATATATATATATATATATATATATGTGTGTATATATGTGTGTGTGTGTGTGTGTGTGTGTGTATGTATATCTCTCTCTCCCTCTCTCTCTCTCTATATATATATACACAAGCACACGCATGTGTATGTGTATGTATGTATGTATATATATATATATATATGTGTATATATGTATATATGTATATATATATATATATATATATATATATATATATATATATATATATATATATATATATATGTATATATGTGTGTGTGTATGGGTATGCATTTATATATATGTGTGTGTATGTGTTTTTGTATGTGGTTGTGAGTATGTAAATATATTTTATTCTTTCCATTCTACAAAAAACACTCTGGCCACCTGTGGCTTGTATGTTAACTTGATCACTCACCTCAGTCTGTGCCATGATTCGGTCTTGTTAAATGTTTAATTTCTATTACCAACCCACCTAAAAAATTTCCCTACTATATATCTGTTGAATTACTATTCTTGGGGTTTTTACTTATTTTTTTTTCTATTTTATCCTATTTATTTTCTTTCTTTATTTATTCATTTATCTATTTATTCATTTATTTATTTATTTATTTACTTATTTATTTATTTCAAAAAAGCACTCTGGCTAATTGACCACTCCCCAAAGAAAAAACGGCCTGTGCCATGTTGTGGTCCTGTGTATCTAAATACCATCCTAACCCCCCCCCGCCTCCACCCCTCCCTTACCACTACCTAAATGTATAAATACCAGAACTTAATATGACACCCAGCTTCCTGAAGATTTCATCTGAATGAAACAGTACTAGTCCTGTAGAAGCTTCTTCTATAAAATAAAAAAAATTTACTCTGCCATGTATTGAGTACCTTACTTACTTTGGTTATCCCCGACTCAACCCGGGACCTACGTATATATATATATATATATATATATATATATATATATATATATATATATATAAAGAATTAGTATATCTACCAACATATTTATACAGATGTATACTTACGCTACCAAAGATATAGGTTTTGTCTTAGTAACTTTGTGGTTCAATACAAAGAAATGTAGAACGATTATATAAAAGACGTAAAATAAGAAAATTATAGTAATTAACTCACTTACTTAAATTTCACTCCAACTAATCAGTTTCTGAAAGGGGATATACATAGTCTTCAAATGGAGACCATGGAGAATCCTTTCTTTATCAGGAGTCATTCCTGGCGATGCGCGGACACAGGGATCGTATACAAAAACAATTCAGTGGATGGAAAAAAGCTAGCGCGGACTACATTCCAAGCCATTGAAAACTTCAGTGCCTTCCTTTATCAGGGAGTCATTCTCGGCTAAGATTCCTGGCGATGCGCGGACTCAGGGATCGTATACAAAAATAATTCAGTGGATGGAAAAAAGCTAGTGTGGACTAAATTCCAAGCCATTGAAAACTTCACTGCCTTCCTGGTCAGTGGCAAATTCAAAAGAATCAATCACCTGACATCGAGGTTAATCAGTGAGGAGTGGGTGTTAAAAAGACAGTAGCCAAATTTAATACTATGAACCATAGTAGTAATTTAGGCAAATTTTCATATATATATAATATATATATATATATATATATATATATATATATATATATATATATATATATATATATATATATATATATATATATATATATATATATATATATATATATATAATATGTTAAATAAGAAAATTATAGTAATTAACTCACTTACTTAAATTTCACTCCAACTAATTAGTTTCTGAAAGGGGATATACATAGTCTTCAATTTTCAACAGAAACTTCAATACTTATATATATATATATATATATATATATATATATATATATATATAAATATATAAGTATTTAAGTTTCCGTTGAAAATTGAAAAAGTCAGAGGAATGATGAGTGCTCTATGTAAGTTACAGAGATAAATTTAATGTATAATAAACAAAACAATATAATCACCTCATTACCAGAGGTTTCCCGAATAAGACGAATACAAGAAACGTCCGCATTTGTTCGTCAGACAAGGTAATTTAAAACATAGTGAAATATTTGAAAAAATCTCTTAAAAAAAGGCAAACGTTTAACGAGCAAAAAAAATATAATATATAAATAAAAGTAATTATACAAGCGATATATAAAAATATTTCACTATGTTTTAAATTACCTTGTCTGACGAACAAATGCGGACGTTTCTTGTATTCGTCTTATTCGGGAAACCTCTGGCAATGAGGTAATTGTATTGCACTGTTTATTATACATTATATATATATATATATATATATAACGAAGGGAGTGTGGTAGGAACCAGGTGGACAATAACGCACCAGAGTATTGAATACTTTGGGCAGTAAAGTGAGTAATAGGAAAATATTCAAGCCCCTGATGGCAGAGCTCAAGCCGTTTCGTCGGGGTCTTGATCATTTTCCTATATATATATATATATATACTACCTGAATTACCCAGCGTTGCCCGGGTTACTTCTGTTCTTATTCAGATTAGTAAACAATAATTATGAAGATATGTCTTCTTTTTTGTCATAATTATTTCAAAATATCTATATTTTATTTTTTAAATATCAAAATTGTAATGATAAATTGTAATATGTGTGAGTGTTGGTACACGCTCACACACATTCACTCTCACATACATATACTAATGCAGACATACATAGACATACATTCACGCAGACAAACGCATAACTTTTCACCTCACCTTTGGTCAGTTGCTACATCTGTGTAAATGTGTGAGTGTATTTAATCACGAACCAAAGGCGTGTCGTTTTCTATTGTTTTAATGCAAATGAAAATAAAAGTTATCACACATACACTCACGCATACATACACTTTCACATACATATACTAAGACACACACACACAGACATACATTCACGCAAACCTATTACTTGTCAGGCACCACATATGTATATGTATGTGTAGATGTGTGTGTGTGAAGGTAATGTGTATGCAACTTACTAACGCTATATGTATGTGTGTGTTCCTCCTCGTATTTTTTATTATAACACCTCGTTGTAAACAATGTTCTTTGTTTTCCGCGTCGTGTAAATGAGAAAAAGTTTCCTCTGATTCCCACTCGGGAACACCCAACGTACAATTGTCCGTGGGAGAAACAAGTCTCTTCCAAGTGAAGTCCGGCCACAGACAGGGTCTGACCCTGGGATTAGTTAATGGACATTGCAAAGTTGACACAAATTGGAAATTGCAGACGTCTGAATAGAAAGGGGAATTCCGCTCCAGATGGAGTGAGAGGTATTCTTGGAATGAAGACGTCATCACCTTTTCCACATCCGGAATTAATTCTTGTCTTGATAACACGTGACATCATTTTCTTTACCACCAGTTGTGTCCCATTGCACAGTCTTGGCGGATCTAGATTCCTAAGCAGCATTACAGGAGTTCCAACTTTAAGTCCTAATATGTAGGGAGGTAGTCTGGGGGACTCCAATGAATTGTGATCCGGGATTGTGTTGACAGACTTGTAAATGTGAAGATTTCCTGGAAGAGACAGCATTAACTGTTCGTTGAGTTTATTAACAGCGATGTTTTTTGGAGCCATTATTGCTCTTTCGCACAGCCAATTGTGAATTTGGTAATTTTCTGTCAAGTTCGGAAACACTTGGTCTTTCAGCTCCTGCACAGAATTAACAATGGTACAAAATGGCCAGACGTCCATTTCTCCGGCAGCATTGAGAGGCACCTTGCCATCGCCAAGTGTCATAATGTCCTGTGCAAACCTGGCGGACATGTGATCACAGTGTAGTTGAGCTCTCATATTAGTGGTAAGAGTCAGGGTCGTAACATGTCGCCACAATGGAGAGGATTTAAGGCACGCCTGGACTTCATCTGCCCTGGTGCCTTTGGGAATGACGGGAAGAGTGTGTCCGAAATACCAGACAACAGAAGCGTTACACCTCCCATTGGAGCATGACAATCTCTGATATCTTTAAGGGTTCTATCTACTGTTTCCAGAGCTCCTTTATGAGCCATGGTGTACTCATTCAACATAATGAGATGACACCGTTTGAGGACCTGACCCTGGTCTGAGCTTTTACTGATGTTGCAGGTAGGCGTTTCAGATGTTGCTAGATTCAGGGGCAGTTTAAAAGTCGAGTGCGCTGTCCTGCCACCGGGCAGCAAAGTAGCAGCAATACCAGTGGAGGCAACAGCTACCGCGATAACTGGTACCCTCCATGTCAGAGCACTGCAGTTGTGCCAGACGTATAAACTACCCAGAGAGATCATCTCTGTACTTGAACCATAAATACGAAGGATTACACAATTTACATGTATATAACAATAATTTCAAATAGTATCAATTTTTCTTTGTTCTGTAGAATCAAAGACTGTAAAACGAGTTATTGTTAAATCTTCAACTGATATACTTTGATCTATAGTTTAAGCCGGTGTAGGACGTTACTCTCTCTCTCTCTCTCTCTCTCTCACACACACACACACACACACACACCCTCTCTCTCTGAAGTCGATTTTTCTCTTATAGAGGGCGTAGTACACAACACACAGAGTCAATTATATATATATATAAGTATGTATACGTACATACATATATACATACAGACGTACAGTAGTATGTATATATATATACATACATGCACACATATATATATGTACGTATGGATTTACCGAACATTTATTATAATGCTCGGTGTGTTTGTAAACAAACATCCCGAATTAAGCCGTACAGTGTCTAGCAACCATCGTTGCTCTTTTGTTCAACACTGACAAAGGAAGGATGTACTAGTTTCAAGCTTATTAGCTATCGTCAGCACTGTATACCTTCCTGCCAGATGATTGAACGTCTGAAAGTAAATACTTTCCTTATGCATATTAACGGCTGAGCAGCTTATTTGCATATCGAGTGAGTTAATCGACCGGGCGCACCGTACGGCTTAATTTGGGATGTTTGTTTACAAACACACCGAGCATTAAAATAAATGTTCGGTAAATCCATACGTACATATATATATATGTGTGCATGTATGTATATATATATATATACTACTGAACGTCTGTATGCATATATGTATGTACGTATACATACTTATATTTAAGTAACAGCCGTACTAAGAGTGAGAAATGAAATTTCGTTTCATTTTTTCCGTTTATATAAATATATATATATATATATATATAGGGTATCACTATATTATCACTACATTATTGATAACCTGAAATTTTATATATATATATATATAT
>OZ024740.1:277460528-277488028 GCA_964016885.1 Eledone cirrhosa | reverse complement strand
TATCATCTAAATATCTATAGATATGGTACAATAAAAGTAGAAATGCTAGTGTAATAAAATAACGAGGGAGAAGTAAATACCCATTCCTTGAAATAGACAGGAAAAAAAAATAACAGCCATTATATTATCTCCGTTTTTACGTTATTCCATTCCATGTTTAGATGAAAGAAAACATGCAGAAAAGAACATCGTGAAAATAAACGATTCGTAATTTATATCCTGGAAAAAAGAATATGTATCTATTACTAGGAGTTAAAGTTTTCCGATGAGTAATTAATCTTACCAGTGTATGCATATACAACGTTCTTATTATTATGCATAACCGTAAGAAGCATCGAAAAAGACTTATTCATGTGCAGTTCTTGTAAGCTATACATGTTATATAATTGATAAAGCTTACTTAAATTTTAAAATATTTATGTACATTATGCACCTGCACATAACGGTAGGCATCCATTCATACACATACTATACTTTTTCAATTTTATATATATATATATATATATATATATATATGCGTGTGTGGGTGGGGTCTGTTTATATATACATATATATAAGATTGAAAAAATGTGTGTATGAATGGATGCCTACCGTTATGTGCCGGTGCATAATGTACATAAACATTTTTTAATGTAAGTAAGCTTTATCAATTATATAATATGTATAGCTTCCAAGAACTGCATATGTATAAGTCTTTTTCAATGCTTCTTACGGTTATGCATAATAATGAGAACGTTGTATACTTTTAGGGTATATATATATATATATATATATATATATATTTATATATATATATATATATATATATATATATATATATATATATATATATATATATATATATATAGGAACCAGTAAGACCCCGACGGCTGAGCTCAAGCCGTTTCGACGGTCTTACTGGTTCCTATTACCCACTCTACTACCCCAAGTATTGAGTACTTTGGTGCGTTATGGTCCACCTGGTTCCTTACCACATTTCCTTCGTTATATATATATATATATATATATATATATATATATAATGGAAAAATTTGAACAGGGACAAAACAGAGAGGCAGTACAACGAATGTTTATTAATTTCACGCTCTAGAGAGTGGGGTGTTGGTGGGGAACGACGTTTCGGGCATAAGCCCTTCCTCAGGTGAGAAGTGTGTGGGAACAGAGTTCAAAGGGTGTGTAGGGGAGTGGTGGAGAGACATATAACGAAAGGAAACGGTGCGAATGAAATAAAAAATAAAAATAAAAATAAAAATAAAAATAAAAATAAAAATAAAAATAAAAATAAAGCATGATCAAAATACAAGGAATGAAATAAATTTAAATATAAAAGCATGATCAAAGTAAACTGAAATTAAAAGGGGGGTAAAACAGGTGGTGGAAGGGTGTGGGGTGTGTAGGAGTGGTGGCGGGTGGAGTGGGGAGAGGGAGACGGGGTGTCCGAGCGGGGAGGGCTGAAGGTGGTGTGTGTGTGTAGGTGTACGTGTGTGTATGTGTTTGTGTATGTGAAAGTAAAAGTTGGGGGAAGAACGGGGTTGCATGTTCAGGAAGAGGTTGTGTGTGTGGGGGGTTGTAGGTCGGAGTGTCTGTGCGTGTGTGGATAGAGGGGTGGGGGAGAGGAATCAGGAGGCTGAGGGTGTAAATATGTGGTGGAAAGCACGTGTGTGGGGGGTTTAAGCGTGTTGTGGGTGTAGGTGGCGTGTGGAGAAAAACATTTGTTGGGTGTGTGTGTGGGTGAGTTATAAAGGTGATTACGTAAGAGGATGGTTGAAAAGTTGGTAAAATCCTATGATGTTTACTGGATTCTGTGGTGGTCAAGTTACACATACGAGTATGCCATGAAGAGATGGTCGGAAGAGGAGAGATGTGGGGTGTGCGCGCAACAGGAAGTGGCCAAGCAGTGGGAGTGCTGTGAGGTGGTCAGAGGGAATAGCAGCAGTCGGTCGGTGGAATGGTAAGGGGGCGAGGATGGGCAGGTGTGAAAGTTGGAGTGAGGAGGGTGTGTGTGTGTGTATTAGTAGAGGTGTTAGTGGGATGAGTGAGTGTGGAGAGAGGGTGTGGGTGGAGCGGGGAGAGAAGGGTGTGTGTAGTTCTATGGAGGGAGTGTGGTGTACTGGTGTGTGGGGTGGGGGTTAGTGGTGGTAGTAGGGTGTGTGTTTAGTGTGAGCGCGTGTATATATGTGCCGGTGGGTGTGTGCGTGTGATAAGGAGGGGGGAGGAGGAGAAGAAGGGAGGGATGTTAGTATGTTAGTTGGGGAAGGGTGCTCGGATGAGGGGTGGAGTGGAGGTGTTAGTATTGTTAGTTGTGGGGTGGGCGGTGAAAAGGAGGGGTGTGTTAGTGGTGTTAGTGGGGGATAAGTGTGGGGGGAGGGGGCGGTCGAAGGCTAAAGGAATAAGGGTGGGGAGTTCAGGCCGGGGGGAGTGTGGGTCTGTAAGATGAAGATAGTTCTTTGTTCGACTCTAAGGCGATTGGCGTGTGTTCCGTGGCATTGGAGTAGGCCACAGACTGTGAGATGGCGTGCGGAATGTCCAGGGCCACCAAAGTGGCGGGCGATGGGGGAACTACCCTCGAGATGAATATCCCGGAGGCGCTCAGTGAATCGGTCCGCCAGGCGACATCCCGTCTGTCCGACATAAGTCGCGCTGCAATCCGTGCAATCCGTAGACTAGGTTGGAGGAGGTGCAGCGGAGGCATGCCGGACAGAGAGAGAGTGGCTGTTGGGACCCTGGAAGGTGGTGGTGTTGGTGATGTGGGGACAGGTGTTGCAGCGGGGCCTAGAACAGGGAAAGGAACCGGGAGAGGGGAAACAGAGCGTGGGTTGGAGGGTAGGGAGCTGTGGACGAGGAGGGTGCGGAGATTGCGTGCGCGTTTAAAGAAGGGGAGTGGTGGGGTTGGGAAGATGTGGGAGGTGGAGGGGTCGGACTGGAGGCGTCGGAAGAGGCGGCGGATGGTGCGGTGGAGGGGTAAGGTGGAGGGGTGGTAGGTGATGGGGAAGGGGAGACGGTGGGTGGGTGTGCGGTGGCATGGGGTGAGGGTGGTGGAGCGGAGGACAGCACGTGCGCGGGTGAGAGCGGTGTGGACGAGAGAGGGGGGGGGGGTAACCTCTACGGATGAAATGGCTGACTAGGGAAAGGGCCTGGGACTCAAAGTCAGCATCTCGGCTACAGAGGCGGCGGATCCTGAGAAGTTGGGAGTAGGAATGGAGTGTTTAGTGTGGGTGGGTGGGAAGAGGTGAAGTCGAGGTAAGAGTGGGAGTCGGTGGGTTTGAAGAAGGCGGAGGTGACGAGGGAGTGGTGGGAGGGGCCGAAGGCGACGGAGATGTCTAAGAAGTGGACGTGGGTGGCGGAGATAGAGGTGGTGAAGTGGAGGGAGGGGTGGAAGGAGCAGAAGAAGGAGAGAAAGGAGTCGAGCTGTTCTCGGGTGAGGGCCGTGGCTCCGATACAGTCGTCAATGTAACGACCGTACAGTTCTGGCGTGGGGCCGGTGTACTGGGCAAAGATTTGGGCCTCAACATGGCCAACAAAAAGGTTGGCATAGTTCGGGCCCATTCTTGTACCCATGGCTACCCCCGTGACCTGTTGGTAAAACTCACCCGAGAAGGAGAAACAATTCAGGGTGAGGACCAGCTCGGCGAGGTGAAGGAGGGTGGGGGGAGGAGGGAATGGGGGAGGGGCGAAGGTCGAGGTAGTGTTTGAGGGCGGTAGAAGAGGGGGTTACAGAGCTGCCTGAGGGCTTCGGCCGTGTAGAGGTCCGCGCGCCTCACCACTACGGCGCCTCCCTTGTCCGCCGGTTTGATGACGATGTCATCTCGGCTACGGAGGGAGCGGAGAGCGAGGAGTTCGCCCCGTGATATATATATATGCATATCTTATATATAAAGTGAAGTTCGGCGTTGTTTATTTGTTTGTTTGGCGTCCCGAACTTGCTGGCTACACCGTTCATCCGATTTTCATAAAACTTGATATATATATAAAACTCGACGCGTAGATTGAAATAGGCTACATGAAATTTTCGAAAGATCGATAGTCGGGCCCCCAGAAGCCAAAAATCGTCCGATTTCGATGAAACTCGAGGAAAGTGTGTATTTTGATCAGTGGATGAACGTGGGTTACATTAAATTTTCGAAAAATCGATAATTGGATCACCAAAGGCAAAAATCGATATTTACGAAATGTGTCCGATTCCAATGATATTTGACGTAGGTATGTATTTTGATGCGGGGATCAACGTGAGGTACTTGACATTTTAAAAAATCGATAATCGGACCCCCAGAGGCAAACATCCGGCAACCGAAAAACGCCATTCTTCTTGCTTCCATTTGTCGCGACTCCCGCCATGCAAAAAACGTTCAATCTATCAGGATTATCCACCGTAACTCTCTTTAAATTAACGCTCACCATATTCAACAAACCTTTTACGCCGATTCTTCCATTTCTTATATAAGGACTGTCAAGAGTATACCGCCGCGCATCATCCTGTATTGCGCCCAGTCTTCTCAAGCGATCATCGAGCCTCCATGCGCTCCCTTCATTCCCGTGGTCCCACTACCGTAACATAATAAGGCATCCGTCAAGCCCTGCCCTCTCCATTCCCTGCACGCCGTCGACCCACTGCATCGTTGTGTATCACCATGCGCATATCTGCCCTGTTAGCCGCAATTCATTCCCCGGCCCATTGCCTGCCGTCCGTGGTCCCTAAGGACTGCCACAGCTCAACATGCCGAATCCCTGCCACCTTCCAACCGTGCCCATTTCCATTGCCTCTTTCACCTTCTCTTCCCCCACACTACAAGACAATACACTGCTTATCACTATAAATGGTAACTCAGTGCAATTCGCAGATTACTACTACGAACCCTAAGTTCATCCACCACATAGACTTCGTCTGTCTCCTCTCTATCTCTCTCTCGCTCGCCTCTGGGGCAATAAATAATTCCGACCTTGACTATCAACGCATCTCTCTAAAAGTAACCAGTATAATAAAACCCCTACAATAACATTTTGATTAAGATATCTACAAACCACTCTCTCCTATTTCTCCAACCCCTGCATATCTTTCTCTCTCTCTCCCTCTCCTCTACTTTTCTCTCTTCCTTTTCTACTCTATCTTCTCCAATAACCCCACTTAAGGGTATTTACATTGTTCATTTTAACCATTCTGCTCTGAGGATACAGTGGTCACAGCATTTGATATTTGAGTTCTGCAAATAGTTGTAAATTTGCACATAGCATAACTAGGTTGTATTACCACCGTGGAAACATTTGTAAGCACACGGAATAAATTACCTTTTTATGATGTCTACCTGTTATTATTCATTCTTTATATAAACTCCGGAATACAGAAGGATCAGGAACTAAGTTTCTTCAATAATTCTTCCATAACTCGTAGAGTAACCTCTCACCGTACGCCAACCATATCCAGTGTAGTAATTAACCATTACTACATCTAGGATAATCCTATACCTAATATATATATATATATATATATATATATATATATATATATATATTGGTTCGTAGTATCAAGACATATCTGAGGACCTTGCTATTTTCAGAGGAGTCAGGTTCGATCATCAAATCCATCGTGCCTCGAGCTGGCCGCCAGAGAATCGATTGTAATATGTCCAATAAATTCCATTCGTCGCAACACTGATTCTCTTTTTTCTGTGATATATATATATATATATATATATATATATATATATATATCCCCTAAAAGTATATGCATTATAGAGACTGTAATATGTATTTGGTAGCGCATTATTTATTCAAAATATTACTTAGTACTAAAGTATATTACATACAAGAACATAGCAAACATAAATATATCCAACTACTTAAGGCTTGTCCTGTTTTATCAACCCTTCCGTAAAACTTTATCTTTACACTCGATAAGGATAAATATATATCCAATATATAAGAACCCTAGAGCAAATATTTATTAAAATAAGAGATTAAAGTTTAAGCAAAGAATCGCTGCCTTCACCCTTAACTCACCTTAACTGAAACCCAGAAGATCCTGTTAAGGGTGAAAGCAACGATTCTTTGCTTAAACTTTAATCTGTTATTTTAATATATATATACATTGACAACAATAATAAGGCAAATCATTCTACTATTAATTATAATAAGAATAAACAATTCAACTTAAACTCTAAAACAAACAAAAGAACTAGAACTAGAAATATTATTTGGTATTCACCCCCACTCTCATTAAGCATTAAAATACCTTTAGCAAAGCTATTCTTTAAAGCAGTAAACAAATGTTTTCCTAAAACCCACAGATACCACACAATCTTTAACAGACATACTATAAAACTATCCTACTCTACTTCTATGAACATAGTACAAAATATAAATAGAATTAATAATAGAAACTTAAATTTAAACCCTAACCAAAATAACCATAATAACAATAATATTTCTAGCAATATTTCTAGCAACATCCAACCTAATAGTACAGTTCCGAGCAACAACAACTCCGTAAAATGTAAATGTAGCATCAAATCAAATTGCCCTTTACAAAATAAGTATTTAGATAAAAACAGTTTATGAATGTACAGTTAAAACTAGTGATATGTTCAACTATGTCGGTGTCACTTCTACAGAATTTAAACTTCGCTGGAATAACGCAATCATTCTTTTAGAAGATCTGACAAAAAATCTTCTACTGCCCTCTCACATCTTATATGGAACTTAAAAAGCAAAAATATAGACTATTCATTATCTTGGAAAACGATTTCGAAAGCACCCGCTTACCGAAACACGGCCTTATCAAGATTCTGTAAATTATGTATTGAACAAATTTTTTATATAATTAATTGTAAAACCTCTATTAACCTCAAAACAGAATTATTTAATTCTTGCAGACATTGACAAAATTCTACATTCAGAACTATATGTAACTTATAATATACTTATAATATTCCTATTAATCTCCAAAATGATCCTATCTGCTCTAACATTTTATACTTTTAATGTTTAATACTTTTAATATATTAATATCTCTAAATCATATCTTTAAATTTCTTATAATATATATGTGTGTGTATGTGTATAGATATTTATATATATTTTATACTTCTATATAATTTTAATTTTTATTTTAATTCTAATTTTAATTTTTAATTTTAATTTTTAATTTTAATTTTAATTAAATTTTTTTAATTCTTTAATTCTTTTTTCTTAATTCTTTATTTTTCTAATGACACCCTCTAAAGCTAATTTTTAAATGTAGATTAATAACGATTAACTGTTTTAGTAAAATATATCCTACTCAAGATGATGTTTAAATATTCATATTTCTTTCGACTAAATAATTAATCCCACACTACCGATTAATAAAAAAAATCGGAGTTAACTTTCCTTTTTTCAATCATAAAAACTTTTTATACATAATTCCGGTAATTTAATTTAAACCTTATCAATTAAAACTACCTGTTTATTTACATAAAATCAACATGCCTTGTAACTTATATTATGAACAACCACCTATTTTTATTTATTTATAAATCAACATCCCTCGTAACTCATATTATAAACAAACTATCCTTCTAATATAAAAATACATATGCTATTATTAAAATATATATAGATATTTATATATTATTATAATAAGATAAATAATTCTCCATATAAATATAGATAAATGTCTTTATATTTCCCCTAAATTAACGTTTAAATGGTCTTCCTTTTCCTTCTTTTTACCTCCCTTCTTCTTTAACAATTTTTGTTTGATAATTTATATAGCTTCGTTAAATTAACAATGTTCTGTAAACATTCTCAGTGTTGAACATTTTAAAATCCACAAATTATTCTAATCTCACAACTTAAAATTTCAACATCCTTCGTAACTCATATTTGTTATATAAAAAATCAATACATACGCAACTTATTAATATATAGAGATATTTATATACATATAACCTATCCTAATGTAATAAGATAAAAACACTTATAACCATAAGTCTTCATATAATATGTATAAAATAATATAACTCATAATATAGGTAAAAAATGTTCCCCCAAATTAACATTATTCCTCTCTCTTTCTCTTCCTTGTCATAATTATTTAAATTTTCCATAGCGTCTAAAATAAGGTATGTTCAGCCCTTTAATATAAGCATCATTTGCATACTCATATTAATAATTTTAAATATCTGACTTTTCTTCTGTCTTCCCTTCACTTTCCAGGGATAACTTGAACCGTTAAGGTATATTATCTTTGGTCATGTCAAATATTTATAAAACATTTAATATTTTATCTGATGATAGCGTACCAAAATCTTTGGTACCGTTGAAATATATATAATAGAATAAATATGGTTTTATAAATATAGTTTCCATTTATTTAATATCATTATATATATATATATATATATATATATATATATATATATATATATATATATATATATATATATATATATAGAGAGAGAGAGAGAGAGAGAGAGAGAGAGAGAGAGAGAGACCGAGAAACGGGGTTGTCCATCATCAGTAGTCTGGTGTTTATCTTTGATATTTCTTCGCATTAAAGACTAGATACCTAAAATCAGTGCGAGCGATAACTAAACTAAGTTATCGGGACAGAGCGAGTGGGAAAGGTAAAGTAAACAAACGACATAGTAGTAATGCAACGTAACTACTAAATGAACAAATATCAATAGAATTAAATGGGGTTTTGGGTGCTATTTCAAGTGGCCTTAAAAGCATATTGTGTTTTGCTAATATATAGAGAATTATTTGTTTAATTAGTAGCTCAATGATCCACGCTGTTGGACATACTTTGCAGTTTTGATAATGACATGCTTGTATGCCTGGCACCTCGAGTTCTTACAGGCGCTCATAGCCCTCTACCAAGTGGAAACGGCAATCAGTGGAGACTCCACTTCGACATTCTATAGGGGATTAGTGAAGGATAGGTGCGACGAAGTTCTCGGGGAAACTCTATGCATTGAGGAGGACGAACTGACCAGTCTGTTCGGGAGGACTTTCCGTCCAGGGCCTATGGATAACTTCCAGAGGTCTCTAGCCTGGCAGTGCTACCGAGGAGCTCTTCCAGTTCGAGACAAAATCTACAGGCACGGACGCCTGCCTGGCAGAGATCCTGCCAAAAGGACCTGTCCAAGATGCGAGCAGGACATCGAAACCGTTCTGCACGCAATTGTTCAGTGCCCAGGGGTAACCGAACTGTGGAATTATGTCCAACAGCTGCTGTCATGTGTGGGACGCAACCAGTTGTCAGCCGAGTCCACCGTGAGGATCGCCCCCTGCCGCCTTTATTTAAGAACGAAGGAGAGGCGGTTTTCCTCTGTCTCGTGGCTATGGCGAAAGAGGTAATATGGTGGACGAGGTTAAAAGGACTGAGGGCAAACACCTTTCTCTCCGGACAACAACATATCCCCTTCTTTAAGTACCACTTCAGAAGGAAGGTGACAGTGGAGAGAGAGGTGCTACACCCCAGTAAATTCGCTGAAAGGGGGGGGGGGGGTTAATGTGGCGAAAACCTGTAGGTAGAGGAAGATAAACAGAGGGAAGACAGGAACACCTACAAAACATGTTCCTGGTGCTGAGGGTTGTTCTATCCACGGGGTGTAAAACAACCCTGCAGTAACGTTCCCCTCTCCTGGGGATTTCAATTGTTATTTTTTATTATATATAGTTTATTGTTATTTATTAATGTTAAAGTTATTTTTATGTAAAACCCCCGCCGTCACGTCTTGTAATGTCCCATTTTTATACGCCCCTGTGGCAAATAAAGAAAGATATCATTCAATATCTTCTCTACTTGAAACATTATTCATGTGCAACCACGCACACAAACCACAGGGTAAAAATAAATGAAAAAATTCATAATTTTTCTTCTAAAAAAAAAGAAAAACGAAATTTTAACGTCTTTCTTTTTAAAATAGTATTTATCTAATAAATCTCCCAGAAAGCTTTTCTTTGACATGACAAATGTAACCCCCCCCCCCCCCCCGCTTCAAAGATCCCTTTGGAGCATCTCTATATCTACATTAGTATTCTTATTTATTATCTTTATTCTTTTATACTTGTTTTTATATTCAAAGCCTAAATAAACTTGAACTCTTGACACAATGGAGCCCCACCTCCTTATACACACATACACACACACACACACACACACACACAGGCGCACATACACACACACATACACATACACACACTCCACAAGACAAAAGCAAAAATCACTGCCTTCCCAAAACATCGCACCACCAAAAGCAATTATTCTTGATTGAAAAAATAATTGTACCAAAAGTATTTTAATAAATTACTTATTATATATTTGTCTTTACTCTCTCTTTTACTCTTTTACCTGTTCCAGCCATCCAGCTGAAGCCACGCTGGGTATTTTTTAATGGAATATTGAATCGTCTTTATATGTATTTCTAACAATGTATGTGTATTCATTTTTTTTTTTATCTACATACCCCAAAAAGAATGAACTCTTCATACAATGGAGCCCACCTCTCTCCCTCACTCTCTCTCCTTCTCTTTCTTTCTCTCTCTCTCTCTCTCTCTCTCTCTCTCTCTCTCTCTCTCTCTCATATATATATATATATATATATATATATATATATATAGAGAGAGAGAGAGAGAGAGGTAGAACAAGCCAAGAGAGGGAGAGTGCAGATTAACAAAATGCCATCTGGGTCTTTATTTTGAATAGAAAAGAAATTTTCTATTTAAATCAATATTTTTTTCTATTTGAATCCTGACCTGCTGAACCCAACTACCACCCACATAACGTGTATATTATATATGCACACACACACATATATATAGGAACCAGTAAGACCCCGACGGCTGAGCTCAAGCCGTTTCGACGGCTAATTCTGGACTCAATTAGCCGTCGAAACGGCTTGAGCTCAGCCGTCGGGGTCTTACTGGTTCCTATTACCCACTCTACTACCCTAAGTATTGAGTACTTTGGCGCGTTATGGTCCACCTGGTTCCTTACCACATTTGCTTCGTTATATATATATATATATATATATATATATATATATATATATATATATATATATATATATATATATATATATATATACTCTGGCCCAAAACCTGAACATTACGGTCTGTACACTGATGACTGTTTTAGCACCACGTCTCCCACCCTAGCCCAACTCTGCTCCTTTTTGTACTTTATCTGCGCCTTCCACGCCACCTTCGAGTTCACCATCTTTATCTCCACTTTTTCTGTTAACTTCCTGGACATATCTGTAACCGTTGACCGCTCCAATCACTCCCTCTTCACCTCCCCTTACATTGAGCCCTCGGACTCCCACACCTACCTCGACTTCTCCTCCTCACACTCCACCCCCACAAAACACTCTATTCCCTATTGCCTATTCCCAATTCCTCCGTCTACGCCACCTGTGTAGTCGAACCCATGATTTTGAGATTCAGTCTAATAACATGGCCAGACTTTTCACGAGACGTGGATACTCCCTACTCTGATCCAAGCTGCCCTCACCCGTGGCGTCCATCGCACCATTGCACTTACTCAACACCACTACTCCCTACCAATCACCTGCCCTTCCCCTTCATCTACCACTCTTCTACCTTGCCCCTCCAAAGGACGATCCACCGTCTTTTCCGCCACTTACAGTCTAATCCCTCTACCTCACCCATTCCTCCATTCAAGCGCGCTCTTAATCTTCAAAACCTCCTCGTCCTCAGCGGCCTTACTCCTCCAACACATCTCCTGGATCCCAGCAGCGTTTTCCGACCCCACTGCCAAACATGCAGCTTTATCTCCCGTACCCTTTTTCCGTCTCAATTACTGGCCCTTCCAGGTTACGGACTCCTTCCGCTGCACATCCACCAGCCTTCTATATGGGCCCCATTGTACTCTGTGCCATCTACCTTGGTCAAACTGGCCGTCGTCTGACCGTCAGATTTACTGAACTCATTCGGGACATCTGGGTCGGCAACCCGACTCCGACCTCCCAACATTTTTGATCCACCTGCCACTCCACACGCCACCTCAGTGTCTTTGGGCTCGCAAATTGTGCCGGACCAGTGGCTTGTGTTGGTGGAGAGAACAGCAAATTATTTTCTCTTTACAAACCTTTTTTCCTCCTCACCTTAATGCGCCACCCATCTTCCTTTAATCTGTTCTGTCATATACTCTCTATCACACACTAAACATACTTGCTTTATATTATGACACATCCCGCCGAGGTTGACTTTGCCTTTTATCCTTATGGGGTCGATAAAATAAAGTACCAGTAATGCACTGGTTAATTGCTGGCCTTGTGCCTAAAGTAGAAACAATTGTGACACATACTCGTTAATACATACACGCTTACATACAAATCACAGTTAGATACTTTACAAGTACACATTATAAACTTCAACATATGCTGCTAGTAGTAGTACTACTACTACTACTACTGCTGCTATTACTACTGCTGCTACTAGTACTACTACTACTACTAGTACTACTACTACTACTACTACTACTACATCTACTACTACTACATCTACTACTACTGCTGCTAGTAGTAGTAGTACTACTACTACTACTGCTGCTATTACTACTGCTGCTATTACTACCGCTACTATTACTACCGCTACTACTACTACTACTACTGCTGCTACTTAAAATTCAATCATACACTCACACATACAAACCTACACACCTCACGGACATACGTTAAGACAGATACATTACACATACATAAAATTACTTCAACGCACATATAGAGTACACGCATTCAAACTTACATTCACTCACACATACATGCCCACTACCACTACCACATGGACATATGCATACACATACTATCTTTTATACTTTTTTTTTCTTTACTCGGACCTTTTTTCTGTTCCTCCTTTGTGATTCTGTCTCTATTTTGTGCTCCCGAAAAAGGACTTACCCCCGATAGGTCAAAATTTCTTTCCTCTTTTCAATAATAAGCGAGAAACTAATAAGACCTTTTCTTTTTGTAACTGTTTCTTCTCTCCTTCAACAGTATATATATATATATATATATATATATATATATATAATCAGGGTTTGAAGATTCACATTTTTTTCGTGTAGCATAATATTAACGCTGACTTATCTTCCTCTTCCTTTCTGTTTTTCTTCTCTTTGACCTAGAGGTGAGTAGCACACTATAAGCTTTAGCCCCCTCACCACACCTTAAGTACACTGAATAGCCACCACTTGAGGGCGACCGGCTAAAGTGGAAGATGTTAGATGGTTGGTCGTCCTCCGGTCTTTCATTTTCAGCCCCATGGATTTTATCTATTACATTTATTTATTATATTTCGAATACCTGAAAGGCGGTGAATTGGCAGTATCGGTAGAGGGTCGGACGCCATGCTTTCCAGCATAGTTACGTCCCTTTACAGTCTGAGTTCAAATCCTGCCGAGGTTGACTTTGCCTTTCATCCTTACGGGGTCGATAAAATAAAGTACCAGTAATGCACTGGTTAATTGCTGGCCTTGTGCCTAAAGTAGAAACAATTATATTTCGAATACCTGATGATATCACCGGATTCATAGGGAACCCAGTCATTGAAATGATCATAGTATAATAAACTTTTCAAGGATTTACACAAGTCCAGCCTCCTGTCATTTTATTATAATATTATATATATATATATATATATATATATATATATTTGATATATCTCATGAAATAATACAGCCAATTTTCCAGACAAGATAATTAGTTAGCACCCCGAGCGTTTAATTAGGAATATACTCACTTATTTCTTAATATTTGTTGAGTGAGTTGGGATTTGGCCGGAGTATCGCCATTAGCTTTCTCCGATAATGTATTTATATATTTACTCTTGGTCCAACAGATATGAACTTCCCGATATAAGATTTGACTCTCTTTGTTTATTTTTATATATGAATATTGATTGTTTCTTGTATCTCATTCTGTTCGAGAAAATATCTATGTGTGTCATCAAACGATGTACACATATGTATATTTTTTCAAATTCCAGTTGAGTTCTAGCACGTGGCTTGAATTCCTTTTAGAATTCATTGTCCTGCGCATGTATTGATTTTTGGCGGTAATCTCCTTCCTCTTTATTTGAGACAGTATGAGAATTTCTTTAGAACTGCTGGGCTAGCAACCTAGCAGCTACCTCAGGCACTGATTGTGATTATCGCTAAATATTGCTGTTGATTTGATTATCAATATTAATATTATTGGACAACCACTGAAGAATTATAAGAGCCCACTTCAATAAGTATCTGTTGATCTTATACAAGCTTCTACATAAATTGGTATAATTTCACCCAATTTGTAGGAATCTTATAATGAAACGAGACGTCCGCCTGGGAAGAGATATATTTCATGTATCTCATATGAAATAATACAGCCAATTTTCCACACAATACAATTAGTTAGCACCCCGAACGTTTAATTAGGAATATACTCACTTATTTCCTAATGTTTCTTGAGTGAGTTGGGATTTGGCCGGAGTATCGCTATTAGCTTTCTCCGATAATGTATTTATATATATATATATATATATATATATATATATATATATATATATAGTTCGGTCGTAAATACCTGGATAAAATCGTTCTCTTAATGCTTACCTGTGTTTTCTCTTTTATACTATGTATATATATATAAAATTAAGTATGTGTGTGTATGTGTGTGTGTGTGTGTGTCTGTGTATTACCTATAGGGGGCCTACATCTTACGAAGATTTTCATAAAACTTTACTGTGCTCATAGATTAGTCATCGGGGAGTGTTTTCTATATATCAGCGTATCGATGTTTTATTCCGGCATCATTCTGCAGATAAAAATCGATAGGCGTTCACCTTTTTTTAGCCACCGAAAAATAAGATTTTGGGTTCTAGCTCCCACAGTTTGGCACTGATTTCGTTCAAATCTTAATGCAAAATAGAATTTATCATAGCACATCTTGTGATGGCTTTATATTTGGCATCTGTTGTTCAGAGACGGCGTGGCAGCCGCTTAAATAATAAAAAATACCACTTTTAGACTCAAATTTCCACTTCTTCGGCTCTAGCTCCCACATTAATCAACTTACTTTGTTCAAATTTTACACTTCGCTAGATCTGATTACTTTACGTCTTAAAATGGCTTTACATTTTGGACTTTTTGTTCAGAAACGGCGTGGCAGCCGCTTAAATATTCGAAAATACCACCTTTTCGATCAAATTTCAGCCTTTTCGACTCTAGCTCCTACATTGTTCAACCGATTTCGTTCAAATTCGAAACTCCCATGCATGCCCTTTCATCAGTCGCCCGCGTTTCTCAGTGATAGAGGTCATCACCACCCTCCCCCGCATGGCCTGTGAGTGGCCATGGATGAGTCATCGAGAAGCAGTCGCTAAGATCAACACCTTTTAATCAAAGCAGATATTATTTTACCTACCCAGGCAAAGCTGGGTACTGCTGCTAGTATATATATATATATATATATATATATATATATATATATATATATATATATATGGAGAGAGAGATAGAGAGATAGATATAAGGAATGTAACGTCCAGTTACTATAGGTTCACCGATGCTTAGTTTCCAGTCGCTTCACTACATATACGCCATAATATCTATGAAATAGCCAAAGCGCCACATACCGGCAACTCACACCAACCATCGCTCCCCACCATCACCACCACCACCACCTCTTCATTATACTCTGTCCCCCACCTATCATACACACCAAAACATTCCTTATTGTTAAACCACCGATCAAAATGAACATCGAGATAAACGGATGTCATTTTCGGATTCAGCGGTTCAAAATTGTCCTCAATCGGTTGGAAAACCTTAGACGACTTTGAATTATTTTTTGTTAGAACCCTAAAGCGGAGGCTTTAGGGTAAAAGAAGAAATTTTTGCTAAACGTTTAATCTGTCCAAATAATAAATAATTGCTCTACGGGTTTACACTCACACACACATACACACAATCACAAACACACACACGCACACGCGTGTATATATATATACTAGCAGCAGTACCCAGCGTTGCCTGGGTAAGTAAAATAATATCCGCTTTGATGAAAAGATGTTGATCTTAGCGACTGCTTCTCGATGATTCATCTATGGCCACACACAGGCCATGCGTGCGAGGATGGTGATGACCTATATCACTGAGAAACGCGGGTGACTGAGGAAGGGGCATGCTGGGGGAGAGAGGTAATGACCTCTAACTCTAAGCCAAATTTCCTCACGCTACTTGATTGGAAACCGATGAATTCTCAAATACACAACTAAAAGCTCAGACATCAGTGGCCATCGTTTTGCCTTTGAACATCTATAAGATGTGCAATGATAGGTTCTATTGTAGTATAAAAGTTGAACCAAATGAATTGATTTATGTGTGAGGTGCAGCCGAAATTTCGAATTTGAACGAAATCGGTTGAAAAATGTGGGAGCTAATGATAGGTCGCCGTCCCTGAATAAAAAATGCAAAGTGTAAATCTACTATAAGATGTGCAATGATAGGTTCTATCGTAGTATAACACTTGAACCAAATAAATTGATTTATGTGTGAGGTGGAGTCGAAGTTTCGAATTTGAACGAAATCGGTTGAAAAATGTGGGCGCTAGAGCCGACAAGGCGGAAATTTGAGCGAAAAGGTGGTATTTTCGAATATTTAAGCGGTTGCCACGCCGTTCCTGAAAGAAATCCAAAATGTAAAGCCACTTTAAGACGTTAAATAATCAGATCTAGCGTAGTGTAAAATTTCAACAAAGTAAGTTGATTAATGTGGGAGCTAGAGCCGACAAAGTGGAAATTTGAGTCCAAAAGTTATATGTTTTAATATTTAAGCGGCTGCCACGCCGTCCCTCAATAACAAATCCAAAATATATAGCCATTTCAGGATGTGCAATGATAAATTCTATTTTGCTTTAAAATTTGAACGAAATCGGTGGTAAAATGTGGGAGCTAGAGCCAAAAATCTTATTTTTCTGTACCTAAAAAAAGGTACCCCCCCCCCTATCGATTTTCATCTGCAGAATGACCGCTGAATAAAAAAAACGATACGCTGATATATAGAAAACACTCCCGGATGACTAATCTATGAGCCTGTAAAGTTTCATGAAAATCGGTCGTAAGATGTAGGCCCCTATAGGTAATACACAGATACACAGACACACGCACATACTCAATTTTATATATATACAGATATAGATATAAGGGGAATTGGCAGGCTCGTTAAGACGTCGGATAGAATACTTTTACAGCATTCGTTCCACCTCATTGCGCGCTTTGATTTCAAATCCTGGCGTGGTCAACTTTGCCTTTCATCCTTCCAGTACTGGGGTCGATTCTTCTGTAAAAAAATCGACCGTGTTCAGAACTGTAGAGGGTTGGGCTCCACCGGGTTTAAAAGTGCCCTAGACACGCTGTATGATGGTGCCTCTACGACTCCACACACACATATATATGTGTCCCACCACCCATTATGAGTGGCAGAAATCAGATTTAGAACGATAAAATAATTGTTTCTACTTTAGGCACAAGGCCAGCAATTACCCAGTGCATTACTGGTACTTTATTTTATCGACCCCGTAAAGATGAAAGGCAAAGTCAACCTCGGCGGGATTTGAACTCAAATCGTAAAGGCACGTAACTATGCTGGAAAGCATGGCTTCCGACCCTCTACCGATACTGCCAATCCACCGCCCTCGATAAAATAATGAACTGTGATAACAGCAAAGTCTAAAAAGTACCCTTATGAATGATCCAATTCTGTATATATATAGAAATATATTTGTCCATATAATCTATATCTTTACTGATCATGAAATTCTGGTTTCTGTTTGTCCATTATTCACAGAATTATTCAAGGTTCGCCTGCCTGAAAATTTCTTAGACTGAAAACTTTGTAGTCTGACCAAGATATCCTCACGGAATGATTACATGAGGTTTATTTTTCAACATAGTCCCTGGAAAGAAACAATGCAGTTATTAATAGTCGTTGAAATCAATGCATGCGAGATTTCACAGCTCTAGCATTACTCCTTCAACGAATGGCCAAAATACTATGATAGTGACCAAATGAGGTTTATTTTTCAACATAGACCCTGGAAAGAAACAATGTAGTTATTAATAAGAAGAGTTGAAATTAATGCATGTAAGATTTCACAGCTCTAGAATGAACCCTTCATAGTCAGCCAATGAACTTTTTTGCCGATCCTTATAAATACGCGTGATATCAAATGCAATTAGAGGTCTATGTGAATTTTGCATGGTATATATATCGGAGATGAATATAATGAGCGGAACCATATAGAATACAAATATGTCATTTTAATTTCAGTAATCACTATCGACAAGGAAGTAAATAGATAAACAGGATAAACTTACCGTTCAGAAAAGAGCTGTTAGAATAATTATAGAAATAAATATTTCGCTATAATAACATCAATATTTATTTTGTAATTTAACATTTTCAACTAAAATAATATCATTTTGTGTGTATGTGTGAGCATGTGCGCATGATTGTTTGTGCGTATATGTGTGTATATCTCTAATTGAATTTCCCTCAAACGTTTAATTTAGACTTAAATTTTGTGTTGTTACAGATTTACAGGCTTCTGTTTAAATAGGATCGTTAACATAACGGTATCCACTACTGTAGATTAATTAATAGAAAGTAATGTATCTGAAAAATTATAAAACCAAACGATGAGTAGTCAGCAGTTCTCCAATCAGATTGTGCTGTTGTAATCATTTATTTACATAAGTGTTTACACATTCCTCTATATGTCTTGTTTCTGAATAACCATTGATTAATCTGATTCCTAAAATATGTTTACATTTTATAAGTTTTTATTTAATTTGTTTTAAATAATGCGAAATCCAGTGATTACTTTGTTTACGTTTTAGTAATGTTAGAAGCACGTGGCATTATAATCAGTTAGTTGGCGAAACTTGTATCACGAGTAAATGCATTTATTGATACAGTATATATATGTGTGTGTGTGTGTGTGTGTGTGTGTGTGTGTGTGTGTGTGTGTGTGTGTGTGTGTGTGTGTGAGCACGTGCGTGCGTGTATATAAATCTATATCTTTTTCTACTTCTTGTTCGGCCGAGTTTATACTGGCAAATAGAATATATATATATATATATTCTATATTTGTGAGTGAATATATATATATATATATATATATATATATATATATACGTGGGAAAGTAAAAAATCGGAGAATAGGCCGTTAAAACATGTTTATTTAAAACAGCACCTACGTACGTTTCGCCTAGTTGGGCTTCTCAAGGGCATAAATAATCACAAGTGTTCCTTATATTGCTCGGAAAGAGTTTTGGGGGTTAAATCCACACATATATATATATATATTAATATATATATATTTATATATATATATATACGGGGTAACAGATTATTGTTATAAGTAGTCCACTTAAGTGTAGTCCAGTTATGGTACTCCGAGTAGTGGATGATATCAACGCTTGGCTAAATTTGACTCAACAAGGTGTTTCCAGAGTGATGATGCGAGTACGCGGTAATTTTTATGTTGTAAACCCTTGGAGTAATGATAAATCAGGAAAGAAGAGTGACACTGTGTGGGATTAGCGGATAGGGGAGGACGGTGTAATAGCCTCGCAAACCTGCCAAAACGTTTTTAACTGTCTGACAGGTATCGTCTGGATTTCCCGAATGTACAAATGTAGACATAGACAAACCACATCGTGTCATCTAGATAGGGTATTTTGTAGGTAAATAGATAGGTATAGCATAAGCTGTCCACAATTCAAGATAGTCGACTACAAGGACAACACATTCGTGATCTGTGTGGTCGACTTAGATAGGCTTCATAGACAGGGACCCGGCTACTGGAAGCTAAACGCGTCGCTGAAAACGCACAAGGCCTACAGAGACCGCATTAGTGAACTAGTTAAGCGGGGGTTGACGGGGGCCGTCGTCAACAACAAATGGTGGCTCACCATGAAAAGCGCGATTACAGTAGATGCCATTAGGTTTAGTAAGCCGTTACAATGGAAGAAAGTAGAGCAGATGGATATCTAGTAAGAAAATTAAACGATGCGCTTAGTAAAGGCATCGCGACCGACGTGTTTGCGGCGAGATTGGCCTTCGAACAATTCATCAACGCAAAGCACGAAGGCTGTGTTGTCAGATGTAGGCCGCGTGCTCTCGGACACAGGGGGACGAAAGCCGTTTGATGGGCCCGAGTAGCAGAGGCACGTCGTGGCAACAAAGCCACGATCCGGTCTTTGCAGAACCACGACGGGCGCATGTTACTCAATTCCGGGCAATGTGTTCGGCTTTTCAGCGACACTTCACTCAGCTGTTCGGAGCAGCGGCGGGATGGATCGCCGGACGAACTTTAGTGCCTGCCTCGACGGCTGCTGTGGTCTCGGCCACTGAGGCGGAGTCTTACGAAAATCCGATAATAGCCTATGAAGTACGGGATGCAATGACTGGCAGCACGATGGGTAACTAGCCTGATTTGGATGATCTGCCCAACCGGCTTTACGTACGCATGTCAGACTTGTTCGGCGTCCTCTTGGTTGACGTCTACTGCAACTGGCAGCAGAACGGGAGAATTCCCAGCTCTGTGACCCGAGGCGCTGCTGGGAAAGGACCCGAACAAGGGGGACAGCATACATAATTTCAGGCGCATAACTCTGCTAAACGCAGATTTCAAGATTTTGGTGAAGGCAAGGTTCTAGCAGAGAGGTTGGCGCTTGTCGTCGGTGGTCTGGTGGGAGAAGCGCAGACATGCACCATTCTAAGGGACGCGCTCCGATGATCAGGTGGTCTATTTGCTGTCAACACCCACTACGTGGTGGGCTGGGTATGCCGTGGCTGATGTGCAGACATGCCTTCAGGCTACGGCATCACCTCCTCTTCCTCGACAATAAACACGTTTCGTTTCCGTTTGCTAGACACGCTTTTCCCCAGCTCGTCTCCTTGAGGGAGCTGCAGTCCTGGGTCAGGCGAAGTACGAGAGGGAGCACTTGGAGTTTGTAATATCTTCAGGTGCTCATAGCCCTCGAGCAATCGGGCGATGGGATCGGTGGAAACTCCACCTTGGCGTTCTATTGAGGGTTAGTGGAGGGAATGAGCGATGACGTCCTTGGGTAGACTCTGGGCTTCGATTTAAATTAACTAGCCAATCTCTTCGACGTCGTGAGTTTTATAGCCGATGTAAATTATAACTTTTGTAGTATATCTCCCAACTAACGACATTTCAGTTTGCCTCACAGTCAGTTCTCAGAACCACGATTGAATGTTAATAAAATCAAATAAAACGGCTAAAATGGTTGAATAAAGAAGCAGTGGGAAAATTAAGATTTTCAGATGTATGCGTCCTAATGCAGATGACCATACTGATAACAATAATAGTCGATCACTATAAATAATTGTTTCTGCTTTTGGCACCAGGCCAGTAATTATCCCAGTGCAATACTTTATTTTATTGACTCCGTAAGGATAAAAGGCAAAGTTAACCTCGGCGAGAATTTAACTCAGACCATAAAGGGCCATAACTCTGTGCTGCAAAGCATGGCGTCCGACCCTCTACCGATAATGCCAATCCAATAATAGTGACTGTGGGTTGGCCGTATCGGTAGAGGGTCGGACGCCATGCTTTCTAGCATAGAGTTACGTCCCTTTACGGTCTGAGATCAAATCCCGCCAAGGTTATCTTTCATCCTTATGGGGTCGATAAAATAAAGTACCATTAATGGACTGGGATAATTGCTGGCATTGTACCAAAAGTAGAAACAATTATTATGGTCATTTGCGTGCGGTCATACATTTTTCAAATTTCTAAATCAAGGAAACTAATAAACTGATAACAAATTATAACTTGACTACATGAATCTTCCAATATCCTCGGATATAATACAATATTATTATATTGCCTATATATTCAGGGTAAGTAAGCATTGAAACTAATTCTTTAATTCAGTTAATCTATATTATATATATAACATTGAATTGGCAATATCGGTAGAGGGTCGGACGCCATGCTTTCTAGCATAGTTACGTCCCTTTACGGTTTGAGTTCAAATCCCGTCGAGGTTAACTTTGCCTTTCATCCTTACGGGGTCGATAAAATAAAGTACCAGTAATGTACTGGGTAATTGCTGGCCTTGTGCCTCAAAAGTAGAAACAATTATTTAACTTTGCCTTTCATCCTTACGGGGTCGATAAAATAAAGTACCAGTAATACACTGGTTAATTGCTGGCCTTTTGCCAAAAGTAGAAACAATTATATTTATATCAGTATTGGTAGAGGGTCAGACATGCTTTCCAGCGTAGTTATGTCCCTTTACGATCTGAGTTCAAATTCCGCCGAGGTTAACTTTGCCTTTCATCCTTACGGGATCGATAAAATAAAGTGCCAGTAATGTACTGGGTAATTGCTGGCCTTATGCCAAAAGTAGAAACAATTATATTTATATCTCTTACAATCTATTTCTTTGAGCTCTTTGTTAGCTTCCATATTTATTTTGAGAAATATATCAAGAGCACTGAGTACGAGTAAAGCTGTACTTTTTAACACACTTTGAAGTTGTTATACTAGGCATCAATAAAAACATTCGCATTCTGTGAAGTTTAACACATTTTTTATAGCTCATGGCTTCAGACTTTTTCCCAGAAATATTATTAACTTTAGAAAAGTCGAATTTCTCTTATTCGTCTCCCGGCAGTTATCAGTTCTCTTTATTTCTCTAATAACGCAATGAGTTTACCTTATATATATTTATATATATATATATATATATATATATATATATATATATTTATATATATATATATATATATATATATATATATATATATATATATATATATATATATATATATTTATATATATATATATATATATATATATATATATATATTTATATATATATATATATATATATATATATATATATATATATATATATATATATTTATATATATATATATATATATATATATATATATATATATATATATATATATATATATAATTATATATATATATATATATATATATATACATGTGTGTGTGTGTACATGAGTGTGTGTGCATTTGATGTGTGCGTGTATGTGTGAATGTATATGTATATATATGGTGGTATTAGCCATTCATAATGTTTAATATCACCTTATATTAACTAGAGAAGTGGTAGAAATTAGAAATAATAAGGCAGACAGAAAAGTCAAACATATAATGTATTATGTTTATTTTATTTTATAAGTTTATTTAATGATTCTAGATATACGACTCCGTAAGTATGTGCACATGTGTATAATGGTTTGTATGTTGTCGATGTCTGATAGCGTATAGGCATACATATTTTACCAATGTGTGTGCAATTAAGGAAATTGTATACGGATAATAATTACACTGAATGCCCTTGTACTTTTTAATCGGCATTAGCTTCTAATCAATATTAGTGAGGTGTTAGTTGAGCGAAACAACTATCACTACAATAATTAATCAAAATGATAATATAAATAAGTATGACAGAAATAATAGAAAAGTATTGCTGAAATATCTGGTGTCATTCTGGAGGTAAACAATATTGGAATAAAAAGCACAAGGCAGAAAGTTATTAGATATATATTTCAAATTAGAAAAGAAAAACAGATTTTATCTGGTAGTTTTGAGGTTCAAGTACGCAATACAAATGCCGTAAATAACTGTATACAAATGCTGTAAATACCTGTATATAAATATGTGGGAATATATTTGAGAAATTCTGTTGCCTTTGTTGTTTAGAGTCCTTCACGCCATTTGTCAGCCTTGAGCGAGCCACCCTATCATTAATGATACTTAAGTAGTAATCTTCCCATAAATTTTATTCAGAAATTATCCAATGTGTCGTTATATAAGAATGTAATTTTAAACGTGATTTTTTGCTGCTCTTTCTAACGCACCAAACGACTATCCTGAAGTTCTTTAGCCTAGAAAGAGTATATATGCCATCGAGATAAAGTGTGTTCTACTGGAATTTGTGTCGAAAATATGAATTTCAAACACCAGTGAAATTGCACAGGCACGAGAAAAGTACTGGAATACATACTATTATGGGGATGTTTAATATTTAAACCAACAGCTGCATCACACAAAGAAGACTTAAAATAACGTTTTTTCGGTAAGGTTGACTCTTAGTAATAAACATGGCTATACCTGGAAACATCCATAATAGCTGAAAATAAATTTGAGACAGTTAAGAAGAATACTGAAAATAGCCCTCAATTCTATTTAAAATATTTAGAAGTACAAATGTGGTAATGATAATGGTTGGGTTACTTGGCTCATTAATCAAAATGATGTTCTACCCCAAGCAAGTAGGGAGCCGCTTATAAAACAGAGTGTTATTAATCTTGGATTGGCAGTATCGATAGAGGGTCGGACGCCATGCTTTGCAGAAAAGAGTTAGGGCCCTTTATGGTCTGAGTTCAAATCCCGCCGAGGTTAACTTTGCCTTTCATCCTTACGGGGTCGATAAATTAAAGTACCAGTTAGGTACAGGGATAATTGGTGGCCTTGTGCCAAAAGTAGAAATAGTTATTAATCTTAAGAATGGATTTTCCAACAGACCTCTTCGGATCTCAACAATTCAACACTATATATAGACAACATATAGAAATATAAGACGAAATTCTGATTTATAAAGTCTGAAAATGAAAATTATGTTAGGCATAGTTAATTTTTGTTCGGCTCTTAGTATTTTTAGCAATCAAAAAACAAATAAAATGATTATTCAGTATTGGTAGTTACAAAGTGCGAGTTCAAATCATACTAAATAGTACGGAAAAGGGTAAAAGAATTAAGCTCAAGTACCCTCATCAGAAAGCAGTTCCTTCTTGTAAATTTCTTCTCAAGAAAATTCTCTAGAAAAAGCAGTTGACTCCATCCATACACGAATGAGATAAATATATCTTGGATTCAAATATAGTTCACACGTCAGGGTTCCACATAATTTCTGACCTAATTTCATTCATAAATTACTTGCCTAAAACGTCTCATAGTGGGATCGAAACTGAAAATTTATATTTGAAAAGCAAATCTATTTGTATAATAATTTTTATTAGCATTGTTGCAATTTAACGACGAGGATAGAAGGGAAAAATTGAGAAGAAATATTACATGAATGGTCATTCGGTAGCACTAATTATTTTTCGATGATGTTCTCTCTCTCTCTCTCTCTCTCTCTCTCTCCCTCTTTCTTTATAAATATATATATATATATGAAAAGAGGCAGGACCCTGTCGGATGAGCTCCGAACGAATTCGGATCCAGCCGTCGAAACGACCGGAGCTCAGCCGTCGGAGTCCGCACTCTTTTCCTATTACCCACTCTACTACCCTCAGTTGTGAGTACTCTGGTGCGTTATAGTCCACCTGGTATCTTACCACACCCTCATTGTTTACGCACACACACACACACACACACACACACACACACACACATATATATATATATATATATATATATATATATATATATATATATATATATATATATATATATATATATATATATATATATATTAAGACAGGGGGGAAGAAAAAAATGGCTTCACTTGTGCTTTCAACAAATTTATTTTCTTCACAAAATACAAAAATAATTTTTTTCCCGGATTAGAAAAAATTTCTTAAACAAATTTTTTTTTTAATAAATTAAGTTGTTGGTTGTTGGTTGTGGGTTTGGTTTTCTCAGTGTTGTTATTGGGATGTTCTTAGCCTTGGAGATGGCTGCGTTGATGAGTTTCATCGGGTATTCTTGTTTTTTAAGGAATTTTTTCAGGTCACATAATCTTTTTTCTTGTAGTACGGGGTGTGTTGCTATAGTGCAGATGCGCCTTGCCATATTGAAGGGAATGTTCCTTTTCGTATGTGAGGGGTGTGCTGACCGGAAATTTAAGTATTGGTGTGTGTCAGTGGGTTTGCAAAATAGGTCCGTTATGATATTTTCCCCTTCTTTAATGATGAGGATATCTAGAAAGGGCAGTTCCTTTTCGTTACATTCCATAGTGAATTGTATGGCTTCATGAAGCCTGTTTAAGATCGAATAACATTTTTGTAGGTCTGTTTGGCTTCTGTTCCAGAAGATGAAGCAGTCATCTAGGTAACGTTTCCAGTTTTTATTAATGTAGAAGGCGAAGTCGTGACTGAATGTTATCTGTAGTTGGGAATATAATTTTGCCTCTAAGTGACCCATAACGAGCGTTGCATATGTAGGGGCCACTTTGGTACCCATGGCTGTTCCTTTTATTTGTAGATAAAGTTCGTTGTCAAAGAGGAAGTGGTTGTTTTCCAATACTAATTTAAGTCCTTCCAAGATGAATTCTTTGGGGAATCTTTCTGAAATGTGACTTGAGTGTTTTGTAATCCAGAAGTCCACAGCTTCAATCCCTAGGTCGTGTGGGATGTTAGTGTACAGGCTTATTACATCAAAACTGACTAGGATTGTATGCTGGTGTACTTTTTGGGGAATATAGTTAAGGAATTCCATATCATCTCTGATGTAGCTTGGAACTTTTTTACATAGGGGTTTGAGTATGATGTCTAATAGGTTGCTTAGACGTTGTGTGCTTGAGGCTGGGCCAGCAATAATGGGGCGTAATTTTAAGTCTGTCGGTTTTAGAGCTTCGATGTATGATGTATTTTTCACTCTATGTTGTTTTGGATGTCTATGGATTTGTGAATGTTTGGTAATCCATAGAAATTGCTGGTTTTCATTTCGAAGTTGGTTAGGTAATCTACTTCTTTTGGTGTTAGGTTGTTTTGGTACTTTGTTGTTAGTTTGCCTATTTGGTTCCTCGATTTCCTTTCTTCGTTTTTAGTGATTTTCCTGTAGAAGTTTTCGTCATTCAAGTGTGCTAGAACCATATTTTTGTAGTGGTTTATGTCCATGATGACGATTGCTCCACCTTTGTCCGCTTCTTTTATTATTATTGAGGAATCCCTTTGTAGCTTGTTCAATGCTAGTAGTTGGTCTGTAGGGATGTTGCTTTTGTGTTTCGTCTCGGCCGTATTTGTACGTGCTGATCGGCGAAGGCAGGTTATGTACTCCTCCAGGTATTTATCTCTATTTAGCGGCGGTGTGAAGTTCTTTTTGTTTTTCACCAGTGATTCTTCCTCATATTGTACACCCTGGAAGAATTCTCCTAAGCGTAATTTTCGACAGTATTCTTCTGTGTCTTTTATAACATCGGCTGTATCTGCTTTCGGAGTGGGAGTGAACTTCAGTCCATTTTCTAACAGTTGTATTTCTGGTTGTGTTAATTTCTTGGGTGATATATTGATTATTTTTGGTTCGATTGGTTCTTTCTCGTCAGGTGCCACTTGAAAGGTGGTGCTTTTTTCTTTTTTTCTTTCATTTGGTGCGAGGCCCCTAGTCCTAAAAAATGAGTGCCATTTGGGATAGGGGTGTTTCTGTTGTGGTGAAACCTTTGGCCCGCCGGAACTTCATGCCGGTAACTGGTTGGGCGATAGACTCTTGCGTGGTCGT
>OZ024740.1:277440528-277458028 GCA_964016885.1 Eledone cirrhosa | reverse complement strand
CACCATCTCTCATCGCGTATCAAGGTAATCAAATGTTTAGAGCACTAGTAGACAAGGGTTAGATTAGAATTTTATATCGGCCAAGGTTCCAAATTATATTGCAACTGTCAGTGAAGGAATTTACAGAACATTCGCAGTGTTCGGAATGGATTACCTCAACTGTAATTTATATATTTGACCTCATAAATTGGGGAAACAAACGACTGGAGACCGGTATGTTAATGCTATATATTTTAAAATTTTGAGTACCTAAAATAATCCCGTAAAATCAGAAAGCATTGGCCTTAAGGTACGTGGATTGAATATTTAAAGAAATATTATGTAGGTAGTTTAATACAGTGAAAAGTTTATTTAAATATATTTATTCTGGTACCATAGTCTTTGCGCTCATGGGAACATTGAACACAGACCCATATTTAATAATCATAGTTTATCTTCCGAGGCCTATAGTTTTAAAATGAAAACTAAAAATATAAAACTTAACGACATATATTTTTTGTGTTACTATAGCGAAGCAGTTATATCTAACGAAGCAATCAGTTCCTATTATATCTATTGGCATGTTAGAAAAGGTTTTCTATTCGAAAACAATGGAACAAAATCTATTAAATTTATAATACACATCTTATCAATTTTCAATTGATTTAAACAGAACGTCAATCCGTTCAGAATTTGAATATTTGATACAAAGCTATCGGAGAAGAAATCTGAAATTGTATAGCAATATTCTAAGAAGACTACCCATTTCTATTCCCCTTTGTTAAGAGGAGAATAAAGCAATTTATGCGCGGAGGATGAAAATATCCATTTCTAACGGCCTTTATACTCTGACCCTACCCCAGGCTACCAACAGCTCGTGTCCATCACGATTCACCAACTCAGAACTTCTTCTTTCCTACCTCATACTGCTACTATCTTGTAGGACGCACACCTCGTACACTTTATACATATATAAAGTTGTACTTCCTGTCTGTATATTTGTTTGTTCACGAACTCCTTATATGGCTTTGGAGATAGACCCCCTTAATCATATATATTCTGAAACTACATTGACCAGGGTACATGGATAAGTATATTTCATTTTAATCAAAGGGTTTCCTGGGGGCACAAGCACCCGCTGAAAACCCCCGAGAAAACTTTTCCATTATATGAAATTTAAACCATAGGTAAATGACAAGCTATGATGCCTATTCACAAATATTTTGAATTGATATTTTGAAAATAATTATTTACGAGAAACAAAATAAGAATAAGATTTAATAATGTAATTTTGATTTCATATATTACAAAAAATAATGTTTTCCTATTTTCATGCATTACATTTTACATTGAGTAATATTGAAATGCAGAGTTTTTCTCCATAAATTATATCACTGATTTTAAAAAAATCATCATTTTCTTACAAAAAGAAAATGTGTGAAACGCAGCAAGGCGTGGGTAATTCGGCTAGTATATATATATATATATATATATATATATATATATATATATATATATATATATATATATATATATATATATTCATATATTAAAAAAAATGAAATTTCATTTCTCACTCTTAGTACGGCTGATACTTAAATATAAGTATGTATACGTACATACATATATGTATACAGACGTACAGTAGTATGTATATATATACATACATGCACACATATATATGTACGTATGGGTTTACCGAACATTTATTAAAATGCTCGGTATGTTTGTAAACAAACAGCCCAAATTATTAGCCGTACAGTGTTCGGCAACTATCGTTGCCCTATTTGTTCAACACTGACAAAGGAACGATGAACTAGTTTGTAGCTTATTAGCTGTCATCAGCACCGTATACCTTCCTGTCAGTTGATTGAACGTTTGAAAGTATATACTTTCCTTATGCATATTAACGGCTAAGCAGCCTACCTAAAGACCAACACAATACGTATGAAGAATGTTAAATTGCCGAGATAACAAATTTAACGATCCCAAATATTTTAAAACCCATTAAATATTAAAAACCCATTATCAAAGGAGTAACCTTATGAGAGACTTAAAGATCGATCGGATAGACTTGCTTGTTTGTGAAATGAAATGAAAAGACTTTAAAATTTCGAATGTGCGTGTTGTGAAATGTATGATATATCTATTTACTGATCCTAGGTTTCAATTGCTTGATTCAGAGGGCTTCCTTAATTCTGGTTCCCACATTTGATGACGTGTGTGTGGAAGGAAGAGGAGTTGGTGCCAACATGCTCTTTAATACGAAGATATGACGGTGGAATAGTGCTGCCTGTGTAAAATAGATTGCACTTGTTACATAGGTACGTAGGCAACAATTAGTGTTGTAGATAGGGCAATTGGCTAGGGTGCATCCGTTATCCTCATTGGGAGGTTGCCTTGTTGAGAGACATATTCGCAGGGAAAGTCCAGAGTGAGCTAGTTTGATTTTGAGGCCCTCTATTCTGATGGCTTACTAAAAACATCATCATTTTAACGTCTTTTTATTTCCTTTCATTTAAATCTGCTTCTATACAAGCAAGTCTATCCAATCGATTTTTAAGTCTCTCACAGAGTTCCCCCCTTGATAATGGGTTTTTAAACACCAAAATATTTGGGATCGTTAAATTTGCTCAGGTAAGATTCTTTTGTTACCTTGGCTATTTAACATTCTTCATACACATTGTGTTGGTCTTCAAAATTTAAATTTGTGTTTCCTATTAAACAATACTTCAAGCAAGCTACAAAACTCTTTTATGTATATATATTATGCAATAAAACAATTATGTAAACGTAACCCTGTCTTAACATTCGTAAATGGAAACTCTGTCACACCTAATCAGCAACATTTCGCTGGGATACATTACTGACGTGAAGAGCTTTGAATTGCTTAAACCGCTTTATCCTCGTGAAGTTACAACATAGCTTTCACAGATAAACACCCTTATTACCTGCCTGATATATATATATACGTGTTTGAGTGAGTGTGCGTGTATGTGTTGGTAAAGGCAACAGTTGAATATGTCTATTTAATATCCGCTTACTGCCAAATGAAGGTTTCTGTAACAATCCTATTTGTAGCTGCAGTATGGTATATACTTTTCCATGGATTTACACTCTGGGATCTGCAAGACTAATTGTACTTGGAGTCAATAGTTGTTGCCACTGCATGGCACACAAAGAAAACGTGACTGATTTTGGAATTAATAAGTATATATCATAAAAATGTAGAAATTAATAAATACCGAAGTGAATTAAAGAGAACAATTCGTGGAGCGTGAGGGAATGGGATCGTGTTTGTGCGTTATATCAGATCAGCTTGATTGCTGGACACGCCAATGGAATTGCTCTTCCAGCGCATCTACCTTAAACATCCTCCGGGGAAACGCCTTCTACATTCTGTCCGCCGTAGCTGAGGGGAGTCCAGCACGTGAGACCCCATTTGCTCACTATACAGAGAGATGGGGGCGATGACGGTGGCAGTTCGGCTCTTCCGTGTTCGGACATATTGCACCTGTCAAGAGTGTATATTTATCTCTGTACATTCTCTATTCCAATACAGTTATGCGTGTTTATGTTTCGATGCTAAATCAGAACTAAAAATAAAAGAATGCAACAATACCATAATATAAATAAACGAAAATTAAACAAAAATAAAAAGTAAAGACCAAAATAAACACAGAAAATAATGTAAACAATAAAACCCGGAAGTGCCATTTGCACGAACCATAAATTAAAAATGTCTTTTTTTAATAAATATTCAAGACATGATGCAAAGTACCGGCTAGAAACGGAGAATTATTTTACGAGCATGAACTGAAAAAGTGATAGGCTGATATGAAGGATTGATGCTAGGGCTGTGAAACCTTGCATGCATTAATTTAAACTCTTCTTGTTAGTAACTGCATTGTTTCTTTCTAGGGGCCATGATGAAAAATAAACCTCATTTGATCATTCCATGAGAATATCTTGCTCACCCTTTGAAATTTTCAGCATATGAATCTTTCAGCTGACACTCGTATAGAGATTCAATCTCAAACTAAACCCGTAACAGCTTTGCTTGAAGAGATGCGAAAATACACAGAAGAAACGTCCGGTTTGATTATCATTTTAGTAACAACTGGGTTTATATATTGATAAGTGTTGAGAAAGTCGAAAGTACTAGATTCAAATCATAAACGATGTTTTGATAAATTGTTTAATGTAAGTGATAAATAGTGTTTTATTTCTTCTGACAATTATACTTAATTTCTAATATAAATATTAATCTCTCTCTTTTATATTTGCCCAAGCAAAATTCAACTGATAAGGTATGTTTCCTTGGCTATGTAAACATTTATAAAACACACTTTGTATTTTATCTAATGAAAGTGTACCAAAGTTTTTGGTACGCTTGAAATATATATAATAGAATAAATATGGTTTTATAAATATAGTTTCCATTTATTTAATATCATTGAGTATTTATTCCAGAAACTTATATATATATATATATATATATATATATATATATATATATATATATATATATATATAACGAAGGAAATGTGGTAAGGAGCCAGGTGGACCATAACGCACCAAAGTACTCAATACTTAGGGTAGTAGAGTGGCTAATAGGAACGAGTAGGACCCCGCTGAGCTCAAGCCGTTTCGAAGGCTAATTCTGTCCAGAATTAGCCGTCGAAACGGCTTGAACTCAGCCGTCGGGGTCCTACTCGTTCCTATATATATATATATATATATATATATATATATATATATATAAAAGAATAAAGGTGTAAAACACGAGTTGTGATATATTGGTAAAACGAAAAGAAAATGCTGACAAATTGTTCCCGGTGAAAAATAGTTTAATTAGGAATAAGTAAAAAATTAGTAATAAGTATTGGTTAGTATTCAGTTTTAGTTTTAAGTTTTTACCGGTTGCGCATTTCTAATGCTTTTCAAAAATAATTTTGAGATAGAGCGCCCGTGATGTTTGCTCTAATCTGATTAATTTTGGAAATTTTACCTGTTTTATATGAAAAAAGTGGCTCCAGAGGTATTAAAATAAGTTTCGCGCCAATTCGTGTTGCAAACATTCTTGTGGTCAAAACAATTTTGATTGGTCGGTAGAGGTCACATGAATGTTAAAAATTGATTTTGCGCCAAATGTAGGTTTGTCGAAGAGTGTCCTTTTTCGCCTGATTGAGAAGTCACTGAAAAATAAGTCTTTTAAGACAAATATGTGTGTGTGTGTGTGTGTAGTAAAGAGGTTCATTGTTGTGATAATGGTCAGTAGGGATGTGTGTGTGAATTGCAGTCATGTTGAAAGGTCAGCAGTTCAGGTCCCTATTAAGACAAATGTGTGTGTGTGTGTGTGTGTGTGTGTGTGTGTGTGTGTGTGTGTGTGTGTGTGTGTGTGTGTGTGTGTGTGTGTGTGTTAGCGGAGTAATTCGTGGTAGAGGGATCGGTCAGTAGGAATGTGTATGTACGTGTGTGGGGGATATTTTAACATGTTAAAATATATTTTTCAGCTCTTGTCTTATACGGAGAAGTGTGTGTGTGTGTGTGTGTATGTATCTTTGTATGTTAGTGTACGCGTGTATATGTGTGTATGTATATATGTGTATGTGTGTGTGTGTGTATATGTGTGTATGTGTGTGTGTGTGTGGGTGGACCAGTATTTTTGTGATACTGGTAAAAATGGTGTACATTATTCGATATTTTCAGCAAAAAACGATTCTCTCAAGAGAACATCAAAAACATTAATAATAAAAGGTGTGAAATGATATATAGTATTGGCATAATACCAAGATGTGTGTGAGTGTGTCCAGATTGTACGTACTGTAAGGGGAATCCATTAGGCTCTGCCGTATTGGAATACTGGTGTACAAATATGTATGTGCCCATCAGTGTGCAATGCATGTGTGCGTATATGTATGTGTGTGTGTCGGCACGTTTATATCTATAGACATCAAAAGGTATGCAAATTTGTGTATATTTGTGTTGCACCATAGAACATGTGTGTTTACGTATGCCATTGTGTTTATATGTGGATAAAGATGTATGTAGGATGTATGCTGGTGTAGGTATGTATGTTGACGTGTGTATGTTGTGGGTTCGTCTTAGGGAGAAGTGTTTAGACGGGGTTCGTATTTGTTAATAAAGTGAGATTCCTTGCTGATGCGCTGGGTGTGGGTGGCATTATCTTTAAATTTGTAGAGGGGAAAGATTCTAAAGTTGGGATGATTTTGGGCGGCACATGTATCAATGTGTTCACTCAGTGGTATTTTCCTGTATTCCCGTATTTTAATTAGGGATCTATGGACAGTCATGCGTTGGCGGAGGCTGTTTTTGGTCTGGCCTATGTATTGTTCTCGACAACCTGGGCAAGTTAATACATATATTAGATTTTCTGATGCGCATGTGAAATTGTGTTTTACTATAAAACGCTGTCCTTCTTTGAAATAGAATTCCCTCTTTTAGGTTGATGCATATGCCACAGTTGGGTCTATCGCATTTTTTTTACTGTGGGTTTCGTTGTTGTGGCTGGCAGTACTTTGGCATGTGTTAGGATGTTTTTCATTGACTTAGATTGCCTTTTGCTCTTTTAGATATCGTGTGTTCGAAGGATTTGGTTCATTCTATGGTCCTTTTTTAACACAGGGATGTTCTGGAGGATGGTGTCAAAGGCCTCATTGTTGAGGGGGTTGTGTGTGGAGATGTATGGAAGAGCTTTTAGTTTCGGTTGATTTACTTTAGGGTGTCTAAGGTCCTGGGTACTGAGTTTTAGTGCATATATATATATATATATATAAATCACATGAATCAAAGTTCTGTTCAAACCATTTAGCTAATAAATGGTTTGAACAGAACTTTGATTCATGTGATTTCTATATAACTGCTCTGTAGAACAACTGATGTTATTACATTGAGCTATTTATCTTACTGGTAATAAGGTAGTAATACATTACTGTCTTTCATTTCACTGTTTAGGGTTTAAAATATATATAACTATAAAAAGGTTAGTATATAGATAACCATAAATAGTATCCTTAATATTATACACACACACACACATATATATATATATATATATATAGTTAAAAGAATAGAGGTGTAACACACAAGTTATTATATATTGGTAAACGGAATAGAAAATGCTGACAAATTGTTCACAGTTGAAAAATGGTTTAATTAGGAATAAAAGAGTATTAGTGATTGTATGGGTTAGTATTCAGTTGTGGTTTTAAGTTTTTAAGTTTTTACCTGTTGCACATTTCTAAATGCTTTTCAAAAATAATTTTGAGATAGAGTGTCCGTGCTGTTTGCTCTGATCTGAGCAAACAGCACGGACACTCTATCTCAAAATTATTTTTGAAAAGCATTTAGAAATGCGCAACCGGTAAAAACTTAAAAACTTAAAACCACAACTGAATACTAACCCATACAATCACTAATACTCTTTTATTCCTAATTAAACCATTTTTCAACTGTGAACAATTTGTCAGCATTTTCTATTCCGTTTACCAATATATATATATATATATATATATATATATATATATATATATATATATATATATATATATATTTATATATATATATATATATATATATATATATATATATATATATATATATATATATATATATATATATATATATATATATATTTATTTATTAAAATAACAGATTAAAGTTTAAGCAAAGAATCGCTGCTTTCACCCTTAACGGGATCTTCTGAAACTAACAAAGTCAATCTGTAAACGCAGAACTGGATATTTCAAAAAACGTTGCAACCGGAGGAAGACAGGAAGACGATACTTTGGTTCGTGGAAACGTTCGCTGGCAAAGAACGGGAAAAAAACGAATATAATACGTCATTAATAGGAGCGGTGAAAAACAATTACGCGCGTTCTTATATATTTGATATATATTTATCCTTATCGACCCCTCTTTGGATTTTAGTCTTCAAATTTATTATTATTACTATATATATATATATATAGTTAGGGAAGCAGAAAATTGCTTATTGTAATCCAGTTCGTGGTTAAGATTCATGGCCAGTTTCATGGACGGTTTCAACGTACGGTTAATGGGTAACTCCACAAGTTTGTAAGAATCAGGTTCAATCTTGGAGTACAAAGAATAAAAGAGAAAACACAGGTAAGCATTAAAAAAAGGATTTTATCCAGGTATTTACGACCGTTTCATTGGTAAGTTCAACCTTATATTGCTATACTGCAAATAGCAGCCACTCAATAATAATTGTTGTTCACCTCAAAATTTTCAAAATATTTTCCTCGTAAATATTTCTTAATATATTAAAAAAAAAACATTTTTTTGGAATTGTATTTACTAGTATAGAGAGAGAGGAAGGGGGGGGGGAGAATTAGGAAGTAGAGTGACAAACAGAGTAGTATAGAGAGTTTTGAAACATAGACTTGATGTCGTCAATTTACAGTGTAGGCAGTTAAAGAGAATTACATTCTTTATAGTGGGAGAGAGAGAGAGGGAGAGAGAGAGAGAGAGAGAGAGAGAGAGAGAGAGAGAGAGAGAGAAATATATATACAAATAAAAATAAAGAAGGGGGGAAAAGAAAAAAGGAAAGAAAAGAAAAAAGATACCAAAAAAGGGAGAGAATAAAAGAATAAAACGAAAAAGAGAAAAGGAATGAAGGAGGAGGGAAGGACATAGGTACTGGTTATTGTGGGTAATTAAAGGGGTTAGATTCAATAAGCGGGTAGACAGTCTAAGTATATGCAGTTTGTCGGTTGGTAGTAAGAGGTTAAGGGTTCGATTTGCGCGTGTAGTCGAACATTTTTCTTTGAGTCTATGGTTACAATGAATTGATCTTTCGATTTTATTGTTGAGTAACTTATTCTTCGAACTCAAAATATGGAACAGCTCAAGGTCGCATAACCGACAGCTTCCTCTACCACTCAGTTATGGGGGCGCGTTCGATAATTCTTTCCACTTCAGGGTGTATTGATGATTACTTTCCCTCAGTTTCCAGGTCTTGTTCGCAAGGGTAGTTACATAACGATGCTGGGAATGTTTCATTGCGTAACGGTGTGTATACCAACGAGCTTTAAATGTATTCCCAGTCGCTCCGATGTAATACCATTTCTGGTTGTCTGATTCTATTGTGCATTGGTAAACTAGGTTAGACTGCATACATTCATTTTGCAATGGACAGGTTTCAGGTAGGTGGCAATTACAGTTCTTGTCATGTGTAACTTTGGCATTATTGGTGGGCTGCGATGCCTGTACAAGTGTGTTACGTTTTGTTTTCCTATTAGTGGGTGGTCGTGTATTAGATATTATGTTGTGTTTGATGGTAATGGTATTGTTATTGTTATAAATTTGTGTTCCGGTGTTGTTACGTATCTTTTTAGCGTTAAGCATCTTAATGTGATCCTCTATGTTTGGTGCAGTGTAGTAAGATAGTCTAATACATTTAGTGTTAAGGATTTTGCTGTATCTATGTGAATCTGGAAAGTGCTTATTTATTATTCTAAAGAAGGTAGAGGGTAGGTTGGTTCTAATAGAGGTGTTAAATATGGGGTTATACCAAATATATTTTCTACTGCGTGACCTGTTTGATTTTGATGTTGTATTTCTATTTTCAGTATAATTTGTAGTTCTATGCGTAAATGCGTGTGTGCGTACGTTTCCGGAGTTTGTGTTATGCCTGTTTGTGTGTGCTTTGCGGAGGCTTTCATCTATATATTCTACTCTATTTAGGTGGCCTGCCTCGTCTAGTGCGGTATTGTAGTACTCCGCGTGTTCCTCGAAGATTTGTAGGTTAGACGAGAGGCGGGAGATCCTAAGGGATATGCTGCGTGGAACGGATTTAATTATGGATAGTGGGTGGTTCGAATTACAGTTTATGTATGCTAAGTTTTCATTAATCTTGTGAAAGGGTCTTATAAGTCCCGTATTTAGGTTAAGCGTCGCGTCTAGAGAGTTAACTATTTGAGTGCTATATTCATACGTTATGCTAAGGCCTAGTTTCCCGAGGGTCTTTCTAATATTCTTACGCAGTCTTTCTATGCTCTGGTTATTTAGGTTCTTAACTAGGAGAAGGGCGTCGTCTCTGTAGATTCCACCATGTAGGTCGCTAAATTCCCTCTGTAAACTATGGGCTATGTAAATATCTACTAAATCTGTGACTTGAGCCGAGTCATTAGTCCCCATCGTGATGTCAAAGTTATTTAATCTACCCTTACGTTCCCAATAGGCGTTTTCAAATTTAATTATTCTTTTCCTAGCAGCTAGTATAATTTTTATCTCGTCGTCTGCCAGGGCAGAATTGACTTTGGCGAATGCTAAGGCTTTATCCAAGGTATTGGATGATATAGAGGAGTAATAGTCGTTAATGTTAAATTGTATAAACTTAGATACTTTTTTGTTAGCTATATTGTTAAACCATTTAATTGTTTCGGTATTGTTACCGCATAGTTTAATCAATAGTTTATTCTCCATTTGTGCTATCACTCTGTCTAATATATGTTTTATGATTTTCCCAATGTCCGATTTGGACGGGCATATAAGCCTAATTGAGGGGTTATAATCAAAATTTACCTTATGGTCCTTGAGATTAAATGTGTTTGACTATATTGTGTGCCTCGTTGTTGATGTTTATCAGTGTCGTCTCGTTAGTTTTTCTGCATTTCCTATGTATTCCTTACGTATGAAGCTATTGTATGTATTAATATCCATCGTATACACATTTGAGGTTTTGTCCGCTTTGACAATAATTCCATTGGTAGTTCGCAGCTTTTTTAGGAATGTATTCATGTCATTCTGGAGTTTATTATTCCTCCGCTTTTTGAATTTGATATTCATAATCATCTTCAGTAAGTCCTGTTCAAAGGCATTCAGTTGGGGGTTGGTAGGTGGGTTCTTACATGATTTGAAGCCGTATGTTTCCTTGTCGCATTCCACGGTGCAACCGTTATATATATATATATATATATATATATATATATATATATATATATATATATATGTGTGTGTGTGTGTGTGTGTGTGTGTGTGTGTGTGTGTGTGTGTGTGTGCGTGTGTGTGTGTGTGTGTGTGTGTGTGTGTGTGTGTGTGTGTGTGTGTGTGTGTGTGTGTGTGTGTGTGTGTATATATATAAGCATATGTGTAGGGGCTGCGAATGTGTAGGTGTAGGTGTATGTACGTGTGTGCATGCATGCCTTTATGCGTCTGCGTGTATATAGAAGCAGAATCAAAGAGCCAAGGTCAATAGCTTACTGGCATACATTTACTCTCACAGCAGTGTTCATTACTTGACACATGTTCTGCGAGGGGGATGATAACTGTTAGATTAACGTTCGCGAACATCATTTCTCAAAGCACGAATGCAAAGTAAATTGCAGCTGTGAATCCACAAATATATCACAAATGCTTCATATATATTCATGAATGAGATTGATTGATTTGATACAGTGATAAATATATGAAATAGCCAAACATTGAAAGTTCTTCATGTTGTTTCCACAGGAAATAAGTTTCATCATGCAAAACCAGAGAAAGATAACTATTGAACAGCATGGAAGAAAGTGAATGAAAGCTGATAATAAAAACTATTTTTCTGAAACCCAAGATCATTTACATTCTGATAAAAGTAAAGATCTAGCTGTGATGAAAATTCTTCTTCTAGGAATAATTGAATTGCACAGCAAAAGAGGTGAAAAGTAATATATGTAAGTAGAGTAATATATTTAAAGAACTTCGAAATACCATTCTCCAGCAATCTGTGGGTCTGGACAATCTACAGTTTAGAATAATATTTACAAATAAAAGTCAATAGATCATTTAATGAAGATTCGTACAATTTAATAAACGTTGAATATAATAAAAAGAGGTATGTCATCTCCGTCAGTATTTGCGATACTCAAAATACACACACATACATATGTATATTATACATAATATATATATACATGTACACACACACACACACACACACATATATATATATATATATATATATATATATATATATATATATATATATATATATATGTATATGTATATATATATATATATATATATATATATATATATATATATATATATATAAAGAGAGAGAGAGAGAGAGAGAGAGAGAGAGAGAGAGAGAGAATTATTAGATAAAATATATACAATTTCCTCTCGCAATTAGCATAATTAACCATATACAAATCAATTAGACCAGGCTATAAGAATAAAGGCACCTATGAAGAAATATTTGATAAATAACCGAAAGCAGTCTCTTCGTGGTTGACCACAATAGAGTATTTACCCAACATTTCAACAGCATGTAGAAACTGACCAAATATATCGTCAACCATACACAATTAGGTATAAATTTAAAGTTAGAATAAATGTGCACATACCGTAATTAAATCTCTATCATGGTTTCGTTCGTATTTTGAGATATCCTATTAAGGATAAATCTCGAGTATCGAACTCATCAAAAGACAAACTCAATAGGACAGTTAATTTTCCAAAGCGATCGCGCCAGGAATAGATTTAAAAAATGGCTAAGAATCGTGACGTGGCAGTGGTATATAAATATATATATATATATATATATATATATATAACAAAGAAGGTGTGGTAAGATACCATATGGACCATAAGGCACCAGAGTATTCGATACTTAGAGTAGTAGAGTGGGTAATATATATATATATATATATATATATATATATATATAATATATATGTGTGTATATATATATACAGTTTGATTCTTTCTCTTAATGAGTATATTCCTCTAGTCTGTGGTCCCTTGTTGTGTACGAAATTATTGTGAAGATTCGCTTAGCTAGGTTCAGGAGAATGTATATATATATATATAATGATGTCACAAATGTGTGACGAAAGAACTTTTATAAACGATATATATATATTTTTATCTGTATTATAAACCGTTGGTCAATCAACGATTAACATTGAGTGCCAGATAAATTAACTATGGAGATATAAAAGATACAGAAGCGAAAACCAATTCAAACCAAACAGTGTGTTTTATTATTATTTAAGGCAATATTATAACAATATGACCCTCCACAAATATAACAATATTTGTTTCAACACAAAACCTTGCAAAACAAAAATATATATATGTGTATGTATATATATATATATATATATATATATATATATATATATATATATATATATATATATATATATACTACCTTGATTAAATCTTAACCATCTACCATGTCAGGGTATGCGATGTATCATTTTATTTTATCTGATGAGGACGTACTGTTGAACTTAATTCAGTACCTCTGAAATATGTCTAATAAAATATAATTTTGATCACAAGAATATCTATTTTGTTAATATTTGGAATTAATATTAATAACTCTGGAAAATATATAAACTGTGGAGTGCTTCCAATCTATTGTAAAATTCATTCTTTGATGTACTCATTGAATCTTGTTTAACTGTTATATATATATATATATATATATATACATATGTGTATGTATATATATATATATATATATATATATATATATATATATATATATATATGTGTATGTATATATATATATATATATATATATATATATATATATATATATATATATATATATATGTATATATATATATATATATATATATATATATATATATATATATATGTATATATATATATATATATATATATATGTATATATATATATATATACATATATATATATATATACATCAATACATCTATATCTGTATATATATAAATATAAACATATAGATACATGTAAGTGTGTGTATGCGCGCGCACGTGTGTGTGTATGTGTTTGTGTGTGTTTGTATTTTTGTGTATGTGCGTGTGTGTGTAGATATATATGTGTGCATATGTATATGTTTATATATGTAGTCATATTTATATATTTGAATATACTTATACATTTAGGTTTCAACAAAATTAATAATTTTGAGTATTTATTAAATAATATCGTAAGTATTTTATCAGTGTAACCTTAGTCCAGACCCCGAGTCAGTCAGTAATTATGTCCTTTCTACATATCTGCACGTATATGTGTCAGAGTATACATCTATGTCCATAAATATTTCATCTTTTATCCTATCGTTAAAATGTTTTTCTCTCCTTCATATCTATATGTATACTATAAACATCTATGAATACGTAATTGTATCTTTAGGTGTAAATACCGATGTTTGTGAATGTATACATTTATATTAGGGGTATGTATATTGGTTTACATATATTTGTATTGAGTTTTACATATGACTTTATATAGTAATGTAAATGATCATTTTTTTTTTTCACAGTTATATATTACGAATGCTTAAATAACATTAGTTGTATATTACGAATGCTTAAATAATATCAAAAATGCTTAAATAACATCAAAAATTGCTAGCAATTCTTTCAGAAAAACATTGCTAATATAATGTCGTTGATAAACACAAATATAAAGGCATAAAAGTGAGGAAAAAAAAAAAAAAAGTGTAATTACTTATACATGAGCTTTGTATATATTTATATCTTTTCGAAATATATGTGTGCGTGTGTGTATCGAATGCTTCGCCTACACTACTTTTTGTGTCTGACGATTCCTACATATGATTTGTTGTACATCTGCTTATATTTTCGTGGAATTCTATGTTGTACATAAACATTTGTCTATTTTCCTTAAGGAATTCTTTTTAGGGCGGTAATTAACACCGTTTTATGCGGTGTTAGTATTATTAATTATCTCCCTTTTACATTAATAAAACACGGTAATTTTGTATTTGTAACTTCCAGAATTAACACTATTGGTAATGATACAATTTCATAATTTGCTGATAAAGCTCATTTCAGTATGAATACATTCAAAGTCTATTCAGTTAATATCTATCTATTGGTTAATCTATGCGTTGTTTGGTATTTCTGTCAGTAAAACTGACACTTCAATGTTGATCAGTTGATTTTCCTGATGACCTCCACGTCTGGGACACTGTGGAGCGACACATCTCCGGGCTCATTGGCATATCGTTATTTTAATCCGTCCGCTTCACGGCAGCGCCGGTTACGCCGGCCGGCGACGAACGGTCGACTCGTACGGACTAGTACGGACCGGATGCATGCCACTGTCTAATTAAAACAGCATCATGCAACGAGCCGAGCCACATAGGCGCTATGTGATTTTTGCCCAGCGCTCTGAATGTCATTATATATATAGGGCGGTAGATTGGCAGTATCGATAGAGCGTCGGACGTCATACTTTGCAGCAAAGAGTTACGGCCCTTTATGGTCTGAGTTCAAATCCCGCCGAGGTTCACTTTGCCTTTCATCCTTACGGGGTCGATTAAATAAAGTACCAGTCCCGCACTGGGGTCGATTTAATCAACTTTCCCCGCCCCTAAATTGCTGGCCTTGTGCCTATATAAGAAACCATTATATATATATAGCGCGGTCGATTGGCAGTATCGGTAGAAGGTCGGACGCCATGCTTTGCAGCAAAGAGTTACGGCCCTTTATGGTCTGAGGTCAAACCCCACCGAGGTTAACTTTGCCTTTCATCCTTACAGGGCCGATAAAATAAAGTACCAGTAATACACTGAAATAATTGCTAGCCCTGTGCCAAAAGTAGAAACATTTATATATATAAATTGTTGTATAATCACTATGTTTATCACATCAATAATTCAATTATATTGCCATTAATTATGAACTAATTATATATTTACCTGCATTACGAAACAATTATCGAAAAATATATGGGTTTTTTTAATCGATTGGTTATTTTAAGTGACTCTCTCTAAATCATATATTATGCTCTATAACCCTGCTTCTCTTCAGTTATTCTGACCTTACACCACATATTACTGCATTCGATTAGTTTGACTGGCACGATTCATGATAATTATAATACACTGTGTTGTCCATATTTTGATATATATTATCTAAGAAGATAGCTCCAGCTATAATTCAATTCTTCTACATATGTGAATGTATGTATGTATGCTTGTTTGTATATAAATATATATATATATATATATATTACCACTAAAAGGGTCTGACGAGCCGCGGTTTACAGATTCGGGCTGGATCGATACAGATCGAACCTTGAGCTGATCGGTGGCGAAACGCGACTCACCAACCAATAAATGTAATGAAGTAACCACTCGTCCTTGTTTTATTTTATTATACTACACTTTGTCTAGCTCTACGCGTCGATGCAGAAGTGAGCCTAAAACATCGAGTGCTCACCCGGGTTAACCTATAGTAACTCCGCGTTACACTCCCCGGATATATATATATGTGTGTGTGTGTGTGTGTGTGTGTGTGTGTGTGTGTGTGTGTGTGTGTGTGTGTGTGTGTGTCTGTGTGTCTGTGTGTGTGTCTGTGTGTGTGTGTTTATGTGAGTTAGTGTGGATGCTTAAGCACTAAAAGAAGCGTTAAACATATTGCCGACCAGAGTCTCTCTTTTCTGGGCTGTTTGGTGCAGCTCAACAAATCAAGTAAATGATTAGCGAGAAATAAGATAGGCGTTAGATTAAGATTTGACAACATTATATATTACAACACTAAATGGACAAATTTTCCGAGAGTGCTTCATACATAAGTATGGCTGAGTTAGATTTATGTGTAACCGAAGGGAATAAGTATCAAATATCCCAACCGTGATAGTTCTCCCAATTCTGGCTGTGCGATGTAAGTTTATTCATGAGCTAGAGATAAACGTTAGATAGCATGACACAATCGAATGGAAGCTGATAATGCTTATATCTTTTCTGAATCACAAGGTCAATATATTTAGTTCATAGTTTAGCGTCAAACAACTCTCTAAGCTTTGGGTGTTTGTTTGTTTTTTATTCATTTTAAATAGATGACAAGAAAAAATATAAAAAGTGGCCTTAGGTTACTTGCGGGTTTTTTTCTTTTTTATCCAAACCGATAAAATGAAAATATTGCAATATATAAAAAGTATTGAAATTCTTTTCTGTTGGTCCCACATAAATGGCCTATCTCCATCATCTCTAACAATGGCAATCATATTGATTTCTTTCAAGAAGGTAGATAAAATATGTTGTATCCAGTGGAACAATCGATTGCATCAGACCCACAATATTTCTTATACTCAACGTGACCTTTGCAGAATTTGAATTCAATAGAAAACTTTAGGATAACAAACTTGCTGCCATTATAAGATATCTTCTGTGCGTATGGTTGTGTATCAACATATTACACCTGGGAAAAACAGCGTGATGCAGGGTTGGGTACAATAAGAAATAGATTTATCTGAGTTGAAATGCTGTCGCAGTTAACTTTTATAGTTTACTACAAAAAAAAAAAAATTATAAAATGTTTAGTAGTCTTTGTATGAACGCTCTCGCGGTGGTGGGTAATTTCGAGTATTTGCATATATTTCTAAAGCGGTAAATATGCAGAATCTTTCACGCGGGAGATACAAATGTTGATGGTATTTCTGGCTCTCTGAATGCTGCTAAATCTGCTTTGCATATCATACTTGAATACTTCATAAATAAAATAATTACTTGCAGTCATG
>OZ024740.1:277430528-277438028 GCA_964016885.1 Eledone cirrhosa | reverse complement strand
TGCTAAAATGCCGCAGAGAGAAAAAAATAGGAGGACATTGGAGCTAACGAGAAGGAAATGGATTTAAAAGTGAGTGAAAGTGACCAAAATAATCGAGAGAGCCCGAAATAGACAGAAAATGTGGAAAGAGTAAAAAGGGGACAGAGGAAAAAGGGGAATTAGATAAATGTTGGCTAAAAATGGTAAAGTAGGGTAAAAAAAAAAAATGAGGTAAAAATTAGCAAAGGATAGAGTGACAAGAGGGGATAGGAATACGGGCAGTAAAGTGAAGAAGGAGATAGGCTTCAAGCTGAAAGAGATTTAATCAGGGTGAAAGTGCCAGAAAATAAACTCAAGTATCAGAAATAGACAAACAAATGCGATAAACGTTTAAGGGGAAGCAAAGGAAATGGACAGAAATGGACAGAAATGCATCCTCTTTCCCATCCATTGCCCCTTTTCACTTCCGCCATGAAATTGAACGAAAGAAGATGAAAAAAGGTCGAAAGATGTTGAAGAAGAGGGGACGCGGATGAAGGAGAGGAAAGAAAGCTGAAGGGAGGTAAATTGGAGTAAATAAAGTGAAATTGATCGAAGAAACGACGGAAGTGGTTGAAAGAGGAGGAATGAAGGAGTAGAATGGCAAAGAGGGTAAGCGAAGGAAGGGAATAAACGGAAGGAGAGCGAGGGAAAGGAAGAGTAGAAAACAGGTCAAAAGCGGAGTATATAGAGATAAGGAGGATTGATGAATGAAAGACAGCAAAGGAAGCAGAAAGAAGAGGAGAGAGTGGGAAAGGCTTAAAAAGAGAGGAAAGAAGGAAAGGGGAGAAGAGTTGCAATGTGAAGTAAGGAGGGATAAAGACGGCAAAAGATAGCTATGAATAACGAAAGGGGTAGAAAGCGGCGGGAAGAGGAAGAAAGAAGGGGAAATGGGAAGGGGAGGAAAGAGGTAGGGAAAAGGACTTTTTGTCTTCTGTCCGTTACGATTTTTCTAAGTTTTCGAATTTTGTCATACATCAATCTTGGTGTTACCTTTATCTTATTATGGACTTTATTGAATTTTGAGCTACTGCAGCTGTTTTTGGCAGATATAGAACCGATACTTGTAGTGGAATCAGTAATATTGATGGTGAGGTTTTAGCAATATTTGGCCGACGTCTTGACGAAATATGTTGGCTGTGGTGTCAATAAAATCAACAACGGCAAAAACAACAGCGCTCTCATTTATACACATGTTTTTTATCTGTTAGAATTACGAAAAAAAAATAGTTTTGCATATATGACATCCAATGAGTAGTCTGCATGTGGACATGGCCCAAGCTAAGAAGATGCAAAACTTTACACACAAAAAAAAAAAAATAATAAAGATAAAACAGATGTACCCATTCTTCGCTAAAATCGGAGGTTTTAATATACCTGCAAGCGAAAAATTGCAGTAAATGATGGAGTGGGTGTGGGGAGAATTTTATCCTTTGTTCGGGGTCAAACCTGTAAAAGCATCGACCTGATCTTTATGTCGGATGCCATTTTGCCGATTAACTAGTGTCAACGGTTTTGCTGTTTAATTAGTTTTGATGTTCGGCCATCATTGCTTTAGAGCAAGGAAACCATGGGTGACAGAAAAAGTCGGAAATCTCATTAGATTCAACATGTAGAACTAGCACCAGCCTGAAATAGAAGCTTGTCTGTCGTCTTATGTGCAAGGAGCTATTTTTCTACAACAATTTTAGAAAGGAATTACAAATATTCATTGTTTTTCTTGCTGCTTTAAAATATCTGTTTTGAAGAGAACTGAAATGGAACTTGTGATATTCAAGATTAGGAGAAAACGAATCAGTAATATAATTGTCGAAGAATTCTTTCAACGGGGAATTGCAAGCATGTTCACGAGCATTGAACAAACTACTGGCAAATATTCACCTATCCCGCTGAAAAAAGAAATGATCGTAACCACTCGATAGGACAAATCGAATTAGTTTAAAACGTTATGGATGGCCTTTGTCGTGATGGCTAAAACAAAACTAAATAAATAAACTACGATAAAATGTTTTTCGTCACTTAAACCTTAGCGGTTTTCCATATGGAAAGAAGCAAAATTCACACTTACATTGCTTAGCACCTAGCATAACCTCCCTTATCCCTAACATACTTTGTAGATTTGCATGGTGAGTATTTAATGGACAAATGAGAAGTATAAACATCATTAAACATAATTGAACAGTAGAACCCATAAATTTTCACAGTAGTATATAGATAAAGTATACATTGTTTCAGGTTATCCTAACTGTCAGCATTTGCTAGTTTCATAAAATATATTATTCCCAAAGCTACGTACCAGGCAATTTTAATAACTGGCTGGATGTATATTAATTTCTGATATTCACTGTTTTATATTAATAATCAATTCTATATGAAAATGTGGAAGCTTCGCAACATTTTGCATTACACGCACAGTAATTTTATGAAAATGTAAATTACCAGGAACCAATGCATTAAAGAAATGAAAGTAGAATATTCCCAAAAGCTTCTCGTAAGTCCTTTCCTCTAGTTTTTCATACACCCAGAGCTGGCCTTCTTTACCCTTTCCTCATTACTTAATTTTGTTTTTAACTTTATTTTTCATATTTATGTAATTATCAATGGTTTTTAGCCAAATTTGTGAGTGAAACACATGTATTGTGGTGGAGAATTAGCAGACACTTTAGAGAGCTTTTGATGAAGTAACATGCGGTATTTATTCTGGTTGTTTCCATTCTGGGTTCAAACCTAACCGATGTCAATAAATGAAATACTAGTTTAAGGTGGTGGTCTGACAAAATCGTCACAGCATCTAACAGAATACCATACTGCATCTGTTGTGGCTCTTTGCAGATTGAGTTCAAAACACGCGGAAGCCTTCTCTGGGAACACAGCATTAAACTATTTCTTCTATGAAGAGATTATTTCTCATACAATGACAAAGAAAAAGGAACTGACGATGATTATCAATAAAGAGCAACATTGTTGCATGGTCTTAACTCTGAAACATTATTTCCAAAATCCGATCTCATCTATCAGGAATTAAAAAAAGAATATTAAAATGGTATTCAATTGTTTATCTAATAAAACGATAATTATTCATTAGATATATCTAGATGCCAAGTTTATAATCATTGTTGGGTTCATGAATCCATCTTTATTCCTGGGAAGTTACTTCCATCTAGAGAGAAAAGCTTCACTCAAATATATGCTTAGAATATATGTATTTATTAACTATCCAAAATCTGACAGCAGATTGGGCGGTGATTGATCTTGCGAATAAAAATAATTAAGAGAACTAATGATCTCACAGTTTGCACAACAAATTTCAAATGAAGCGATACAGCTGTTACGAGATTTACCGATTACTCATTATAAGTATTCTAAATTAAAATAATAAACCGAAAAATAAATTAGTCTGAGATTTAGATCGGATATACATTTCAGATATACTGCTTTCACTTGATGTATTCCACCAACCATTTCGCCATTACCTTTTCAGAGCTGTAACTTTTAGAATACGTTTTGATTCTCAAAATTGAATAACGCTTGATTCTCAAAATTGATCATCTGGACACATTTGTAAATTAGTTGAACTGAATCATTTTTTATCTAGATCATGATCTTTGCAATTATGAAAATCATCAATATTATATTTGTCTTAGGGTGGTATATTATTACTTGTGTTAAGATTGTTGCTTTATTTTGCAACAATCAGCCCATATCCATATAAGCAAAGACACCTCCCTCTTGAACAATAAGTTTATGCTCGAAGACAGAGTTTCACTGAATACATTATTTAGCGTGTCCTTCCTTTTTTTGATATGACAGTCGAAGGAAATGTTGCTATAAATACCAGCAGGTCCAATGGCTGGATATAATCACATTTGGGCCATTTTTTTTTAATATGTCTGTAGGATTAGAGGCAGCTGGGTATTAATGATACGTAGCTATACTCGCCAATATATTTACCAGTATTACAGAATTTGGTCAATGTCTAAGCTAAAACAAGGAATTCCATGCCTTAACACTTCAACCACTACCCTGCTATTAATTTACTTGATTCACGAATTCGATTGTGGTCACGAAGGCGGCACTACCCTCAAGGGTATTTAGTCAAGCAGCTGGAACTATATATGATGATGAAATATCATTTCGGGATATATGTCCCCGTAGGGTTCAAATACCTAAGTGAATTTAACTTGATTTATAGCGTTAGTGAAAAGCAGTCACAGACACAAGCATATGCATATTCATACGCACGCATTACGAATCTAGCTGTCGAAACTACCGGAGCTTAGCAGTCGGGATCCTGAATCTTTTCATATATATATATATATATATATATATATATATATATATATATATATATTAAAATAACAGATTAAAGTTTAAGCAAAGAATCGCTGCTTTCGCCCTTAACGGGATTTTCTGAAACTAAAGAAATCAATCTGTGAACGCAGAAGTAAATATTTCGTAAAACGTTGCAGCCGAAGGAAGACAGAAAGACGATACTTTGGTTCGTGGAAACGTTCCCTTGCAAAGAACGAAAAAAAAACGAAGATAATACGTCATTATTTGGGCGTTGGATTGGCAGTATCGGTAGAGGGTCGGACGCCATGCTTTGACGTATAGAGTTACGGCCCTTGCCATTCTGAGTTCAAATCCCGCCGAGGTTGACTTTGCGTTTCATCCTTACGGGGTTGATAAAATAAAGTACTAGTAATACACTGGGTAATTGCTGGCCTTGTGCCAAAAGTAGGAACAATTATTTGGAGCGGTGAAAACAATTACACGCAAAGACAAAACCACGTTTATGGTATAAATGAAGTCGTAGAGTAATATTCTATTAGGTGGTTCGTGAAGACGTTCTCTGGCAATGAACGGAAAAAACGACTTCAGTTATACCATAAACGTGGTTTTGTCTTTGCGTGTAATTGTTATCACCGTTGCAAATAATGACGTATTATCTTCGTTTTTTTCCGTTCTTTGCCAGGGAACATTTCCACGAACTAAAGTATCGTCTTTCTGTCTTCCTTCGGTTGCAACGTTTTTCGAAATATTTACTTCTGCGTTCACAGATTGATTTTTTTAGTTTCAGAAGACCCCGTTAAGGGTGAAAGCAGCGATTCTTTACTTAAACTTTAATCTGTTATTTTAAAAAATATTTGCTCTACGGTTCTTATATATTTGATATATATTTATACTTATCGAGCCCTCTTTAGATTTTAGTCTTCAATTTTATTATTACTATATATATATATATATATATATATATATATATATATATATATATATATATATATATATATATATATATATATATATATATATATATATATATATTAAAATAACAGATTAAAGTTTAAGCAAAGAATCGCTGCTCTCACCCATAACGGGATCTTCTGAAACTAACAAAGTCAATCTGTGAACGCAGAAGTGAATATTTCAATAAACCTTGCAACCGGAGGAAGACAGGAAGACGATACTTTGGTATATATATATATATATATTGTTATACTTGGGGACGGTCATATTTGTGTAATATTGCCAGAATTAATAACAGAACACACATAAATAAATAAATAAATAAATACATACACAAGCACAATAACAACAAGCACATAAACACACACTAGTCACCCATCACACAGCAAACAAAATACTATACACACACGCAAATGCATGCGCAAAGAAGACAAAATAAAATAAACAAACAAGCAAATAAATAAATATATAGACAGACTGAATAAAAATGGCGTAGACATACAATACAACAGGAGGAAAATATAGCAACCACTGACGATGTTGCAGATGTGCAACGAAAGATTTATGATAAACTATATATATATGTGTTTGTATCTATATTGTATCTGTATTATTTTTGACCGCCGGTCAGTCAATGGCAACATTGAGGACCGAGTAATTTAGATTACCGATATAAAAGACACAGAAGCGAGAAGCGAAAACCAACCAAACAGTGAGTGTGTTCTGTTATTAATTCTGGCAATATTACACAAATATGACCCTCCCCAAGTATAACAATATTTGTTTCAACACACGATTTCATATAAAAAACCTTTCAAAATTAATTCATCGCCTCTATATATATATATGTATATATATATATTATTTAGTTGTGGATTCAGACGAAAGAAAAGTGCTATCATGTCTTTAATGACTGGTTCATTTGTTTTAATTATTCACTCCAGCCGTTGTCTTTATTACTGTTATTATTTTTATATTGGGAGTATCGATAGAGGGTCGGACGCCATGCTTTTCAGAAAAGAGTTACTGCCCTTTATGATCTGAGTTCAAATCCCGCCGAGATTAACTTTACCTTTCATCCTTACGGGGTCGATAAAATAAAGTACCAGTAATACGGTGGGTTAATTGTGCCAAATGTAGAAACAATTATTTTTATTCTGATTCACGCCTACGTACCTTTAGCTCTTCACCAGATTGGAAGATTGGATATTGTGAAATACTTATATGCATATATGTGAAACTACAGTTGAAGTACATATTCCCCCAATCCACACATTAATATATATATATATATACATATGCATATATACACACATATATATATATATAGGAACAAGCTATAGACGGCTATTTCTGGACTCTGAGTCCAGAAATAGCCGTCGAAACGGCTTGAACTCTGCCGTCGGAGTCATACTTGTTGCTATTACCCACTCTACTACCCTAAGTATTGAGTTCTTTGGTGCGTAATGTTCCATCTGGTTCCTTACCACAATTCCTTTGTTATATATATATATATATATATATATATATATATATATATATACACACTGTATATATATATATATATATATATATATATATATATATATATATATATATTCATATATAGTAATAATAACAAATTTGAAGACTAAAATCCAAAGAGGGCTCGATAAGGATGAATATATATCAAATATATGACAACCGTAGAGCAAATATTTATTAAAATAACAGATTAAAGTTTAAGCAAAGAATCGCTGCTTTCACGGGATCTTCTGAAACTAACAAAGTCAATCTGTGAACGCAGAAGTGAATATTTCAAAAACCGTTGCAACCGAAGGAAGACAGGAAGACGATACTTTGGTTCGTGGAAACTTTCCCTGGAAGATAATACGAAGATAATACGTCATTATTTGGAGCGGTGAAAAACAATTACACGCAAAGACAAAACCACGTTTATGGTATAAAAGAAGTCGTAGACTAATATTCTATTAGGTGGTTCATAGAGACGTTCTCTGGCAATGAACGGAAAAAACGAAGAGAATACGTCATATGTAGAGCTGGGAGAACAATTGCACTCAAAGACAAAACCAAGTAAATGGTACAGGCGTTGCGTGGGTTCTGTATGTGCGTGCGTTTATTTATTTTATTTTTTTTATGCGTGTTTTTGTATACCTATGGCGAGTGTTTTCGTGTATGCTTGTGCATGTACGTTTATGGATGCGTGTATGTATTTATTTAATTTCAATTACCTCT
>OZ024740.1:277408028-277425528 GCA_964016885.1 Eledone cirrhosa | reverse complement strand
CAGACCTCTATCCGGACGCCCTCGCACCTCAAGCACACCAAAACTCGTTAAAAGTGTGAGGGAAAAAATAAGGCGTAATCCAAGAAGGTCCATGCGAAAAATGGCAGAAGAAACAGAAACTTCGCCAAGAACTATGCGGAGGATATGTCGAGATGATCTGGGGATGTCACCCTATAAGTTCCAAAAGAGACAGCTTCTTTCTGCAGCCACAATTGAAAAGAGGCTCTCCAGAAGTAAACTGTTATTGAACCGTATCAAGGATGGCACGCTGCAAAACATTATCTTTACAGATGAGAATTTATCCACTGTGCAGCAGTCTCACAATCATCAAAATGATTGAGTAATTGCAAAAAGTCTCAAATCAATTCCTTTAAGTGTAGGAAACGTGTTCAGAACACACCTACCAGCATCGGTGATGGTTTGGGCAGCCATTTCTGAAAGAGGGAAGTCTCTTCTGATTGTTGTGCCTCAAGGAGTTAAAATTAACAAAGAACTTTACATAAAGGATATTTTGGAAGGAGCACTGATGCCATGGTGCACATCTGTTTATGGCGATAATATTTGGACTCTTCAACAAGATGGAGCGACGAGCCACACTGCTCGCGTAACACAATAGTGGTGTAGCGACCATCGTCCTGCATGGATCAGTAAGGAAGAGTGGCCTCCCACATCACCAGATCTCAAATCTCTCGATTTATCTTTATGGTCAATTCTTGAGAGTGAAGCCTGCTCTACGCCTAGCCAAAATATTGAAACTCTAAAATCAAAACTGAATAAAGTATGGGAGAAAATACCCATGGAAACTGTTCGTCCAGCCATCGAAGACTTTCCTAGAAAACTTCGAGCGGTAGTGAGAGCTAGAGGAAAGCATTTCGAATACATTTTTGTGCAGTTGTTTAATAGTATATTACTTACTATTTGTTGAAGTCAGATCTTGAAATAAATGTTTTTTTCAAGAACTATTTGCATTCTATTTTATAACATTGTTTATGCCCCCCCCCCCCTGTATATAGATATATATATGTATAGATATAGATATTTATATTTAGATATAGATATATGTATATATGTATATATGTATATATATACATATATCTATATCTATATATACATATATATATATATATTTATAAATACATATATATACAGATATACATACCTATATGTATATATATATATATATATATATATATATATATATATATATATACACACACACACAAATACTAATAGAGCCGAAAAAATTCACACTCATTTATCTAAATATCCGAGGTGTGTCTGAAAAGTTCCAGGACTGATGTCACAAAAGATTTATTTCAAACCCAAACTTCACACTAAGAGTTTTCGCCTTCAAAGTAATCCCCCTGGAGTATGTAACTGTAATCTTAGCTCTCTGCAGCGATCAAACTTTTTCTTCATAATTTTATATACATGTCCTCTGTTTCCGGTCGTCAAGCAATGAGCACAGAGCAACGAACACACTTGAAAACTCTGTCAGAATCACTGTTATTGTTGCAGCAAATGTATGGAGATGAGACGATGTCCCGCTCACGTGTTTTGAATGGTCCAAGAGGTTTAAAGAAGGACGCGAGGACGTGGAAGATGACTCCAGGAGCGGAAGGCCCTCAACAACCAGGACTGAGGTCAACGTTGAGCGCGTCAGGAAGATGGTGCGTAGCGATCGTCGGCTGACTGTTCAACTGATGGTAAATGAGCTGGGCATGAATCGGAACAGCGTCTGGAAGATTCTCACTGAAGATTTGGACATGGTGGAATGTCTGCGCGAAGATGGTGCCAAAACTGCTGAACGATGACCAGAAGGGTCGACGCATGCAAGTGTGCCAGGACATCCTCGAGCGTCTTGAAACCGAACCAGACTTGCTAGGGACAGTCACCACCGGTGATGAGTCGTGGATCTTCGAGTACGACCCGTAGGGGACCCGTTTTGAAGACGTGGACGACACCAAAAAGGCCGTAACGACGGAACTGCGGAGGATCCTAGAAGAATCTTTCCAGGAGTGCATGCAAGCGTGGCAGAAAGGGATGGAAAAGTGCATTAGATTCCAGGGGGATTACTTTGAAGGACAAAACTCTTAGCGTGAGGTTTCGGTTTGAAATAAATTTTTTGTGACATCAGTCCTGGAACTTTTCTGACCCACCTCGTATACATATACATACATATACATAGCATTTATTTAGAGTTAAACTATATATATATATATATATATATATATATATATATATATATATATATATATATATATAAATCAGGAAAGAAGAGTGACACGGTCTGCTATACAAAAAAGGTTTTTAATCTCATTGCTGACAATTGTTTCTCTGAACTGGTAGGTCTAGAGATCGCTATCCGCTTATTTTCACGTTACTCGGTCGCCAATACAAAGTTATAACCCGTCAGTTCATTGGAGCTTGCGAGAATGAAGAGAATATACAGGCATGAAAAGAATATACAAGCTACTATATGTAGTAGTAATGGCATTCAGTCAGAACAATAACAACAATATCAACAATGCTAGCAATAAATTATTTGAAATAATCACAACATCAATCTAGGTGGGAAGTATAGTATATCTACGATTTTAGCGTGTAAAGCTAGCTGAAATGAGGCAGATGTATAAAATTGACATGTAATATAATACACACTACGACAATTTTTACATGTCAATTTTATACATCTGCCTCCTGTCAGCTAGATTTACACGCTAAAATCGTAGATATACTATACTTCCCACCTAAATTGATGTTGTGATTATTTCAAATAATTTATTGCTAGCATTGTTGATATTGTTGTTATTGTTCTGACTGAATGCCATTACTACTACATATAGTAGCCTGTATATTCTTTTCATGCCTGTATATTCTCTTCATTCTCGCAAGCTCCGATGAATTGATTGGTTATAACTTTGTATTGGCGATCGAGTAACGTGAAAATAAGCGGATAGCGATCTCTGGACCTACCAGTTCAGAGAAACAATTGTCAGCAATGAGATTAAAAACCTTTTTTGTATAGCAAACCGGGTCAATCTTCTTTCCTGATTTATTATTACTCCAAGTGTTTACAACATAGGAATTACAGCGTACTCGAAGCATAACTATGGAAACGCCTTGTTGAGTCAAACTTAGCCAAGCATTGATATCATCCACTACCTGGAGTACCATAACTGGACTACACCTAAGTGGACTGCATATAACAATAATTTGTTACCCCGTATATATATATATATATATATTTGATATGTATACTACGTACAAACTCACCAATGAGACATTACACCTCCTCATTCATATTCAATAATTGAGTTAGATGGGAAAAGCGGTGGGGATGGACGTGGCAATTGTTTAGTTGCTATGGTATTTTGCTATATTCGTCAATGTTTTTAGCGATATAAATATACACTTAAACAAAATCTAGACACACTTTTTTACAGTTTCACTTACACATACTAACATCGGCGACTGTCTTGCATTCGAAGAGCGCGTCATGACAAGAGGCTATTACGTAGTCGTGGTAATCTAGTGGAAATATTGACTTCCTAAGGGGATGTATTATAGACATATCTTTCTGTTTTGTTAGTACCTTATAAATAAGCAGTTCATAAGACAATTCGGATAATATTATAATGATGTAATAGTTGATCGACGTCAGAACTTTGAACCAGTAAGTAAACACTGTACCACCAATTAATGTGGGTTGGTGAGATAAATAACTAATCTTTGGTTATCGTGGCGATTGTTTACAAGATTGAAAGATAATAGTTTATATATATATATATATATATATATATATATATATATATATATATAGTTATACTTTGGAAGGGTCATGTTGCCAATAAGAAACACGCGCACCAGGTGAATTCACTCCAATTTATTATAAATTAAACATTTTTTTTTTTTTTTTTTTAATTTATAAATTTCCGGTTGGTTGGTTGGTTCCACAACCGGACGGTTGTTCATATATTGTCAAAGTTCTTTCGTCACGCATTATGTGACCTCTTCAGTGACGGGATTCTTTTCTTTGTTTTGTGCCTCTCCTTTGTTCTGTCCTACGCCATCCTGTTTTTGTGTGTGTTCAGTCACGGAAGAGGTCACAGAATGTGTGACGAAAGAACTTTGACAATATATGAACAACCGTCCGGTTGTGGAACCAACCAACCAACCAACCGGAAATTTATAACATTTTTTTTTTTAATTTACAATAAATTGGAGTGAAAGCAACTGGTGAGTGTGTTTCTTATTGGCAACATAACCCTCCCAAAGCATAACAATATCGGTCTCAACACACGTTTTCAGATAAAGAATCTTGCTAAACAAATTCAGAAACGAAATATATATATATATATCACGCAGTAATACAGAGTACCCGACCTCCCATGGGTACAAACTGAAGTATATAGACAATATGCCTCCACACCCTCCCACTGCAAAGTGTTCGTGGAGGTGCCACGGCAAAAAAGCACCCAGCCCACACTGTAAAGTGGACGTGTAGGCGCCACGGAAAAAAGCACCCAGCAATCACTGTAAATGAGGTTGGTGTTAGGAAGGGCATCCAGCTGTAGAAACCAAGCCAAAATCAGTTCCTGTATGAGCAAGGCATGGTCAGCCGACCAGACACTGCCCACAACAGGATAACCCGTATAACCCATGCTAGCATGGAAGAACGGACGTAAAACTTTGATGATGATGATGATGATGATATAAATATGAAAACATGGCGTGCTGCGAAGTTGCAAATAGGTTACATATGAATAAATCTAGTCTTTCATCAGTGATCTTCCAGCCTTCATTGCTATTTCATCGCTTTAAAGACCATATACCTACGGTTGGTGCGAGCAACGGCTAAAGAAAGTCGTTCGGTCACGTAAATAGGGGGAACGAGCGAGACAGTAAACAAACAAAGATGGTAATGCAACGAAAAGTGAGGAAGAAGGAGTCAAGTCCCTGAAATCGATGAACATAAGTTCTGTGAAATCGTAGACGAGAGAATAAAGACCATCCAACCTGGTCGAAATGTGAGTAAGGAAAGAATTTCGCACAGGTCAAACGAGAGGGAGTAGGAGAGGGTTTAGCAGAGAGTGAGTGAGTGAAAGTGGGAGGAAGAGGCTAACAGAGAGAGTGACTGGCAGATATATATATATATATATATATATATATATAATTTTCACTATTAACACCTTATGAGTATATATCTGTATATATTTTACATTATTTTATTTCATTTCATTTTATTTTATTTTATTTTATTTGGATTCTCCTTTGGGTAACCCCCCCCCCCCCCCCCTCCCCCCATGCACACATAGACTTATTGTCAACCCCTTCAAATATATTATGATTATATTTAATCCCCCCCCTCTTTTACGCTCCTTTCTATTATTTAATATAGTATATTGACTATGATTTTATGCTCCTTTGTATCCTATATACATTTCTTTTTTTCTGTCCCTATTAGCCTACCATAATTCTGCTTAAGTCAGTTTTTTAGATATCGTTATGTAAATGATAGTAGAAAATTTCATTCCTTTATATATATATTTGTAGTGAAATATTAACGTTTATAAATTTTGATTACTTAAACCATAGCTAATATTGTATTGCCTTATTAGATATTTTAAATATTTTTGAATATTAATTTATCAAATAGGGTTTTCGAGTCATTTACCTGGGTTGTTTCCTAAGTTTTTACTTAACTGCATGAGATATATACTTTTGTTTTTGTTTTTTAATTTCCGGTTGATTTTATTTATTTATTTATTAATACTACTGTGTATTCTATTTTCTGTCTGGCCCTTACTCACTCATACACATATATGTCTGTTTACCAACCTTGTAATTATAAGTAATTATATATTATATTATGTTTATTATTTTATATTGTAGTTGTTATTGTACTATTGATCCTTATTACTTACCGTTGATTATATGTACCATTATGATATGTTAAATTTTATATATCATGTAAGATGTTTATATTTTTATACCATCATAATTTTGGGTATTGTACAATTTATATTTTTTTCTCACCTACTCTGTAACTCTATATGAATTGATTTGTTAACTTACATGCCATTATATATTATATATTATATATGTTATTATATTATTATTATAGTATTATTGTGACATCTATATTGTTTGTGTAAATTAACCGGAGATTATCTATTATATTATATTATATTATATAGTATATAATTATATAGTTTATTATATATTATGTGTGTTACTTTTAATCATTTTATTACTTCATGCATATTAGATATACGTATTATTATTATTATTATTATTTTTATTCCTATCATGCTTATTTATATTTAAACTCTTAATAAGGTTTAATTTGTGCTGTTAAAGATGGATATGTGTATTGATGTATATGTATATGTGCGTACGTGTGCGTACATATATACATATGTATATTGTGCCTTTTAATTTTTATTGTAATTTTAATAAAATTATATTATATAGTATTATAAAATTATATTATATGAATTATATTTTAATAAAATTATATTATATAGTATTATATATAATTCCCGCTCTATATAACCACCTTTGTTTAGCTCTAGGTTTTTTTGCTTTGGACTATATTTGTAATATGGTTCTAAATGTTATACACCTCCTTAGTGATTTTTATTATATATTTTTACCCATAATCTTGCAATACTTTAGTGTATGTACACTCCATATTCTTCGGAGTTTTCGGCTTGTATTGGCCGATAGTACTTCTTGTTGTTTTAATTGCCCTGATGAGTCCTTAATAGGACGAAACATTGTTGGCTAATAAAGACTTTTGATGTATTGAAGGCTTCTTTGTTTTATTTTCATTATATATATATATATATATATATATATATATATATATATATATATATATATATATATATATATATATAACGAAGGAAGTGTGGTAAGGACAATAACGCACCAGAGTACTCAATATTTAGGGTAGTAGAATTATAATTCTAATTTAGTCCAGAAATAGCCGTCGAAACTGTTTGAGCTCTGCCCTCGGGGTCAGATATTTTCCTATATATATATATATATATATATATATATATATATCTCTATATAATAATAATAATAATATTTGAAGACTAAAATCCAAAGAGCGCTCGATAAGGATAAATATATATCAAATATATAAGAACCGTAGAGCAAATATTTATTAAAATAACAGATTAAAGTTGAAGCAAAGAATTGTGCTTTCATCCGTTAAGGGTGAAAGCAGCGATTCTTTGCTTAAACTTTAATCTGTTATTTTAATAAATATATGTATATATATATATATGGAAAAAATGAAACGATATTTCATTTCTCACTCTTAGTACGGCTGTTTCTTAAATATGAGTATGTATACGTACATACATATATGTATACAGACGTACAGTAGTATGTATATATATACATACATGCTCACATATATATATGTGCGTATGGATTTACCGAACATTTATTATAATGTTCGGTTTGTTTGTAAACAAACATCCCGAATTAAGCCGTACACTGTTTAGCAACCATCGTTGCCCTTTTGTGCAACACTGAGAAAGGAAGATGTACCAGTTTCAAGCTTATTAGCTATCGTCAGCACTGTATACCTTCCTGCCAGATGGCATATATATATATAAATGAAGTAATTCCGTCGGAAAGGTCCAGGAAAATATAGTGCTCTATGTAGGTTACAGAGCTTAATAGTTATGTAAATAGTTATGCATAACTATTAAGCTCTGTAACCTACATAGTGCACTCTTTTTTTCTGGACCTTTCCGACGGAATTACTTCATTTATACAGCTCCAACCGGGATTGAATGAAGCATATTCTATATTACATATATGATTGGCACTTTCCAGTCCGATGAGTTGAGCACTCTACAGTTTTCAGGAAATTAACCAACATACACCATGGACGTTACACAGCTATATATATATATATATATATATATATATATATAGTTAAAGAAAGAAGTGTAACATGGTTGGCTGTACAATAAGTACTGACAATTATTTCGTTGATCATATATATATATATATATATATGATATATTTTCACCCAAATTGTAGAAATCTTATAATGAAACGAGTCGTCTGGGAAATGGTATATTTGATATATCTCATATGAAATAATACAGCCAATTATCCGCACAATACAATATAGTTAGCACCCAAACGTTTAATTGGGAATATACTCGGGTATTTCCTAATGTTTATTGAGTGAGTTGGAATTTGGCCGGGGTATCGCTATTAGCTTTCTCCGATTATGCATTTATATATTTACTCTTGGAGCAACAGATATGAACTTTCCCGATAAGGTATGATTCTCTTGGTTTATTTTTTATATGAATATTGATTGTTAGTTCTTGTATCTCATTCTGTTACTTTGCCCGATAAAATATCTATATGTGTCATTTAACGGTGCGCACATATGAATATTTTTTCATATCCATTGAGTTCTTAGCACGTGGCTTGAATTCTTGTCAGAGTTCAACGACCTGCGCATGTATTGTTTTTGGCGGTAGACTCCTTCCTCCCATTTTCGGAACAGTGTGAGATTTTCTTTAGAACTGCTGGACTAACAACCTAGCAGGTCCCTTAAACACTGATGGTGATTATCGCTAAATATTGACGTTGATTTGGTTATCAATATTAATATTATTGGGTACCCACTGAAGATTTATAAGGGCCCACTTGAATAAGTATCTGTTGATCTTATACAAGCTTCTACACAACTTGGTATATTTTCACCCAACTTGTAGAAATCTTATAATGAAACGAGTCGTCTGAGAAATGATATATTTGATATATCTCATATGAAATAATACAGCCAATTATCCACACAATACAATATAGTTAGCACCCCAAACGATTAATTGGGAATATACTCAGGTATTTCGTAATGTTTGTTGAGTGAGATGGAATTTGGCCGGAGTATCGCTACTAGCTTTCTCCGATTATGTATTTATATATATATATATATATATATATATATATATATATATATATTATATTATATATATATATATATATATATATATATATATATATATATAAATAAATACAATATCGGAGAAAGCTTTTTAGCGATACTCCGGCCAAATTCCAACTCACTCAACAAAAATTAGGAAATAAGTGATTATATTCCCAATTATGTGTTCGGGGGGCTAACTAAAAGTATTGCGTGGAAAATTGGCTGTATTATTTCAAATGAGACATATCTAATATATCTCTTCCCAGACGGACGTTTCGTTTCATTATACGACTCCTACAATTTGGGTGAAATTATACCAGTTTATGTAGGAGCTTGTATACCATCAATAGATATATATTCAAGTGGGCTCCTATAATTCATCAGTGGGTGCCCCAATAATACTAATATTGATAATCTAACCAACATCAGCATTTAGCGATACTCACTTTCTGTGCCTGAGGTATCTGTCAGGTAGCCAGTCCAGCAGTTCTGAAAGATGTTCTCGAACTGATTCAAAAAATGAGGAAGTGAATTACCGCCAAAAAACAATACATGCGCGTGACAATGAACTCTGAAAGGAATTCAGGCCACGTGCTAAGAACTCAATTGGAAATTGAAAAAATATCTATATAAATATATATATATACTGATGTTTCGACGCATTAAAGACAGTGCGTTGAAAATTAAGAGGACTAATTATCAGGGAAGAAAACAACTAAAATCAGAGATGATAACGAAACTCACTCCGTTCTATCCACTTTATCTCGCTTGTTGTTGTTAATTCTGGTTTTGAACTTACGTTCTGCCATTTTTGATTAACTTTTTTCCTTCCTCCTTTCTCTCTCTTTCTCTTTCTTTCTCTCTCTTTCTCTCTCTCTCTCTCTCTCTCCCACTCAGTTTCTCTCTCTCTCCCTCTCTCTATCTCTCTCTCTCTCTCTCTCTCTAGCTTCCACTCACTTATTCTCTTTCTCTCTTACCATCTTACATGTATCGGTATGTTTTTTTCTTTTGCATACTTTCCTTTTCTGTCGTTCTCTTCGCTATCGTCTCTGCCCCCCACCCCTGATAATTATTCCTCTTAATTATCAACACAAAGTAGTGGGAAAGACTGTCTTTAATTTCTGTTACGTTTTAATAATAATTGTTTCTACTTTTGGCACAAGGCCAGCAATCACCCAGTGTATTAACGGGATCTTCTGAAACTAAAAAAATCAATCTGTGAACGCAGAAGTAAATATTTCGAAAAACATTACACACTATATATATATATATATATATATTGTTATACTTGGGGGGGGGGGGGGGGTCATATTTGTGTAATATTGCCAGAATTAATAACAGAACACACTCACTGTTTGGTTGGTTTTCGCTTTTCGCTTCTGTGTCTTTTACATCGGTAATCTAATTTATTCGGTCCTCAATGTTGACATTGACTGACCAACGGTCAAAAATAATACAGATACAATATAGACACAAACACATATATATAGTTTATCAAAGTTCTTTCGTTGCACATCTGCAACATCGTCAGTGGTGCTATTGTTTCCTCCCGTTGCAGTGTATTTTCTACGCCATCTTTATTTAGTCTGTTTATATATTTATTTATTTGTTTATTTTATTTTGTCTTCTTTACGCATGCGTTTGCGTGTGTGTATAGTGTTTTGTTTGATGTGTGTTCGTGATTTGGTGACTGTGTATTGGTTAATGTATTCTTCTTTACTAGTGTGTGTTTATATGTGTTTGTTGTTATTGTGCTTGTGTATGTATTTATTTATCTATTTATTTATACTTCTCTTAGGTCAGTGTTGTTTGTTTGGGTGTTGTTGTTATTCCATTCATTCTTTCTGTTTAGCCTTGGCCTTCGAAGTTCTATTTCACTGGCCTCTCTGATTTGCCTATCTGCTTGGTCATTTCTATGTTTAGATATTATTCTAATTTCTATGTTGTCTATGTAACCGTCGTGTTGTTGTCTGGCATGTTCGTATAGTACTGAACCGTTTTTCGTCCTTTTAGTTCCCCCCAGTGTTGGTCTATCCTTTCATCTATGCTACGAGCTGTCTCGCCTATGTATTTTGTTGTCATGTTTCTGCAAGTACCCTCTGTACATCTTATGCTATAGACTACGTTTCTAGTTTTACAGTTTATCCGGGGGTTTACCTTACATATGATACATTTCTTATTAGTACAGTGGGTTTTCTTAAAGGGGATTTTATGGTGGTTCCTGGCTTTTCTACCACCTTAATCTTTAAGTGGGTCTTTCTCAGGGCCTTTCTACACTGGTTAGCTAATTTCCCTCCAGGGGTAGCGTCCACAAACATGACACTATGGTATCTCTGGTTGTCGTACCATGAGGTGGCTTTCCCTATCTTATGTCTAGCCCTATCTAAGCTATTCCATGATTTGCTCCTGTATAATGGGCAAATTCCTTTCATGTCCAGTTCTATGATGGTCTTATACTTCTCCATGGCTCCTTCGTATACTCTGACTCTGTCTCTTTGGTTGTAGCCAGAGAACTGCATGCGGTTCATGAAGTGTTGGATGTGTCTTTCCATTTCTGTTGGGTCGCACATGCGGGACACATTCTTCATCACTCGTACCAAATCTGCGATCAGAATATTAAACTTAGCACTACTGGACATTGCTGAGTTTTTGAGTATCAGGTATTTGGAGGCCATGGGTTTAGTATAGTGTGAGTGGAGAATTTGGGCTCTCTCGTCTATAGTGTTAATCTAGAGTTCCGTGTCTAACACAGGTAGTCTATTGTTAGGGTGTTTGGAAGGGTAGTCGATAGTTACAGTTATACTCTGGTGTATGGAATTAGCTATCTGCTGGATGCTTTCCATTGTGCTACGTTCTAAATAAAACTTGTTAGTGCTCTCTAGTTGGGATGTTCTTATAACTATAATGATATCGTCTACGTAACAAGAGTACATGATGAGGTCTATGGAGCTCTCATTAAGGAGATCTTTAAGTCTCCTTTCCCACCATACCATAAAAAGGTTGGCAACATCACCAGCTATGCTGACGCCAATGGCTGCTCCCTCATTTTAGGTGTAGATCTTCTCGTTGAACTTGAATATGTGGCCCTTTAGGGTAGTTTTGATACTAGCCCCTATTGCATGTGCGACTAATTTTCTTACCTGATCATTGTTTTGGGGGGTCCGTATAGCTTTGGTCCACCCAATCCACCTTCCCATGGGACTCCTTTTAGCCATTGAGGTTATGGTGGAGGGTCTACCTCTTATGGGTCTACTGGGGCAGAAACGTCTAAGGTCATGGCTGTCTAGGTAGTCAGTGTCATAGGTAAGTCTAAGTAGGAGGCCCAGTTCATCTGCGTCGACGTCGCAGAACTCTACCTCACTCTCAATGATCATCTCCACACATTTTTCCACAGCAAAATCAATGTTAATGGATGGGTACAGTGATACCACATCCATGCTGCCTATTATGCAGTTGGATAGGTTCCTGTTTTTGTTGCACTCACCGATTCTGCTGAGGAGGTCCTCTGTACTGTCACATACATCTGGGGACATCTTGATTATGGGGCGTATAACCATTGAGAGGAAGTAGGAGATGCTGTAGTTGCTAGCTATATTTGCTCCGCATACGGGTCTTGTTGGTGGTCCTGTTGTCGGGTCGTCGACTGTCTTGTGGTCTTTGGGGAGCCCATACAAGGGTGGTATACCATTGTTAGACGCCTGGAAGTTGTTGGCAGTGCGTCTGCTTGGCTTTAGGATGTCGGTCCACATCATCATGTGAGCGTTGAGGATTTTCTCTCTCCCATCATGTGTTTGCTGTGCAATTTCGCTCGTGTTGGTGATGTGGGGTTGCATAGCCTTGATGTAGTTCGGCATGCTATCTATTGACATCCTACCAGACTTATCCGTGGGTAGACATACTACCTCACCATCTCTTGTGCGCTACTTGAGGCTAACCAAGCCTTCTACAGGTTTCCTCCCAAGTTGTTGGGCCTCTGGTCTGCTCTGTCTCTTAGTATACCGGTCTACTATTTGTCTAATCTTATTTCTAGCTATGGTGAACTGTGCCTCTGTCTCGTCATCTATTTGTTGTGGTATGCAAACTCTTTTATTAAAGGGTAACCTCGTAGGATAGATATTACCCATCTTATATGTTTTGTCTTATATATATATACGCTATATATACATATATATTTTGTCTTATATATATATATACACTATATATACATACACACACACACACAGATAGCGTCATAATGTCCCAATGCAGACAGCCAGACATACAGACAGATATTATAAGGGAGCGACATCGTAGCTATGTATCGATCTAAAAAGAAAGACTAAGAATTATAGAGAGAGATCGCTAAATCGCCTATTACGGTCCATAGGGCATTGAAAATTTAAAATATATTTTGCTCACAACACTCACATGACCATAAGTATTACATGTGTAAAGTTTGAAAACAATCGGTTGGGTGGTTTCGAGTTTTAGGGAGTCAGACAGAGAGACATTCTCTGTTTTAGATATATAGATAATGGTTTCTTATATAGGCACAAGGCCAGAAATTTGGGGGGAGGCGAAAGTCGATTAAATCGACCCCAGCGCCTGCCTGGTACTTTATTTTATCGACCCCTTAATGATGAAAGGCAAGGTTAACCTCGGCGGGATTTGAACTCAAACAGTAAAGCGGCGTAACTCTTTGCTGCAAAGCATGGCGTACGACCCTCTACCCATACTGCCAATCCACGCCCTTTTAATAATAATAAAAGAACGATTTGTCATGCCTGACGTTCATTTCGCTATTGATCAGCAGAAGGTTCGATCTGCATCGATCTGGACCGACTCTGGAATCAAATGCTCGTCGGACGTCTGATGTGATAATGACGTCATCAATAATTATACGTCATCAATGTTTGTCAGAATGTTGTATTGCAGACAACCAGGCATACAGACATATATTATAAGGGCGTGACGGTGATGAATAACCGGCGCCTAACACCCCTTTAACAACAGAAAATTGAAAAATAGAAGCTTCACTTAATATCTTTAGACCGCAAGAAATATATAAATGCAAGTTTGAAGTCAATCGGAGTAGAAATGCAGATTTGTATAGACTTTGTAAAATTGAGGACACACACAGACAACTACAGTTCTATATATATGTATAGTTAATATTATGAGTTGCTAGATCTGAGTTCAAATCCCGCCGAGGTTGACTTTGCCTTTCATCCTTACTGGGTCGATAAAATAAAGTACCAGTAATTCACTGGGTAATTGCTGGCCTTGTGCCTAAAGTAGAAACAATTATGAGTTGCTAGATCTAGTAAGTTCTTTGTTACCTTCAGTGAAGAACTTCCTGAAGAACTTTCTGGCATTCGTCGTTGGCGATTATCAAACTGAGATCAGGTTGTGTTGTGATGTGTGAGTCTACATATATGAGAGATTTGGATGTGTCTGGGGGTGGGGTGCGGTGTTAATGAGTGTAGGAGTGAAGGGGTGTTGATGAAGATTTAAGGGAATTAAAGCATGCACATATACACACATACACACATATATACATATATACACAGAAAATGGTTAATGGTGAGACCAAGTTGGGAGAGCTGTTTAAGAAAGGACTGTAAAAGTGCCCTCCTGTTGGTCCCATTTCAATAAATGACCTTTGATGGAATTAATGGCAGGTTGTTTTTCAAATTCGTTTCTAATAGCTGAATCAAATATCTTAAATTTATAAAGAGTACCTTCAACAATTTTCTATATCAAAGATGAATTTAGGTGTGTGTCTGGTGATGGTTGTGGTGGTGGTGTAGGGGGGGGGGGGGTGTAATGAGGTGTAAGATACATGTCTTTTGATAAGAAGGGATGACAGTAAAAAGAAGGATAAGGATAGTTTGGGAATATTTGTCAGAAATGTATGTTGTTGATATTGGTTTGGGAGGGGAAGTGTGAGGGGCATGCTAGCTCACCTATTCACTTCCCTATATGTAAATGTAAATACAGGCCATATATATTACATACACACACACATACACAAACACACATACCCACACCCACACTCATACACACACATACACACACACACACACATATATATATATATATACATACACCCATATATATATATATATATATATATATATATATATATATTTATTAAAATAACAGATTAAAGTTTAAGCAAAGAATCGCTGCTTTCACCCTTAACGGGATCTTCTGAAACTAACAAAGTCAATCTGTAAACGCAGAACTGGATATTTCAAAAAACGTTGCAACCGGAGGAAGACAGGAAGACGATACTTTGGTTCATGGTGACGTTCCCTGGCAAAGAACGGGAAAAAAACGAATAATACGTCATTAATAGGAGCGGTGAAAAACAATTACGCGCAAAGACAGCACCACGTTTAGGTATAAAAGAGGTCGTAGACTAATGTAAACTTAGGTGGTGCATAGAGGCGTTCTTTACATGCATACCCATTCTTTTCGTTACCCTCTAAGAAGGAATATGACGTCACTTTCAGCTTATATCTGGAGTCTAAAAGACAACCACACCCAATATAAGTTACACTGGGAGATCCTAGATCGTATAACGGAAATAAAAGACCATGTGACCTCTGCGCCGCTGAAGCCCTGGAAATACTCTACGCCACAGACCACATCTTAAACAAAAGATCTGAGGGAATTTCGGCTTGTAAACATAAATTGCACAAAACTTTCCTGTATTACAGCCCCACGTTATACCCTAACGGATAGTACGATCTATACGTGGATATTTTACGTCTTGATGTGGGAGCTAAGTATATGTTTTGTTTATTCCTTTACTTATTTGCATAGGTAAGTATATATTACCCGTATGTTTTGTGAAGGTACGTATACCTTCTCGTACGTATATTTGATTGTTTTGGCGTATAATTTTTATATATTCTGGTATTTAGGGTTTGGCTATGTGTATACGGGAGTTTTGCGTCTGCGTGAGTATGCAGGTTCGTACGTATGGTGGGTGTGTGTATATGCGTACTTCTTGATTTAGTTGACTTACGTCTCCGAACATTCGTGTATTTATATGTAGGTATGCGTGTGCGCTTGTTATATACGTATTTATTTACTTATATACGTTTATATAATTATTTATTTATTTGTACACAAGCATACACACACACATATTTATATGTGCGTGGTTGTATACCTATGGTAAGGTTTTGCGTATGCTTGTGTATGTACGTATTTGTTTGCGTGTATGTATTTATTTGTTTCTATTACTTCTGTATTGTATTTATTTACTTTGTTCTTAACTCTGTAGCGGAGATTCATTTGGTCTCCTAGTTAGAATTTTAGTCTACGACTTCTGCTATACCATTTACGTGGTTTTGTCTTTGCGTGCTATTGTTCTCCACGCTCCACATATGACTTATTATCTTCGTTTTTTCGTTCATTGCCAGAGAACGTCTCTATGCAGCACCTAAGTTTACATTAGTTTACGACCTCTTTTATACCTAAACGTGGTTCTGTCTTTGCGCGTAATTGTTTTTCACCGCTCCTATTAATGACGTATTATTCGTTTTTTCCCGTTCTTTGCCAGCGAACGTTTCTACGAACCAAAGTATCGTCTTCCTGTCTTCCTCCGGTTGCAACGGTTTTTGAAATATCCAGTTCTGCGTTTACAGATTGACTTTGTTAGTTTCAGAAGATCCCGTTAAGGGTGAAAGCAGCGATTCTTTGCTTAAACTTTAATCTGTTATTTTAATAAATATTTGCTCTTATATATTTGATATATATTTATCCTTATCGAGCCCTCTTTGGATTTTAGTCTTCAATTTTATTATTATTACTATATATATATATATATATATATATATATATATATATATATATAGACACATATATATACATACATATGCAAACATATATACATACATATATATATATACACACCTACACACACATGCACACACCTACACATATATGTACATACAGATAAACACACACACACATATATATATATATAAATACACACGTGCACACACCTACACATATATGTACATACAGATAAACACACACACACATATATATATATATAAATACACACGTGCACACACCTACACATATATGTACATAACTGTACACCTACAGACACACATATAAACATATCTACACACACATATATTCAAATATTTAAGTTCACATATACATTGGTGTGGGGAAGGGGGAATTAATGATCTGTTAGTGTACCTCTGAGGGTTTTTCTTCTCTTCAACGATAGAATGTTTGAAAGTACGGATGTCATCAACTTCTATTTAGATATTTTTCTTTTTTCAATATGTGATTTTTTAAAGAAAAGAGTGAGAGGGAAGAATTCCGTTATTTGAAGATAGAATATCATTATTTTGTGTTCAGTAGTGGCTTGTACTTTCTAATGAAGAATTCTTCTTTATATTTTCGGAAATGTTCGTTGTCCGACCATATCTTAAAGAAGGAGAACATTGTGAATTTTTCCTTTCCGCATGTTGCGAAGTGTTCACCGTGTGTGGTGTTTCTGACTGAGGGGTCTCT
>OZ024740.1:277395528-277405528 GCA_964016885.1 Eledone cirrhosa | reverse complement strand
TTTGACAATCGCAACCGACGAATGCGAGAAAGTTCTCCAAGAAAGTTAACCAGGAATCTTTAAAATTCTTCCCACCGAAGTTAACAAATAACTTACTAGATCTACCAACTCATAATATTATAATATTATAAAATTAAATGAAATTATTTAACACTACAAGTGAAGTCATTCATTTCCCTTTTATTTCAAATATACCTAACTGTACCTAGGATCTCACACATTTTCTAATATATATATATATATATATATATATATATATATAGCTTTAAAGACCGCTGGAACAACCATCACCATTCATTCAATAAGGAGGCCAAAAGGAAAAGCACGGCTCTCTCCGACCTGATCTGGAAGCTTAAGCTGGACAGGACCCCGTACTCTCTGGCCTGGTACATAATTAGGAAAGTACCACCCGATAAAGGGGGATCCTGCATATGCAAACTATGCCTGAACGAGAACCTCGAGATACTAAGAAGTGGAAGCGGCCTAATAAACCTCAGAACCGACTTCTTCGGGACATGCAGACACCTTAGAGCCGGGACCTTCCTTAAGATATATGGACAGTAGCAACACAAGAAGATGTGAACTCCCCTCAAGCTATAGGGACTTCTACAGAACATGTAAACACCTCTCGGCCAGACCTCCCTCAAACCATATGGGCAGTAACAACACCCTAGGTTGTGAACTCCCCTCAAGACATAGGGAACAACCCAGGCTGAGCAGACAAAATGATAGCCTAGAGATTGAATCGGACACAGCCATTATAATTTGGCCAACATCTATATAACACAAACACATTTTAATTCACTTGATTTCTGATTTTCAAGTTCCAATTTTAAAACTTGATTTCTCTTTATTAATTTGTTATTTGTTTTCTGCTCTCTTCACTGTATCACCTTATATTTATTTTTAAGTTGAGATTGATTATAACACAATCACATTTTGTTTGATTATCTTATTTTAACATCTTGTTCCTCATACCAATCTATCCAACATATTTCTGACCTTGAGATTGGTTATAGCACACACACACTTTATCCTACTTTATTTGAATCTTCATTTTATTTTTCACTTCTCCATATTCATTTTCATTACTTTTTCACCAATTTTTCATTTATTCTTTATTTTTTATTCTCTATTTATTATTTATTTTCTGTTTTCTTCATTTATTGCCTTATATTTCTTCATATACATGGAACCCCCCCCCCCGACCCCCACCACCACCACTATGAGAGATGGTGGCATGAGGGATGAAGAAAAAACACACACAGATACTTCTAAATTGTCAGCAGCAGCGAGAAATAATCTGACCACAACACCAACACCACTACCGAAATAATGGTAGAGGTCAAATGTACTTAACAATAGCAAACACAAACACTACAGGGAGCCTCACCCCAGAAAGAATTCTATAGACTTATGACTGAGGAATGCTCTCAAAACTGACCAATGGGAAGTTTGACACTTTTTTTTGTTATTTTGTTCCTTTACCACCTTGTTCCTTCTACCACTTTATCAATTTTTTAAGCTAACTCCAACAATAACAACACTTAGAATGAGGAATGTTCTAATAACTGACCAATGAGAGGAGAAGAGGCCCTTTGACACTGAAATTCGTTTGTTTGAATTCATATGATTCCAGTTCCTCAGTGAAATAACAACCCAACCAGGAACTGAGCATATCAGAGTATTGACAAAATTATACACCTCAACAACATATGTACTTGTCTATACCACACTAATTCGGACTGCCTGAAGAGGTCACAGCCAAAGATGGCTGTCACTGAAATATATATAGCAGTAATAAACGAAGCTAAATTTTAAACATTTGACTTTTTATTTAACTTTATTTTATATATATATATATATATATATATGTGTGTTGTGTGTGTGTGTGCATGTGTGAGGGTGTGAGGGTGTGTGTGTGTGTAGCCCGGATTAAATATAAAAATGTCTTCTACAGGACTAGAACCCCGATTAAACCCGACACACACACACACACACACACACACACACACACACACACACACACACACACACACACACACACACACACACACACACACACACACACACATATATGAGGAAGGAAAAGAGTTAATCCAAAATATTAATTAGTAACCACACAGCGCCTTTGTGACTTTTTTAATTCACATTAATTTATGGCTATGACATTCCTAGTATCTTGCCTAGCTCGCTTGTTGTTGTTAATTCGGGTTTTGAACTTAAGTTCTGGCATTCTGGATTAAGTCTTTTCCTTCCTCATATATATATATATCTGTGTGTATGTGTGTGTGTGTGTGTGTGTGTGTGTGTGTGTGTGTGTGTGTGTGTGTGTGTGTGTGTGTGTGTGTGTGTATGTGTGTGTGTGTGTGTGTGTGTGTGTGTGTGTGTGTGTGTGTAGGCACACTCTCACACCCTCACACACACACTCACATAAATATATATATGTGTGTATATAGTGAGATATACATACGGAAATAGTCATCATCGTGTTTGTGTTTAGAATACAAATGGTGAGATTGTAGCTCAAATTCCTTATTCACGTATTCGAATATAACCACAACTGAAGCATCATCAACCCATCCAATTTATCTGAGAAAACTATTACATTCTAAATCTTCCAGCCATGTATACGATTATTTGTAATTTACAGAAGAATATTATATACTTACTATTAGGAAATTCATCTTTATGTTTAGCACTTCATTCTTATATACATTATACAATCGATATTTCTTCATAGCGATGACAATATTGTTACTATTATATATTGTTTTCCTTTGGGCAATTATTCTATATATCCAGTTTTCTCTTCTAATATATCAGCCACAATATATAGAAACAAAATATTTTACTAAGAAGAAGAAGAAGAAGAAGAAGAAGAAGGAGAAGAATGATCTTTTTCCCAGCGATTCCACACCATCATGATTCATATACACAATTACATGTAACGTTAAGACTGTGGGTGGGAATGTTTGGAGTTGCACGACACAATATTATACAAAAATGAGTGGGTGAAAAACATTTTAATTTTCTTCCTTTTTTTGTAAAAATAATATGGATATGGATATGATATACAAATAGCCTTGAGAAAAAGTGCAACAACTAAAACATTTTTTGTCAACGCCCAGACATGGTCAAGGATCCAAGTGTTTATCTTCTGAGTGTTCCTTATATCCTGATCTAAAATTAGTTCCACCATTTAATAGCTTGTTCTCTCTTGTTAATATCTGCTCCTTTATTTGTATTAGATGAAGTACATTTATACACAAAACAACTGTGTATTTTGGTTTTCACCTCCATTTCTTAGAATTTTGCATACGGGGGTCGGCAAAAAGGTCTATAGCCTGGCTAAGATACTCTCATGGAATGTGACCAAATGAGGTTTATTTTTTAACATAGTCTCCCTTGCGGCCCGCACACTTGTTTCATTGGTGCTGCAATATTTGGAACCCATTAGTGAAGAAGCTTACATCCTGTTAGTCAGAAAATTAATCAACTTTTAGTTGGGGCTAATTCCTTTATTTCCAGCGGATCCTCACACATCTCCACTTTTTATTGCTCCTCCCATTATAACCCCAATAGTGCTGTGATTCCTTAAGTGTAGAAACTAGATTTCCATCCTGCCACACGAGTTTCGTGTCTTTCTATACTGCTTCTGCAACGTCATACAGACTGGTATGATTGGTACTCACCGATATTGCATAACAAAAAGCTACACACAATAGGCTGTAGGTTCTACAATGCTCAAAACAGCGAATGCCCTTCCCCACATTCCTAACAGCATTTAGCTTTTTCACTTTTACTAGAATTTTTTTTCAACACGCTGACAGGTATGTGTGTATGTCTGTATGTGTGTATGTCTGTATGTGTGTATGTACATATGCATACAATTATATGTATGAGTAAATAAATATACACATGCAATCACAGATACACTCCCCAAAATACATACTCAGACATACATTCACACAAACACACATATACATTCACACAAACACATATACACATACACAGCATAACAAATGGAATGGCAGCCACTATGTTGCAATAGATTTTTAACCACCCCTTCCTTCCTTTTACACATACATTCACGCAGGCAGCAGGCCTAAAGAGAAAGGAGTAGTATGAGGTAGTCAAACTACTCCTCTCTCTTTGTGTGTTGTGACAGAATCGCAGAAACTTATATATAGAAGAAGATATGAAACGCTCTCCATTTTTGCAGATAAAAAAAACTGTTTCTTTGTTTTCTGTTGTAGGTAGTCATTTGGCAGTGAAATACTATTTTTAGAAACGTCTACAACATGTTAACCTTTTCAACAGAAAAAATTCTCGTTATAGATCACATAATACAGGAACATTTTGAATAAATCGTATAGAATTAATGATGAAATACAGCAATGAAAAATATATTGGGAAAGGTATTAATAGCTCAAACCGAAGATACTATTAGAGAAATTATCGAACTATAACAGATGTGTGTGATATTTCCGTAGGTCTTTGCAGAAATGTTTGTGAGAAGCGACGGTGTGGATATAGCAGGCTCTGATAAATACCTGGACGACAAGTTGCTACTGAGCGTACATGGGGTAGACAAGTTTACTTTTAATTGATTGTGCAGCATCGGCAGCCAAGTAGTTTATATGGTTTGTTTGTCTACGTGCGTGTGTATATATATATATATGAAAAAGGGGAAAGAAAGCCTTCAATTGTAGTTCTAAATAATTTAATTCTATAATATTATAATTTTACAATTTGGTTTTGTAGATCTAGTAAGTTCTTTGATAACTTCGTTGGGGAGATTCTTTAAAGATTCCTGGTTAACATTGGTGGAGAACTTTCTCGCATTCGTCAGTGGCGCTTGTCAAACTGTTTGACAACCGCCACCGATGAATGCAAGAATGTTCTCCAGGAATCTTTAAAAAAATCTCCCCACCGAAGTTAACAAAGAACTTACCAGATCTACAAACCAAATTGTAAAATTATAATATTATAGAATTAAATTGTTTAGAACTACAAGTGAAGTCATTCTTTTCCTTTCTTTTTTTCAAATATACCTAACTGTACCAAGGATTTCACAACGAGATATTGGAAAATGTGTGAAATCCTTGGTACAGTTAGGTATATTTGAAAAAAAGGAAAAGAATGACTTCACTTGCAGTTCTAAACAATTTAATTCTATAATATTATAATTTTACAATTTGGTTTGTAGATCTGGTAAGTTCTTTGTTAATTTCGGTGGGGAGATTTTTTAAAAGATTCCTGGAGAACATTCTTGCATTCATCGGTGACTGTTGTCAAACAGTTTGACAAGCGCCACTGACGAATGCGAGAAAGTTCTCCACCAATGTTAACCAGGAATCTTTAAAAAATCTCCCCAACAAAGTTATCAAAGAACTTACTAGATCTACAAAACCAAATTGTAAAATTATAATATTATAGAATTAAATTATTTAGAACTACAAGTGAAGGCTTTCTTTTCCCTTTTTCATATATATATATATATATATATGGTGAGATATTGTGAGATTTTTTTAATATGTTTTTATATATATATATATATATATATATATATATATATATATATATATATATATATATATATATATATATATTAAAATAACAGATTAAAGTTTAAGCAAAGAATCGCTGCTTTCGCCCTTAACGGGATCTTCTGAAACTAACAAAGTCAATCTGTGAACGCAGAAGTGAATATTTCAAAAAACGTTGCAACCGGAGGAAGACAGGAAGACGATACTTTGGTTCGTGGAAACGTTCCCTGGCAAAGAACGGGAAAAAATGAATATAATACGTCATTATTTAGAGCAGTGAAAAAAACTACTCGTAAAGACAGAACCACGCCTATGATATAAAAGAAGTCAGAGACTAATATTCTATTAGGTGGTTCATAGAGACGTTCTCTGGCAATGAACGGAAAAAACGAAGAGAATACGTCATATGTGGAGCGTGGAGAACAATTGCACGCAAAGACAAAACCACGTAAATGGTATAACTGAAGTCGTAGGCTAAAATTCTAACTAGGAAACCGAATGATTCTCCGCTTCAGAGTTAAGAATAAAGTAAATAAAATACAGAGGTAATTGAAATTAAATAAATACATACACGCATCCATATACGTACATACACAAGCATACGCGAAAACACTCGCTATAGGTATACAAATACACGCACATATAAATATGTGTGTGTGTGCGTGTATACAAATAAATAAGTAATTAAATAAACGTATATAAATAAATAAATACGTATATAACAAGCGCACACACATACCTACATGTAAATACACAAATGTTCGGAGACGACGTCAACCAAAACATGAAGTACACATATACACACACCCAACATACGTACGAACCCGCATACTCACACAGACGTAAAACTCACGTATACACATAACTAACAGAATATGTACCAGAATATATAAAATATCCGCCATAACATATACAATCAAATATACGTACGAGAAAGTATACGTACCTTCACAAAACATACGTGTAATATATACTTACCTATGCAAATAAGTAATGGTATAAACATAACTTATACTTAGCTACAACACCAAGACGTAAAATATCCGCGTATAGATGGTACTATCCGTTAGGGTATAATGTGGGGCTGTAATACAGGAAAGTTTTGTGCAATTTATGTTTACAAGCCGGAATTACCTCAGATTTTTTGTTTAAGATGTGGTCTGTGGCGTAGAGTATTTCCAGGGCCTCGGCGGCGCAGAGGTCACATGGTCTTTTATTTCCGTTATACGATCTAGCCTTAGCTAGGATCTCCCAGTGTAACTTATATTGGGTGTGGTTGTCTTTTAGACTCCAGATATAAGCTGAAAGTGACGTCATATTCCTTCTTAGAGGGTAACGAAAAGAATGAGTATGCATGTAAAGACGCTGCTTGAATCTATTGGCGGTTAACCCTATGTAGGCCCTACGGGACGTGGGTGTTTCAACCTTACATTTGTAGACAATGTTACTAGAGAGGCATTTCCCGGATAGGGGCAATCAACCCGATTCCTACAATTACAGTTAGTACTAACTACAGAGTTGCACGTTTTCCTACGGCTAGGTAGTTTAGCTAAATTTGAAGATCTGATGTTATGTGCAAGGTTAGGAGTCGTAGAGTAAGAAATTTTAATAGTATTTCTATTAAAAATGTTACTATATTTATGTGTAGGGGGAAAATGCTTCGTAATAAGGGATAGAAAGATCTTAGCTAATGGTGTGGCCACATCCATATTATATGGTGGGTTATACCATATAATGCGTCGGGATCTATTTCTTCTAGGTCGATTCTCGTACTCTGTATATGCTACCTTATCGACAAATCCACTCCTAGCAAGAGCTTCATTGTAATATGTGGAATGGTCGTTGAAAATATGCTCGTTAGTAGATAGACGGGAAAGCCTCAAAGAAACGTTTCTTACCAGGTTCTTGGTTATGCTGGCAGGATGGTTGGGATGCTTACTTATGTAATTAAGCGTATCATTCTGCCTTTCTATACGCGTAATACAAGCCATTCGATAAATTGAGGGTAACATCGAGGTAATTAACGACCGAGAGGTTGACCTCAACCTGTATAGAGAGGTTGAAGCCATTAAAGAAGGCTGTGAGTTCTTTATGGCGTATATTTTATATATATTTTATATATTCTGGTACATATGCTTTTGGTTATGTGTATACGTAGGTTTTGCGTCTGTGTGAATATGCGGGTTCGTACGTATGTAGGGTGTGTGTATATGTGTACTTCGTGTTTTAGTTGACGTACATTTGTGTATTTACATGTAGGTATGTGTGTGCGCTTGTTATATACGTATTTATTTATATGTTTCTTTAATTATTTGTATACGCGCACACCCACACACACACATATTTATATGTGCGTGTATTTGTATACCTATAGCGAGTGTTTTCGCGTATGCTTGTGTATGTACGTATATGGATGCGTGTATGTATTTATTTAATTTCAATTACCTCTGTATTTTATTTACTTTATTCTTAACTCTGAAGCGGAGAATCATTCGGTTTCCTAGTTAGAATTTTAGTCTACGACTTCAGTTATACCATTTACGTGGTTTTGTCTTTGCGTGCAATTGTTCTCCACACTCCACTTATGACGTATTATCTTCGTTTTTTCCGTTCATTGCCAGAGAACGTCTCTATGAACCACCTAAGAGAACATTAGTCTACGACTTCTTTCATACCATAAACGTGGTTCTGTTTTTGCGTGTAATTGTTTTTCACCGCTCCAAATAATGACGTATTATATTCGTTTTTCCCGTTCTTTGCCAGGGAACGTTTCCATGAACCAAAGTATCGTCTTCCTGTCTTCCTCTGGTGGCAACGTTTTTTGAAATATTCACTTCTGCTTTCACAGATTGACTTTGTTAGTTTCAGAAGATCCCATTAAGGGTGAAAGCAGCGATTCTTTGCTTAAACTTTAATCTGTTATTTTAATAAATATTTGCTCTACGGCTCTTATATATTTGATATATATTTATCCTTATCGAGCCCTCTTTGGATTTTAGTCTTCAAATTTATTATTATTACTATATATATATATATATATATATATATATATATATATATATATATATATATATAGTAATAATAATAAATTTACTCTTCAAATTTATTATTATTACTATATATATATATATATGTGTTAGACACGCAGTGACTAACAACAGCATATTTTAAGTCTGCATGTCGGATCTGTCTGATGACATATATGCGTAGCTTGTGAAAAAAAAATTCAAGGCGTTTCGCTGGCCGTGGTGATCCCTGCCAAACATCTTTTGTAATGTATCGTCTTATTCGCTAATTTCATCGTCTTCTTGGCTAATCAACAAATGAGAGTAATTGTTGCACAAAATCATCCGCCACTTTGTTTGCGCGTTTATTTATCGTTACGCTTTCGAATCTTCATCCTGTATTTCGTCGTTTTATCATCAAAATATTTTTCTAGTTTTGGTAAGTTATATTATTAATTCATATATTTTTTTAAAATTTATATTAACTATTTTTTGGGGGTTCGGTATAACATGCTTATAATATTGGTTGTATCATATTTACTTGTATATTTGTCCATATTGTTGTTCGTTTTATGTGAGATTATTTTATTATTATTATGTTAGACTATTTGTATGTAATATTTAATTTTGATTAATTCAACTATAACAATTATTATATAAAATATATTTATTTAATATTGATTGTTTTTCGTAGTTGTTTATATTAAAAGTCTGAAAATATTTTTATACATCTTACAATAATATTTATAAGATCATTTATAAAATAACAATTATATAATCTAATTAAATTACAACGATAATTTATTATTAATATATATCATGTTTAACTAGAGTTATTACAAGCGTTGCCTTAAAAAAATATTAAACTAGATCTGAAAAATGCGCAAGCTCAAAAGGGCCACAGAATGTTATAATAAACCTTCAAAAGTGTGGGACTAGAGTTGTTGCTCAAAAATATTGTAATCATTATCTATCGTACACTCTGTGGCATCCTTTTATAAAAAAGATACGCATAACGAACTCAAGACGACACGATAATTATTTAAGTGAATTTATAACATACAATTCGGTTTAAGTGCATTTCGTATTAATCATTACTAAACATCTAATATGAGATATTGAACATTAGCTTAAATAATTATCGTGTCGTCTTGAGTTCCTTATGAGTCTCTTTTTTTATAAAAGGATGCCACAGAGTGTACGATGGATAATGATTTTAATATTTTTGAGCAACAACTCTAGTCCCACACTTTTGAAGGTTTATTATAACATTTTGTGGCTCTTTTGAGCTTGCGCATTTTCAGGTCTAGTATATATATATGTGTGTGTGTGTGTGTGTGTGTGTGTGTGTGTGTGTGTGTGTGTGTGTGTGTGTGTGTGTGTGTGTGCGCGCGCGCGCGCGCGTTGTGTGTATGTGTGTGTGTGTGTGTGTGTGTGAGTTCC
>OZ024740.1:277310528-277385528 GCA_964016885.1 Eledone cirrhosa | reverse complement strand
TCGCTTCACCCTATTTTACGTGTTCCAATAACTTTCTTTTGTTATTGCTCGCACCAACCAGAGGTATATGATCTTTAAAGCGAAGAAATACCAATGAAGGTTGGAAGATCACTGATATATATATATATATATAGTTTTATTTTAATGAACATATGCATACCGAACCACTTATTTAATTGTTTAAGTCAGCTTATTTAATTATATTCTTGAATTTAATTGTGATGTTGTACAAATTATGCTATGGCTTCTGTTATTTCATCCACTCTAAAATCTTTTAGTTCTGTCCTTAACGAATAACTAATTCTATAATTTCGCGAATATTGACTCGCTGCATTTTTAACAATCGTATCATCGAACGAGAGTTATAAAGCAATAATGAATTATTTTATTTTCCAAACGGATGGGGTGTGAAAATACATTACTAGAACAAACAAGTAAAATACTAGTGTGTACATAGAATTGAGTTTTGGAAAGAAGCATAAACAATAAGGGAGGAGCAATATGAAACATTGCATTACGATGACAATCACCTAGAGTCAAATACGTTGTTTCCGCAACCCTAGATTACCCTTATTGCCAAGACTAAGGGCCGTAACTCAGCTGTATTTTTAGCCCACGGGATCATGCTGAATAGAAAACCCTTTTACACGGGCTACACTCCCTAATCTCACCCCCGTCATCCATTTTATGGTAAATTCACTGAACAGTAGTATCTCTCTCTCAAGCCTTTCTTCCTCTCCATGTGGAAGATTCAGAAATTGATGAGATCTAGACCAGGAAGGAACGTGCCTGTCTTCAGGCTTTTCAATATTTTCCACCACGCACTTTCTTTTGCCATAGCCACAACCATACGATAGAGATAAAGTGATAGCTCTTACCGGTCAAACGCTGCTTCTCGATATCATATCTAAGGGTTCTGTAAACTCATTTCTTTTAAACTATACCTATACGAGCTTCTCGTCACTTTATAAATAATACAAACAACCCCATGCGCAGATAGCATCACACTCATATTGCCTCATTATTCTTCAGCCAATTCAATCATACTCAAGTCACTTAGAAATCATTTTCTACACCAGATTGAAAGAAAGGAGAATATACGAAATCTATTACCTTTTGTCTGCCTAACCTTTTCTGCCCAACATTAAATACAACCGTCATACTCGATGCTATTAACATACCAGATTTACAAAAGCAACACTTCTAGAATTTGTATACAATATTCTTACAACATTCACAACACAGAATATGAAATCAAGTACACGAAACGACTAGCGACATATAACTTACAGTAATTGCTGGTACCGACGTGGGTAAACAGAAACAAATAACAACAATAGTATACGAACAATAAATTATTTATCGTGGACTTCTTTAGGCCTCCACTCCCCAACAAATCACAGTAAAGAAAATCAAAGCGCAGTTCGCCTTATAATAGCTTATAATAGCTATACACAGTACACGAAAAGGCAACCCATACAACGAAACAAAATTAGCGAAATAAAGAAGCATTATTATATGCGAGGAACACAGTTCACTACAACATCAAAGGTTAAACTCTCACAGATCCAATTATTACAGAAAAACCATCTCCAAACGCACAGACATACATAGCAGCTCAGAGCAAAACTACAAAATTCAGAAATCACATTCTCTTTCACTGTAAACAATACGATAACGAACCAACATGGAATCCTTAGCTCTTCTGCTCAATCTGCTAGAAATATTAGCTACATTTTCTTCAAATCACATTGTTTATGAAACGCCTACTTATGTACAATACAGTTGATTCTTTCACATCTACTTTGGTGGGTACGATGAAGTATATGTTTTGCTGACGAAATCTAATGAGACAAAAGCATGACGGATTGTATCTTAGACTTGGTGAAATTATTAAAATAACAGTTTTTACTGGGCGAATTAGATTTATGAATTTCAATTCTTGAAATGTATTATCATTATCTAAATTATTGTTTTTCATGCAGTTATCCTCACATTTTTAAATGAACTCTACAAACATGTCACTATTAATGTGAATCATCAATACGTGTATGTGTATAACTATTTGTTTAAATATACTTTCATCATTAATATGAATATATCCTACTCTGAGAAAACGCTAGGGGTCTACTATGTGAGGATCCTGTCTGTTAGACACAACAGTAACTAAAGTCTAAAGTATATATTAAGCCAGAAGACTCATTTGGCCGGTGCTTATCCCCGGTTTCATGGCGTGAAACGACTGAGAGTACAAGAGTCCCCTCTGGACAGGACACCAGTCCATCGCAGGGTTAAACGCCCAGCTATTGCTGGGTAATCATTTTCAGCTGAGTATACTGGAGCAACGTGAAATAAAATCTTTTGTTCAAGAACAAAACTCACAACCCAAGAATTGAACCTGTGACATTATGGTCGTAAGTCCAACAGCCTTACCACTAGGCCACGTGCCTCCACCAGCAGTAACTAAATCTCCCCTCAAATCACACATCCATCTAATACAAAACATCACATTAAATGAAGTAAAGTCCGTGGAATAGATTTTATGCAACGTGAAATGAGGAATGTTTAACGTTTTGGGTAGAATCTTTCGAGTTTTCCATTGCTTGAACTGTGTATTACTATTTGCTGAAGCGGATCATTAACATAGTCGACTGAAATGTACAAAGGCTCACTATTAAGGATTGATGCTAGAGCTGTGAAATCTTGCATGAAATATTTCCAATTCCCCGTAATATTTTTCATTGTTTCTTTTCGAGGACTATGTTTAAAAATGAACCACATTTGTTCACTCCATGAGAGTATCACGGTCAGTATATGAACCTTTCAGCCAGCCATCATATTCAACAGATTTACTACTAAATATATTAATATATTCTATATACTAGACTTTGGAGTAACAACTAAAATATATACATTCCACTATGTTCGTTTGTCTGTCAAGCAAACTATTTCTATCTCTTAGTCCGTATTTCTAAACATTTCTCTGTGTCTCACCGTTTGTCTATCTGTTATTGTGGCTTAGTTAGTGAGGGAAGGCTAGTACCCATTGCCCTTTTCAGTGCTTCCGAGACTGGTGAATGGAGGAGGGGGGTGGGGGTGTCATCAAACTGGTCAGTTGGTCAGAATGCTTATAATGCAACCGATTAGACATCCATAAAGTAGTTTGTTAAATCTGATGACGGATTAAGCCCACTACTCAAGTAATTCACCGCAGGATTTGAACTCGGTGCGCAGTGCTGAAATAATTGCCACACGGCATTTTATCCTACATTCAAACGTCTCTACCATTGCATCACTTGGTTTATGTATCTTTTATTATGGCTTGCTCAAAGAAAGAATAACAACGTTTATGATTTTGTTCGATAGGGATCAGAAATTGACGGCAAAGGGTGGGGTTGATCATGATTACACGGGTTGTTGTTGATATAGAAAACACCGCATTAAGATACTAAGTTATTTTCAGGCAGGAGTTCTGTTCCTAATGATTGCAACATCGTGGACTCCACTAAAGGCTTAAATAAGCGGTGGTGTTAAACTATGTGATGTAAAAAGTGTGTTTATCCTTCCTTCCATTTATCTAAATCATTTTAAATGTCAGCATGTTTCTTCAATCTTTCAATCGGACTACTTACATGAATATCCCGATTATTGCGAGTAGATCATTTAGTAAGAATATCGCAATATTTGAAACATTAGTATTTGAATAGATAAATACAATTAAAGACATAAAAACCGATATGAATTAAGGGGAAAATGAATGAATTAAACACAATTTTATGTTTCCAAATCCTTTCAGTTGCTTTAGCATAAACAAAAGAAAACTTTTCTGTTATTGTTTTCATTCTATTTAAAACATTGTAAATTAGATGCTTCAATATTTCTGTCTATTTTTTTTTTTTTTTTGTATGTCATTATAAGAGCTAAGAGTATATTTAATGTCTCCTGACTCTTAAATCTCTGCATATTTAAAAAGCAAGGAAAATTTGGAAGTAATAGTATAGCATTTTATTGTCGCAGATATACATAATTTCCCACCCGCTGCAACAAAGCGGGTGGGAAATTATCTCTCTCTCTCTCTCTCTCTCTCCTCTATCGGCATTCGGATCAGATCTAAACACATCATCTTCTAACCAATTTTCCAAATTCAAAATCTTTAATTAAGATTCTTTTCTTTACATCTCAGCTAAATTTGTTCCATCTTGGTCATCGTCCTTATTATATACATGTTGTTATTCTAAATTTAAAATGTCTTCATAATTGAGGTCAATATCCTGAGAGTCAAGCAATTCTTTGGCACTACTATTGATTCATCTAGATATATCCACATGTAAATAATTGTTTCTACTTTTAGCACGAGGCCAGCAATTATCCCAGTGCATTACTGGTACTTTATTTTATCGACCCCGTAAGGATGAAAGGCAAAATAATGTTAAATAATCTGTGATACACCTCCCGCAACTTTAGTTTGGAACCACAAAATTTTGCTGAGCAATAAGAAATATTTTCAAAACGGCTCACGTATTGGTGATAGGCACCGTGATACTCCGGGCAATGTGGTCTATACCAAGAGCAAACAGGAGGTGGCCCAAAGTGTCACCCTGTTGGATCGCAATGGCTGAAGATATGACCGTATCAGTAGCAAGGAGCATGCTCGGTGCTCCATATGACAGGTACGCCAGCGGGTAGGCAGAGGGGGTTCGGCTGAAGCAGGCATCGAGCAGATGGTCATGGCGTATGTAGTTGAAGGCATTCCTCGTCATTGTTACTCTACGTTAACAGTACATTCGTCATGTTAAAATTTTTCTCCAAATTCTTTTTTACGTTTGTTTTAATGTTTGAATATTTCAATCAACCCCTGGTCCATTGACCGAGAAGGTGATGCCGTATTTGATGGAAAAATACGCGTATAGCTTGGTCCAAAATAAAATATAAAATCAAATTTTTAAACTTTCAATATATTTCAGAACAAATAATCTTCAGAACAAATAATCTTCAGAACAAATAATTATTCAATAAATCTTCAAATAAAGATTTTGTGACAACACATTATTTTTGTTGGATTCACAATAATCTAGAAGCGAATTCTTGCTGAGCCCTTTTAAAACACGTGTTTTCTGATTACTAGAATATGGGCTTTAATTGTTAATCAACATGAACACTTCCGTCTAATAATATTTTTCTTTATTATAAAATAAATTTTATTAGGTATTTATTTTCAAAATATACCCGCTGTTTCATCAACATTTATAATGCATCATCTTAAATAATTGCTTTCAATCCATTAGAATATGTGGCTGCGGAAATATCACGCTTGCACTCTCTTCTTTCACTACAACTTTAGCTTCTCTATTAGTGTAATTTTCTCTCCGGTTTCTTTAGACTGCTGGAAACATAACGTTCTTTTTTTATGGTCGATTGACGATTAGAGATGTGTTTTTGATTGCAATTTTCAAGCCAAATTGATAAAAAATTATTCCATTTTAACCATTACAATGCGTCGGTATTTTGTTTACGAATTTAATGCGGAAGCAGAGCTTTATCCCTGTTCTTTACTAAGCTTTGTGCTCTTAATAACAATCTCTGCATTGGCCTTGTGCCCAAAGTAGAAACAAGTATTTACGGTCTGAGTTCAAATCTCGCCGAGGTTAACTTTGCCTTTCATCCTTACGGGGTCGATAAAATAAAGCACTAGTCATGCACTGGGGTAATTGCTGGCCTTGGGCCAAAAGTAGAAATACTTTATCAACTAATGATTTATAGGTTCTGAGTTCAAATCCCACTACAGGCTACGTCATGTTCAGACTTCCGACTATTGATAAAGTAAGTACCACTGAATTACTGGGTAAGATATTTTAGACTGCTTATTCATATATCCATATAAGGAACATCTCCATCAAATGATCATCATCACACATAGTTCTATATAGATTATAGTTTACTTCATGCCAATACGTTTTGAGTGAGCGTTACTGATGAAATCTTAACAAATCTTGTAACGGTATTGTCTGGTATTCTCAGAACATACTGGTGACTCTATGATATGTTCACAGAGGAAAATAGAGAAAAATAACATTTCTTTTTGTTTCATTTCGTTTCGGAAAATATTTTTCTATTTATATATATAGGGTGTCCCCAAAAACACTTCAACAGCATTCTATAACTATTGCCTGTACAGGTAATGAAAGTGTGTATATGTTTAGGGAAGCACCCTGTATATATATATATATATCACCTTGACCTTTAACGACCAGTCTGTCCGGCGTCCATTCGGCGCCTCTGGTCACAGCACGTCATGCTGTTTTAGCCATAAGATAACGCCATCCCACTGGCTGGGCGGGCAGGCCGGTACCTCTTCATCTCATTTCTACAGCTGAGTAAACTGGAGCAACGTGAAATAAAGTGTCTTGCTCAAGGAAACAACACATCACCCAGTCCGAGAGTTGAACTCACAACCTTTCGATTGCAAGTCCAATGTTCTATCCACTAAGCCATGCGCCTTCATAAGTAAATATTTTATAACTGATATAAAGCACTCGACAAGTTTTTGGAGTAGATATACGATATTAAATAAATGGAAACTATATTTATAAAACCATATTTATTTCATTATACATATTTCAGGGATACCAAATTAAAATATGGTATGCCTTCATCAGACAAAATACAATATATAAACAGTTTTATAAATAATTTTGACGTAACCTATTAGATGCGACCATTATTTTTGGAAGACTGCTTCCAAAAATATGCATGTGCATTTTACTTATACATACATACATAACCTATGTAATAGGGATATAAATGAATGTAAACATGAACAGATTACGAGAGGAATCTCATACCAAGGAAGAAGGAACATTGGGAGGACGAGGATTAAAGTTAGCGAAAGTAGGGGTAATTCAGTGGGGGACAGCTTTGCCTGGGTAACGGCTGGTATGGAGTGTTTATGTACATATGTAAATTCATAAATTTATGAAGTTAATTGTCTCTAATGCTTAGACATCTCAATGAAAGAATGAGGTATGGAATGGCTCTTCCAGCGCATTTCCCCTACCATTCTCCGGGGAAAAGCCTTCTCCATTCTGTTCGCCGGGGCTGCGGAGTGGCCAGCACGTGGGACCCTATTTTCTCACTATAGAGAGAGATGGGGTAGGCGAGAGAGATGGGGACGATGACGGTGGGAGTTCGACTCTTCCGTGTTCGAACACATTGCACCTGTTATGAGTGCCTTGTTAATGAATTATATACTCTGAGAAGTAATAAAATATATTAAAACTTAAGCCCAAATCTCTTTTTTCTTTGTGGTGGGGGATATAAACAAGATCGACTGAAATAAGTCGGGTTTACTTATAATTCCCCAACCATAATTTCTAGAATTCAATAATCAACATTCACCGTTCCAAGACATTCGAATAACCAATATCGGGAGAATTACAATTAATTCATTGGGGGAAGAATTTTTTGAACTAACTCGGGTTTACTTATAATTCCTAAACCATAATTTCTAGAATTCAATAATCAACATTCACCGTTCCAAGACATTCGAATAACCAATATCGGGAGAATTACAATTAATTCATTGGGGGAAGAATTTTTTGAACTAACTCGGGTTTACTTATAATTCCTAAACCATAATTTCTAGAATTCAATAATCAACATTCACCGTTCCAAGACATTCGAATAACCAATATCGGGAGAATTACAATTAATTCATTGAGGGAAGAATTCTTTGAAATAACTCGGGTTTACTTATAATTCCTAAACCATAATTTCTAGAATTCAATAATCAACATTCACCGTTCCAAGACATTCGAATAACCAATATCGGGAGAATTACAATTAATTCATTGGGGGAAGAATTCTTTGAAATAACTCGGGTTTACTTATAATTCCTAAACCATAATTTCTAGAATTCAATAATCAACATTCACCGTTCCAAGACATTCGAATAACCAATATCGGGAGAATTACAATTAATTCATTGGGGGAAGAATTTTTTGAACTAACTCGGGTTTACTTATAATTCCTAAACCATAATTTCTAGAATTCAATAATCAACATTCACCGTTCCAAGACATTCGAATAACCAATATCGGGAGAATTACAATTAATTCATTGGGGGAAGAATTTTTTGAACTAACTCGGGTTTACTTATAATTCCTAAACCATAATTTCTAGAATTCAATAATCAACATTCACCGTTCCAAGACATTCGAATAACCAATATCGGGAGAATTACAATTAATTCATTGGGGGAAGAATTTTTTGAACTAACTCGGGTTTACTTATAATTCCTAAACCATAATTTCTAGAATTCAATAATCAACATTCACCGTTCCAAGACATTCGAATAACCAATATCGGGAGAATTACAATTAATTCATTGGGGGAAGAATTTTTTGAACTAACTCGGGTTTACTTATAATTCCTAAACCATAATTTCTAGAATTCAATAATCAACATTCACCGTTCCAAGACATTCGAATAACCAATATCGGGAGAATTACAATTAATTCATTGGGGGAAGAATTCTTTGAAATAAGAGTTGCATACCGTGTCATTGCCGACGTGCTGTCATTGAATTGCTATATGAATATATCCCATTCAATGTATTAGGACAAACTGGCGGGTTTATATTAATGTTGGAAATAGCAGCCCAAACCGTCTAAATTTTATAAAGTGATTAACTGCTCCATTACTGTTGAGGTGATGAAGGCGGTGGATTGATAGTATCGGTAGAGAGTCGGGCACCATGCTTTGCAGCGTAGAGTTACGGTCCTTTACGGTCGGAGTACAAATCCCGCTGAGGCTAACTTTGCCTTTCATCCTTACTAGGTCGATAAATAAAGTACTAGTAACATACTGGGGTCGATTTAATCGACATTCCCCTCTCCCTAAATTACTTGCCTTGCGCCTATACTAGAAATCATTATTGATGAGGTGATTTAGATGGTTTTTAGCTGCTATTTCCAGCGTTGATATAAACCCATCGTGTTGTCTTCATAAATTGACAGGAATATATTCATATAGTAATTCACAGCACGTCGTGTATGACGTTCTACTTTTCGTATTTCATAGAATCTAGCTTATATCCCCTACCCCCAAATAGATTTTGGCTTTAATATATATATATATATGTATATGTATGTATATCACCTTGATCACCTTGACCGACCAGTCTGTCGGACGCCAATCGTCGCCACTGGTCACAGCACGTCGTGCTGTTTTAGCCATAAGATAACGCCATCCCACTGGCTGGGCGGGCAGGCCGGTACCCATTTCTACAGCTGAGTAAACTGGAGCAACGTGAAATAAAGTGTCTTGCTCAAGGAAACAACACATCACCCGGTCCGAGAATTGAACTCACAACATTTCGATTGCAAGCCCAATGCTTTAACCAATAAGCCATGCGCCTTCACCATGTATGTATATATCTTTATCTATATCTACACACACACACACACACACATATATATATGTTTTGCGAGGTTTTTATATGAAATCGTGTGTCGAAACAAATATTGTTATACTTGGGGAGGGTCATATTGCCACAAATAACAACAGAACACACTCACTGTTTGGTTGGTTTTCGCTTCTGCATATTTTATATCTCCATAGTTAATTCATTCGGCCATCAATGTTTATCATTGACTGACCAACGGGCAAAAATATAGATATAAATATATATATATAGTCTAACAAAGTTCTTTCGTTGCTCATCTGCAATATCATCAGTGGTACTATTATCAGGTTTTCTCCTATTGTATTGTAATGTCTACGCCATTTTTATTTTATCTGTTTATTTATTTATTTATTTATTTATTTATTTTTATCTCCGTCTCTGCGCATGCGTTTGCGTGTGTGTATAATGTGTTTGGTGTGTGTGTTCGCGTTTGGGTGTATGTGTTTTGGTTTTTGTATTCTATCTTTGTTTATTAGTGTGTGTTTATATGTTTGTTGTTATTGTACTTGTGTATTTATTTATTTATTTATTTATATTTCTATAAAGTCAGTATTGTTTGTTTGGGTATGGTTGTTGTTGTTATTCCATTCATTTTTTCTGTTTACTTTGGCTTTCTAAGCTCTATTTCGCTCGCTTCTCTGATTTGCCTACCTGTAGGGTCATTTCTATGTTTAGATATTATTTTAATTTCTATGTTGTCTATGTTATTTTCATGTCTTTGTCTGGCGTGTCCGTATAGTACAGAACCGTTTTTTTGTCCTTTTAATAACCCCCCCCCCCTAGTGTTGGTCTATCCTTTCTCCTACGCTTCGAGCAGTCTCATCTATATATGTTGTTGTCATGTTTCTGCAAGTACCCTCTGTACATCTTATGTTATAGACTACATTTCTAGTTTTACAGTTTATCTGGGCGTTTACTTTACATATAACACATTTCTTATTAGTACAGTGGATTTTCTTAAAGGGGTATGTTTTGCTGATCAGGGATTTTATGGTAGTTCCTGGCTTTTCTACCACTTTAATCTTTAAGTGGGTCTTTCTTATGGCCTTTCTACATTGGTTAGCTAATTTCCCCCCAGGGGTAGCATCCACGAACATGACACTCTGGTATCTCTGGTTGTCGTACCATGAGGTGGCTTTCCATATCTTATGTTTAGTCCTATCTAAGCTATTCCATGATTTACTCCTGTATAATGGGCAAATTCCTTTCATGTCCAGTTCTATGAGGGTCTTATTGTTACAGGCATCAAGATACAAACATGTAAAAAGTGACATCATAATACAGATTAGACTCATATGGTATAAAAAAAAAACAGCATGCCAAGCGTTGTTATATTTAAAAGCAACACAGGGTGTAATCAAAAGCAGATTAAGAAGCAGAAGCAGTAAAATAAAAATTCAGTACTTTTGTGCATTAATTCAATTACAAAAGATATGTTATATTATAATAGATATCTAAAGCTTGGCTTTCAAAGCATTTATTTATTAAATATACCATATATCTTTATATATATACGAAATTTACATACATGGCGAAGCTAAATATTCATTCTACTTTTAAGTTGAGCCAATTATACAGCTTCATATGCAAATGGGGCTAATCAGCCCACCTACACAGACGAAAAAACTATATATTTTCAAAGTCCAGCAGAGAGCCGAGGAATCACTGTCGTGATGAAATCCAGCAGATCGAAATGCGCATATATACTTGTCCCCATTGCTTCTGCTGCATTTCCTTTTTGAGTAAGACCATGTAAATACTTAATCCAGCGATATTTCCACAATTCGAAGCGTGTCTGGATGGATATATGCAGTATGGATTTAACCTAGACTGCACAAATGTTTATATAATCTTCACGTTCAGTAGATAGACATTGTAAACATGACAAATGCATTTCCCTATAAACTGCAATAAGTGATAAATGTCTTTAATCCATTTTAGATGCTAATTGGTTTCTCATCAGAAGCTATTAATATCATCTGAAAAAGAGAAAATGGTAATACATAGTGGATGTTGTTTACATTTGTATTGTTCCTCTAGCAATTCGAGCAATTACGTTGAAGGTACATTTTAAAAACTTTTAGTCGCATGTGTATATATATATATATGTGGGGGGGGGGGGGGGTTATGTGTGTGTATTTATGTGTGTGTGTATATATATGTGTGTGTATGTGTGTATATGTGTGTGTATGTGTGTATATATATACGAATGGTGAGAAAGCATATATTTCTATAAGTAAATATATGTTTGTCCGAGGCTGCTTGTTCCTCTGACAGGTGTTCGCTTATATCTCAAGTAACAATCATATCTAGTGGCCGTATCTCTATCCGCGACTCATTCTCTAGTAGAACAACGGTAAACTATTAGGGGTGATGGAACAAGAGGTGACATTGTTAGCTACCAAGAAAACTCTCACAACCCTGTGATATAGTTATAACGCGGCGGGTAATGGGTGCCTATAAAAAAGTCTAGTCCTCGCGGGTTTGAGAGAAGTACCAAATTGGTGACTGGTGCGAATACTATCACCAAAGCACTGCAATATGACCAGAAACAATAAAGGTAGTCATATCGTATCTTCCTTCGCATATGATAAACAGACACGCATTCATGCTTTAGGTAGAGGGTCTGTTCTAAAAATATATTGCATTCCACAACCAACGCTTCAAGAAAAGGTGACGGAACTGCAAGCTGTCATGGGAGGCGCGGGATGGACGCACAAAGGTGACGTATCACGACACCCCAAAGAGGGTCTGAAAGGGGGCAAGCTTTGAAAATTGATAACTGGAACGTAACCATCCATACAGGTAAGGAACTACTGGAAAATACCAGATGCTGCCGGCTGGATATAGTTGGGACTTCTTCAACAAAGATCCGTGATTCTGATATTGTAGAATTGGATTGAGCATGGACACTCCAGTATTCAGGAGTAGTGCCAGAAATGACTGCATCGACGTAACATTGGATGCTCACAAACCCCGGCTGTCAGAATGTGTTTATGAACTGGATCCCATTGGGAGAGAGGATTTGCCTCTTGAATTTTATGCACCAAACAGCGCGTACGAATATGGATCCTTCATTGATGAAGTCACTGCAGCGATAGATGTACTTAAGATTGAGTCATATACCCTAATGGGAGACTTCAATGCACATGTTGGTACTGACAGCCTGACATGGAAAAGAGTAATTGGAAGGGATGGCGATCCCGATCTAAATACGAATAGAAATGCCTTATTGGATTTTTGTTCCTGCTCAAGGACATCCATAAATACACGTGGTTTATGGGGAATCGGGGAAAGAGATCAATATTCTGATTTTGATATTGTCTTTGATCCCTTCGATTAAGCCTTGGATGTTCGTGTTAAGAGAGGTGTGAGCTGTTATCTGATCACCATCTAGTTATCTGCAACCTGCGACTACCTAAAGGCAATAGAACCCACAAAACTGGCAGATCCCTCTCAACCTACAGGATAAAGTGGGAAGTGCTGGCAGATAAGGAATTCAGGAACATGTTTGCGGATAATATTGCATCCAAATTCTGAGAGTTTTCAGAGAAAACTCGACGTTAAAATGGAGTGGAGACTGTTCAGCTCGGCAGTTTCTGCCTCAGCTGTTAAATATTGCGCGAACAAGTGGTTTCGTGTGATGCCGGGTGGCAAGCGGACCAGCCAGTTCAATCAAGGGGTCAAAGATGCTATCCGAACAAAGAAGGAGGCACACAACGCTTGGCTTAGAAATGTGTCCTCCTTTTTGCATTTGCTGAACAAATTCCACATTAGAGAGAGAAAGAGAGTGAGTAACGTTGTCCCAATATATGGGAAGAGTCTTGGGTTAAGCTTAAATCCGACTTATAGTTGCCCTGATGTCTCTATATGAATACCCTAGTATTTGTGACTGGATAAATGTTGCAAAACCATTCGATGTGGTTGTTGGACCCCTTGTCAAGGGTGAATACTTTCACTTCTCCTGTTTATAATATTCATGGACAGGATTGACATACTCTGCCAGGTTGGAAGTGGTGCCATGATTAATGGATCAGTAGGCTGGAATTTGCATACGACATGGTAATACCTAACTAGTCAGAAGATGATCTCTAGCATCCCCTAGATAGGTATGCTGTCAAGTGCTGCATGGCTGGAATGAAAATCAGTGCTGCGAGGCCTGAGACACTGGGCCTCTCAAGAAACCTTGCACACTACATCCTATGTATGTGGAGTTCCACTGAAGCAGGTGAAAACGTTTGTTCAAGTATCTCGAGGCCGTGTTCACGACTGATAGAAGATAATAGGATGAATTAAATGCAGGAATTGCAGGAGCTGGTGCAGTAAAGTGCCAGTTTCAGCATTCGTTAATCAGAAGAAGGGGGTATGTGTAAAAGCCAAACTCCCTATCTTAGAAACCCTTACCTATGGCCATGAGTATAGGATGAAGACCGAAGGAATAGGGTTGTGAAGAGAAGCGGCCGAAATGGGTCCCTCCAAAAGTTTACTGGAGTAACGATACTCGATAGAGTGCGTAGATTGGCGATCAATGAGTCACTCCAGGTAGAGTCGTTACTTCTCCAAATTGAGAGATCACAGCTCCGATATTACGGATATGGGATTAGAATGCCTTAGGAAAGAATTGGTGGACAGATGTTATGGTCAAAACCATCCGGCAAGAGACCTAGGGTTAGACACCGTGCAAGATATTTGGACAGCATCTATGAGGTCGACTGGTTTCACTGGAAGGTGGGCTTTACAGCTCTGTCTCCACAAAGAAGAAGTAAAAGAAGTAGAAGAAGTGTATATACGTTGGTTTATGTATATTTGTATGGGTTGTATGTGAGAGATTTTGTGTAGAAGATGTGGACAAACTATCCACCAAGAATCTGCTATGAAAACTTGTGATACGGAATGAAACGAATAAATATTATAAGCTTGTTTTTGGCGTATATCGTTGTTCGTGACAAGAATTGTGATTTTGTATGTGCGTATAACTAAGATAATCCTTTGAATGTATCCATCAATATATTAAATGATATAATGCTAAATAAAGACAGTACAGAAAAGATACAAATCGTCTTAGTCGATAAGTTATCGCGTTTTATCTCTATATAATTTTGACACTGATGAAAATCCGACATATAAATCAATAAATATACCACTCCACAACAGCAACAACAACAATATTAAAGCTCTAATGTTTACTTTTGAAATATTAGTAACAGCAATCTCAATGTGTGAAGAAGATAATAATGCGTTGGCGGTAAGCTGGTTAACTGATATTGCTTATGTCTGCTTCATTATCAAAATACCAAGCAGTGATAAACAAGGAAAACCACTGTAATCTCTTGCTATAGTCCAACAAATGTATGTGACATGGCCGAAGTAGAGAGGTTCGACATGGAACTAACATCACTCACTAGACAAATCCCGAAACATAATGTTATCATCATTGGCGGAGACTTCAACGCTCGTCTTGGACAGCTTGATGGATTCAAATTCTCATACCACTCACAAACCAATAGAAACGGTTGTAGGCTGAGGGATTACTTGTTTGAGAACAATTTACGATGTCTCAACGCCATATTCCAAAAAAAGACCAGGCCAGCGGTGGACACACACATCTCCAAATGGCGACAAGACACAACTGGATTATATCATAATCAATCGAAAATGGAAGAACAGCGCAAAAAACTGCAGAGCATATGACTCATTTGTTAGTGTTGACTCGGATCATCGCATTGTCTCGGCCAAGATACGATTAAGTCTCCGAGTGAATAAAAAGAAATCTGCAAATGCTACTCCTTACAACTGGGCAGTTCTGAATACCAATCCTGAGACTTACAAAACCTTTGTAACCCAACTGAGCAGCCGATTTGCTGCCCTACAAGACTCTGCGCCAACAACATCGTCAAATTCTACATTTAACCACTTTAAAATGGCATTCAAAGAGGAAGCGGCCGACACCATCCCTTTAAAACCCAAGGTTAAAAAACGAAAACCCTGGGAAATAGAGAGGATACGCCAAAAGCTTAAAGAGTTGCGAAAAGCTGCAGAATTGAAAGACACTCAACGATCTCCAGAAAACATTAGTAACTTCAATGCTGCTTGTACAGCACTGAAAAGTGAGTATAAAATTGAGCAAGCCGAATACATGCAGAAAAGGATCAATCATATCTCAAGTACTGTCAGCAATAAGAGGTCTGCTGAAGCCTAGAAAACTGTCAATGAAAATAGTGGCAGAAAAAGTAGTGACAGAGCCAAACTGAAAGCCTCCAGCCAAGACGAACGTTTAAAACTGTGGCAACAACATTTTCAGAACCTACTTGGCAAAGCACCACAGATCATCGAAGAAGAAATAATACCCGTTTTTACAGAGGAACACCAAATACAGAAAGGTCCTTTCACTATAGAGGAACTACAGAAAGCAGTAAAAAGTATTGGTAACAGAAAAGCGTGCGGTTCCGACGAGATCCCAGCTGAAGTGTGGAAGGTACCTGAATTTTACCCAATCCTACTAGAGTTGTGTAATGGTGTTTATAATCAAGACCCCATAGACAAATGGACTGAGGCATGCATACTCCCTTTTTCAAAAAAGGGCGATCTTGGAATGGCTAAAAACTACCGTGGCATAACACTAATGGCAATTGCCGCAAAGATATACAATCTCATGCTGCTTAACAGAATAAGACCTGTCATTGACCCCTTGCTGAGAAAAAAACAAAATGGCTTCCGCACCAACAGATCAACATCAGGGCAAATACTTACTATTCGGCGTATCTTGGAAGGCGTAAAAGCCAAAAGCCTCCCAGCAACTCTCCTGTTTATTGACTTTTCAAAAGAATTTGATTCCATCTATCATGGGAGGATGAGAGAGATACTTCTACCCTACGGCTTACCAAAGGAAACAGTAAATGCCATCATGATGTTATATAAAAACACCCGCGCAATGGTGCGCTCACCTGATGGAGATACCAACTTCTTTGACATCATTGCAGGAGTACTCCAAGGGGATACTCTTGCATCATATATTTTTATCATCTGCCTCGACTATGTATTGAGAAAAGCCCTGGACGAAAACTTAGAGCTTGGTTTCACTCTCACAATGCGAAAGTGTAGACGCCATGCATCTCATAAAATCACCGATGCTGACTATGCGGATGATTTAGCAGTCCTCGCTGACTACCTTAATGATACAACATCACTACTTCACAGAATCGAACTCTATGTCAACGCAGGCAAAACAATATATTTGCCTGAACCAAGACTCCTCAGTTGGTATGCGAAGTCTAAACGGCGATATAATCAAGCAAGTTGACGACTTCAAATACATGGGTAGCTATATCGCCTCCACAGAACATGATGTTAACATCAGACTGAGAAAAGCCTGGGGAGCATTGAATGCAATGGAAAAAATATGGAAATCAAACCTGCCGACCAAACTGAAAAGGAATTTCTTGAGAGCTGCTGTGGAATCTGTGCTTGTTTATGGCTCTATCACTTGGACGCTAACGTCAAAACTGGAGAAAAAGCTAGACGGGGCATACACACGTATGCTCCGTGCTGCTTTAAACGTATCTTGGAGGGAACACCCAACAAATAAAGATATCTATGGCAATATACCATCTATCAGCAAGTCAATACGTAAACAGAGACTCAGATTTGATGGCCACTGTTGGCGCAGAAAGGAAGAAATAGTGAGCGATGTATTGTTATGGAGCAAGAAACGCTGGTCGTCCCAAGAAGACATACGTCAAGCAACTTGAGGACGATACTGGATGCACTGCGGAAGAACTGGCAAACGCTATGAGAGACAGAGATGGATGGAGGAAACGTGTCGTAGAAGGCCGAGCAAGCTCGACCTGATGATGATGATAAACACTCAAAGATCCTTTACGAATAAAATACATTTAAGGATCACTTTGCTGCAATTATAAGTATGGTGATTTCATACTTAAGGCATCGATAAAATAAATTACCAGTAAAGGACTGGTGGCGATTTAGTCGATTTACATTGCTTTAAATTGCTGAATTTGTGTCAAAAGTAGGAATAATTATATGTATGGTCATCACTCTTAATCGAAGATGACTTGTTAGCTTGCACGACATTTTCGTTCGTGGTTTTATGTACCCATATTGTCACAAGCAAACACAGACATCCTTTCGACTCACCAAATCTTGAACCAGAAAACATCCAGGTAACGACAGCTAAAGAAAGTGAGGAATGCGTCATCACTGTGATGGTGCATTTTTATCGACACAAATTCATAAAATGCCATTACTAAAAACATTACGAGTAAAAACTAAATGGAATATCTACGTAGTTTCTCGACTTGCGAAAGGAAAAATATAAATATCATCAACAACAATTATTAAATTCAACTCCTGAGCTTGCTAATGACTATAATTGCAGTAGATTTCGGGCAGCAGAAGAAATCGTTAAGTGGTAGCCAAAATATATCGGATGTTTCGTTCCAAAGCCACAACATACAGGAGTTGGTTGCTCGACGGTGATGACTAATCACTCGCTAACGTATTTTGCACCTCTCCTCTCCAGAGCCGGTTCCAGTGCTAGCAAGATGATTCTTTCGTTGACATCATTAGCTTGTGAGTAGCTGCCATTCTTTCCCTTCTTCGTATTCCAAGAGCTACAAACGTCATCCACACAGACTATTCCATGAAAATCCTTCACCCAATCTACGCTGGAGCTAACCAAGCCTACCACCGTTTATCACTGCCTTTTTAGATCAAGTCCTTGTATTTGGTGGCTTTGCTCACCGAAATCTCTTACGTAAATAATTAGGAACTGTTTACTAAAATAGTAGAATGCCAATATACCTATTCGGCGTGACACAATGTGCGATAAGGATGGTCCATTGAATTTTGTGTTGAACTTATTTTTTGCCGGCTGAGTGGACTGGTGATACGTGGAATAAAGTGTTTTTTTCTGAAGGACAGAACGAACTACCCGGTCCGGCAATAGTGAGTACAGTGTGAATGTTCAAAGTGAGATCTTTGTCTTGTTCTTGCTCGATGGGACTGGTGGGGTTATCCTAGATCAGCGAAGAACCATCGTGCGTAGAGCTAAACAGGTCCACTAGTGCCTGTCTACTACATTATCTAATATGGCTTTCATTATTTAAGTCAATATGACCTTGATTGAGAGAGATTTGATAACTATTTGTAGCAGCTTGAACTAAAAAGTATATGCTCTGAGTTTGATCCAATCACACATACGGCATCCATCGTACATCTGCTATCAAAATGTCTTTATGATCAAGTCATTTACATCCCCAATGACAGAATTCAATACATTGTAATAACTGTTTCTATTTTTGGCACAAGGCCAGCAATTAAAGCAGTGTATTACTGGTACTTTATTTTATCGACCCCGTAAGGATAAAAGACAAAGTTAACCTCGGCGGGATTTGAACTCAGACCGTAAAGGGCTGTAACTCTATAGTATGGCGTCCGACTCTCTACCGATACTGCCAATCCACCACCTATACATTGTAATAACTGTAATTAGCTATAGAGGTTTAACACTAATATTTTTATTTTATTTTTAGTTTCAGTTTTCTGTACTGAATACTAAATATGTTACAGCATGGTGTAGCTGGAAATGCAATTCGTTATTTAAATTTCAGTTTCAATGAGGCTTCCCCAAATATCTTTGTTGCAAACATGACTAAAATTCAGGAAACTAGTAACGAATTAGCAGTGTCCAAGTAATATTTAAATGTAATTATTTGTTTTTCTTACTATTTATCAAGCATCAATATTTTGTAGCATTTGATTAAACATTGTGAGAATCTACTATGAGTTAACAGATGTATGAATAAAGTTATGCACGCGCAAAGACACCCTCACAAACATATACATATATATATATATATATATATATATATATATATATATGTGTGTGTGTGTGTGTGTATGTGTGTGTGTGTGTGTGTGTGCGTGTGCGTGTGTGTGTGAGTGTGTGTGTGAGTGTGTGTGTGTGTGTGTGTATGTGTGTGTATATGTGAATGTACATGCATACATAGGCACACGCACACACACACACATACGCACACACACACATACGAACACACACACACACACACACATATATATATATATATATATATATATATATATATAGAGAGAGAGAGAGAGAGAGAGAGAGAGATAGATGGTAAGATCAATACACTTATAATCAAGTATATGATTCTGAAAGATTACTTAGGATGTATCAGCTATATCTTTGGGATATATTGTACTGTACAATAATTTCTATATATATTTTGCCTACAGCCTACTGGTCTTGGAGTAGACAGTTTGATGTATACAGCTATTCAGACTTGCCAAACTATTGAAATTACACACAAAACTAATAAGAAGCAAACTCACATATAATCTTATAAAACACATAGCGAGAATTAGAGAGAAACTTGGTAAATATGTAACACATTCATACAAACACACACAAGCATACACACTCACGCAAACATACACACACATGCACACACACATACAAACACACGCACACATAAATATATATATATTATCATTATTATCATATTTTAAAACTTTGAACAACAACTCCTCTAATATAGAAAATCGTAAAAAATAAGCAAGTCTTCAACATTTGATATATTGTGATATTTGTGGTGTGTATAAACATATATACATATATATATATAAATGAGAGGTATAGAGATTGTTTTAGCAAGAAGCTAACGGCATTCTATAACATATATGCGACTATAACGTCAAGATGGGAAAAGTAGTTAACGAAAGATTTAGGAAAAGAACTCAAACTCATCTCAAAAGAGAATCAGGATATAAATTCATCCACAGAATTTAGTAAAATCCAGGGAAAATCTATAGACATTTAACTCATGATAAAATAAAATCTGAAACACTTATCCTTCAATTTGGAATAACATCAAATGCTCTGTATAGTCTTAAAAGACTATTTCATGAAAACTTTCAGTGGAGATGGTCACGGTTGGAATTTCAATCATCAGCAGAGCTCAACAGAAAACCAGGGCTCTCACAGTAATATAATCCGAAAAAGGGAATTCTAAAACTGGCTAGTTCGCCTTAAATATATATATATATATGTATCTCTCTCTCTATATATATATAAATATGTATATATATATATACACACATACATATATGTGTGTGTGTATGTGGCTGTTTATGTATATGTAAGTTTATATGTGTTAAATCATACAGTTTAAATTAATATTTATGGGATGGTTCATTGTTACAACTTTAAATACGTGGAGTTTTACGACATGATATTTGTTATTTTATTTATTAAATTTATTCACATATTTTGTCATGTGTTTATGTTACTGTACATTTAGATTTTTATATGACATGTCCATTGTTCGTTTAGTATTTTCTGTAATAAGTTTTGCTCTTATTCAAAATAGAAAATATTTGACTGAAAGAATGTGATAACAATAATAAAAAATTAAGTGACAAATTAGAATAATCGATAAAACGGTAGATAGAATGCTTTGTTGCAGTTGTTCTGGCCATAGGTACACTGAGTATAAATCCCACCATGGTCAAATTTTATTTCCAAATTAAATTAATTAAAACAAGAGACACGTAAAATCCTTTATCTCTGGGGATTTTGTTTCTGTATGTCTTGGTCGTTTTAACGAACAACTTTAGTGCATGCGGCGTGCATTACTGTCACAAATTGTTTAAGTTATATGCCGGTGTTTTGCATGGAGATATTTCAGGTCAGATATTTTAAGGAGCTCTCTCTGAATCGTTTTCCTGTGAACTTTGTGAAAGTTACTACTGGAATTTCATACCATGTATTATGATGTGGTCCAAGAAAAGTGTTGGTGTCACTTTTACATTGTGGATAATTTCCACAATATTTGTGAAATAGAGATCTAAAATATCATTGGTCCTCATTGAATAAAGTGCAATATGATTAATGAACATTGTGCTAAACACTTCAAGCAGGAATTCTACTTTACTTTAATCAGCTTGTAGATTCCTAAAAGTACGCAATCTTTGAGCCATATGATATTCGAGAGGTTGAAATTACGCCAGCGACGTACATTGATACGTTGGCCCAGTTTAGTTAATAAGCCTTCTATTATTCTAAACGGTCATCGAATTTATCTTAAGATTTGAGGCATCTAATGGACGACATGCTCAACATATAACTGTTTTGAGTTGTTGTTAATACACTATCAGTGTCACAAACCGAGTTAAAGTGTGACAGTCACGTGCAGTCCTCACGTAAGTATATTGCAACTCCACAACGACTTGTTTTCTATCCTGTCTGTTCGATGTCAGATGCGTTTCTTTATATGTTACTAGCAGTGGTATCCCGCGTTGCACGGGATAAAGATATTTTGGAACGCGGGCCGCCAACAGACGTAATCGTGGAAAAACTGCATGCCTGGACAATTTGTGAAGAAAATAAACCGAATACTCTGATGGCTGGATAATCTTTAAGATTTTCCTCGATGAAGCAGGAAAATTGCAGGTTTTCACCTAATGCGGGCCCTAGGGGATCAAGAAAATGAATTTTTTTTTATGTGCATAATATGCTTTGAAATTTCGGGAAAATCGGCGAGACGTAACGCCTCCAAAAAGCCCTAAAAAGTTGAAAAAAGGAAGTTTTTCACCTAATGCGGGCCCTAGGCCATAAAAAAAAGTTGGATTTTCTTTGCTACGGTATGAAGAAGAGACTGACTAATACATAGTTACAATTTCAAGGAAATCGGTCTGACATAACGTCTCAAAAAAGCCTAAAAAGCTTAAAAAACGCAGTTTTTCACCTAGGAGACAAAATGTTGAATTTCGTTATGTACATATCACTCCCTGAAACATAAGTAATACACATGTAAAGTTTAAAAAAGATCGGTTGGGTACTTCTCGAGTTTTAGGGATTCAAACTAGGAGACATCCTCAGAGAAGTGACGTAATGCAGACAACCAGACATACAGACAGGTATTATAAGGGCGCGACGTTATATGTATGTATCTATCTACAAAGAGAAAGACTAAGAATTATAGATAGAGATTGCTAAATCGCCTAATGTGGTCCCTAGGGCATTGAAAATTTGAAATTCTTTTTGCTCAGAACACTCCCCGAAACATAAGTATTACATGTGTAGAGTTTGAAAACAGTCGGTTGGGTGGTTCTCGAGTTTTAGTGATTCAAACTCATACACACACACACAGACAGACATCATCAGTTTTATATATATAGATATGCCATTTTTCATTACATGTAGCAAGGTTCTTCAAATACGGAAATTTGGTTCTCTTACTAAGTTGTAGCAGTCTTATGATGTTTATCAGCAATACTAATATGACACTTACACGGATGACAGATGTGGCGATCCGGATATTAGCAGCCTTGAGGGTTGGTGGGGATAGGTTGCATTCACGTCAGCAACTGCTCAGTTTTCAGAGCCATGCTTTGAAACACTTGGTGCTCACCTGATACAATTTGCATCGCAAATTTTATATTGCTTTTTTAGGAGTTCAGATTTTGTGTGTTATGTTTGTATCTGGCTGTGGCCGGTGCGTTTGTCCATTGTGTTTTCTATCCTTACTGCTGCCGTCTTGGGATCTCAAATTGAATAGATTAAACATATGTATATTATATATATATATACACATATGTATATACATGAATACATGCAGACACACACACACACATACATATATATATATATATATATATATATATATATATATATATATATATATATATATATATATATATTTATTAAAATAACAGATTAAAGTTTAAGCAAAGAATCGCTGCTTTCACCCTTAACGGGATCTTCTGAAACTAAAGAAGTCAATCTATGAACGTAGAAGTAAATATTTCAAAAGTCGTTTTTGAAATATTTACTTCTGCGTTCACAGATTGACTTTTTTAGTTTCAGAAGATCCTGTTAAGGGTGAAAGCAGCGATTCTTTGCTTAAACTTTAATCTGTTATTTTAATAAATATTTGCTCTACGGTTCTTATATATCTGATATATATTTATACTTATTGAGCCCTCTTTGGATTTTAGTCTTCAAATTTATTATTATTACTATTTGTCTCCCTCGGTTGAGCACTCTATTGACTTATATTCATCATGCAAAAGCAACATCTGAATATTTCTACAAAGAACATACCCGTACCAAGCAGGAAAACATACCTAAAACTCCTGATACAGAAAACAGACGCGTTCATTAAAAGGTTGCGCTGGCGTGCCTTTTATTTCGATAATCAGGGAAAAAGCAGACAATAAACAGGATAAATTTGGGTTTAAAACCTATAATAAGCCTCCGAGTAACCCAGCATTGCTACCATTTCAAAATGATGTCTTGGAACTCATACGGAGTATCAAATTTCGGAATAGGAGCAATTCCTTCCAGCAAGACCTGAAGAATAGAATTCGTTCTATTAAGGATTCTAATGCCGTGCACGTCCATTCCGACAAAACTGGCACTTATATCAAGTGGTACGCAGTACTTACCACCAACTGCTACATAATGCTGAAACTAAGGATTACCGTAAAACTAATCGGAGCGTCATTAATGAAATCAACGATGCTGGGTTTAATATCACCTCTGATCTTAACATCCTGGACTGGACCGAACCACCCTATTTCTCCCACTTTACCCTGAAGATACCATAAACGTGGTTTTGTCTTTGCGTGTAATTGTTTTCATCGCACCGAATAATGACGTTTTATCTTCGTTTTTTTCCGTTCTTTCCAGGGAACGTTTCCACGAACCAAAGTATCGTCTTCCTGTTTTCCTTCGGTTGCAACGTTTTTTGAAATATTTACTTCTGCGTTCACAGATTGACTTTTTTAGTTTCAGAAGATCCCGTTAAGGGTGAAAGCAGCGATTCTTTGCTTAAACTTTAATCTGTTATTTTAATAAATATTTGCTCTACGGTTCTTATATATTTGATATATATTTCTTCTTATCGAGCCCTCTTTGCATTTTAGTCTTCAAATTTATTATTATTACTATATATATATATAATAGACGTGTGACATATATGTGATATATATATATATATATATATATATATATATATATATATATATATATATATATCTTCTTGGTTGTCCATTGTAAACGATGATGACATCTTCTTTATTTTAGTTTCCGTCTGCCGTGGGCAGGAAGGTGGCTGTGGAGGCCGATCCTTGACTCGCAGTCGCTTGGGGCAGAACTGTCAGAGCTAGTGAAAATAGAGGCTATTTTCAAAAATACACAGTGACTGATCGGCCTGATTTGCATATTAGCAGACTGTATGATCAGTCAGATCTGCACATTAGCAGATCATCAAGTCTGCTAATATGCAAATCAGGCCGATCAGTCACTGTGTATTTTTGAAAATACCATATATTTTCACTAGCTCTGACAGTTTGGCAGGTGAACAGTGAGCTGTACTGATGAAGGGTGATACCCAGAAACATTAGTGTCTGCAGTTCTGTTCGCATGCCAACATAAGAGCAAGAATGAAGTGTTCATTCTACTGACATAGCTATAAAATTGAAGCGTGTTTGTATAATTGCATACGAATCAAATGTTATTATTAATATTCTAAAAACTCAGATTACATTTATTGTATTCAGCCATGTAGAGCGAAACTTTCTATTTTATTTGAATTTGGCGAAGCCGGCCATTGATCGCTCGTATACAGGAAACTGATTGGCCAGTCTGCTGATATGCAAATCTGGCTGATCAGTGGATCTGCTAATACTCAGATCTGACTGATCAAACAGTCTGCTAATATGCAAATCAGGCTGATCAGTCACTGTGTATTTTTGAAAATAGCATATATTTTCACTAGCTCTGATAGTTTGGCAGATAAACAGTGAGCTGTACTGATGAAGGGTGATACCCAGAAACATTAGTGTCTGCAGGTCTGTTCGCATGCCAACATAAGAGCAAGAATGAAGTGTTCATTCTACTGACATGGCGATAAAATTGAGGCTTCTTTGCATAATTGCAAACGAATCGAATGTTATTATTAATATTCGAAAAACTCAGATTACATTTATTATATACTAGCAGTTTAGCCTGGCGTTGGTCGGGTGTGTTCATTTGCTATGAAAAGTTACATACAGGTAAACGTGGCTTGAAAGCGAATAAGCTTATCAATTAAGTGCATAAAGCAGTTGAACCGGTTATTAAAAGTTACGAACCAATTAGCATTTTGGACAATCAATGATGGGTTAATAATCTTCCAATAGCGAATTTAGTAGACCAAAGTTGCAAGATGGTGGCCCTGATGCCGCTGGGTGTCAGATCTGTCCGCGATGGGTGACCCTACCAGTTTTCCAAACGGCATAGCTCCAGCACCTCCAACACCTGCACCAACATCTATAGCACCTCTTTGTAGACGATATTGCGTGTCATCCCTTGAGGAGTGTAATCAAAAAGTCCATTCCTGCTCCCTACACGGGAAGAGGCAACATAAAGTTGGCCATGGGAGAAGCATAACTCCCCCAAATGGATTCCCGCCACCGACAATGTTTGCCCTTGTGACTTGTTAATGGACATGGCAAAACATGGTCTCGCCGGAAATCGAACGGGATATCTGACGTCGAGGGGTAAAGGTTCATCCTTGGAATGAAAACATTCTCCCCTCTCCCGCACCCATTACAATGGTGGCCTCAATCAAGTGGGGCGTCAGTGACTTGACAACCATGCGAGTACCGCTGCACTGCTTTGGTGGACGCAAGTTCCTTATTATCATAATGGGACAGCCAACCCTAAGCTTAAGAATGTGAGGTGGAGACTCTGGGGGCTCAAGGGAATTTAATAAATCAAACGGATAATTAACGATATCGTTAATTGCTAATCTATCTGACGTCCGGTTGATAGATTTGAAGATATGCTCTTTGGCGGGAATCTTCTCAATCAGCTGCTCGTTAATAAAATTAACCATGGTCATTTTCGGGGCAAGGATGGCTCTTTCGCTGAGCCAATCGAGGTTTTTAAAGTTAGATGAGACATTAGGAAAAACTGCTTCCCAAAGGTCAGAAGGGCTGCTCACAATGTTGCACAGGCAATCGATTGCTATGCCGCAGGGACCTTGCACTCACCAAGTGCTAAAATGTTCTGAGCAACTGCTGCAGACATGTTGTCACCATGCAAATGAGCACGCATATTTATGCTCAGGTACAAACTCTTCACCTGGAGCCACAGCATGGATGACTTAAGGCTGGCACGCACATCATCAGCTCTTGTCCCTTTGGGGATGACAGGCAGCGTTTGTCGAAAATCCCCTGATAGCAGAAGGGTTACGCCACCCATAGGAGCCGTAGAATCTCTAATGTCTTTCAGGGTCCTGTACAATGCCTCAAGGGCACCCTTGTGTGCCATTGTGCACTCATCCCAAACAATGAGGCAACATTTTTTGAGAACCAGAGCTTCGTGTGAACTCTTGCTGATATTGCATGTTGGTGTCTCAGCTTTTACTAAATCGAAGGGGAGTTTAAAGGTTGAATGTGCTGTCCTGCCTCCCGGCAGCAAAGTTGCAGTTATCCCGGACGATGCAACAGCCAACGAAAATTTTTTCTCCTGACGAATCTTAGCGAGTATCCATTTCGTTACAAAAGTTTTTCCGGTAGCCCAGAAGCATCGAGAAAGTAACTACCCCCAGTCTGATTTTGAACCGCGTCAATGATAGTTAAATAGGCCAACCTTTAGTCCGACTGAAGTTTGGGCTCATTTTCCTCTAATTACTGGGAAAGAGATTCGATGTCATATGCTGTTTCCCGCAACAATTCCGGGGCCAACGTGTTAGCTTTCTCTCTGACGGTTGACGGCAAGCCATACGTCGCCAACTCACTCCCACCCATGTCGAGGAGGGCGTCCTCGATATCAATGAGTGCCCTGTTGTAGATAATGTCACTGTAACCAACTTCCACTGAAGGATACTGCAGATGAGCCAGGTGCAGGAAGTCCTCAGACATGAAGTCTCTGTACTTGACCCATAAAGATTTGGGATCACTCAATTCACACTTTTGAAGCAAAACGGCAAATAGTTCACGTAGACCTTTAGGCGATTTCAGCAAAGCACCATCTGCTAAAGTGGAATCCCATTGCGAATCATCTTCCAAAAGACCACGCTTAAAGCAGGCTTCCCGGTACGTATCACATATTTCTCCATCAACAGTTTTGAGGTCCTGAAAACTTTGTAGCCCTACAACTTCATGCAGAAAAAGGCGGAGATGAAAGCACTCATGCTGACTTGGGGGCACAGTGTAAACCTTTCCAAGACAGCTGACACATTTTACACAAGGATCTCTTTCAACAGACTTTCTTCGCACCCAAGTGTTTTTCGACCATATAAAGTAGGATGGAACTTGGGGGTACACAATTGTTTGCGCAAATGTATCGAACTCGCAAAGTTTGAAGAAACCCGTCAGAGTGGACTGTTTCGGATAGGCGGGGAACTTGGTGGCGGTTTGGTCCCTTTGCCAATTTTCCAAATGTACCACAAGCTGTACGATGGCGGGATGCCGTTGGTGTAGGGGTAAACCAAATAGGCGACAAAAAGCTTCATTGCTACTGATGTACCGCCCCGCCAGGTATTCTGTGACCTCGTCCCTGCTATTTTCAGCTTGAAATGCGAACATTGCGGCATCAGAGTCCTTATTTACATATTTGTATATGTATTTTATCGACTTGACGGAGTTGCAAAACTCAACGTTGATGTGAGCGTTGAACATCTTCAAGAGAAGCGAGCAGTAAGGGACCACCCATCTATTGTCGACTTGACATCCCTTTCTGTTGTGGTGAAGCCACCGTTCTCGGGCCGTCTCCGCCTGTACAGGAGGTACCCGTCGCCACCAGTCTGAGTCTGGTCAACAAATGTTTTTGGGTATCCCTTACTGCACGACCCCCCTTTCAGACACGTGTGATGCTCATTAGGACCCGACGCACACGGACCATGTTAGCTTTGACGATGTCATGTAATTCCTGGTCAGTTGCTGGGTTAGGGATTTCAGCCGAAATGAAGCTGTCTATGGCATTTGAATTGATTTTATCAGCTAACCAAATCAAAATGTGAGCATGTGGCAGCCCTCGTTTTTGCCATTCGACGGTGAACATGTCACATTTTACAACCCCAAATACCTGACCCTTTTTGATTAAAGCCATGAGTTTAGCCAGTTTCAGTCTGAACACTCTGGCAATGAGGTCATGTCTGTTCGAATAATTTTGCCCTGGAAAAAGTTAACGGGTTACATTCAGATTCATATGGCTATAGCATTAATATGTTATATGAAGTGTTATTTTGCGGGTTGTTATTTGCTATAAGTGAGTTCAAATCCCGCCGAGGTTGACTTTGCCTTTCATCCTTACGGGGTCGATAAAATAAAGTACCAGTAATGCACTGGATAATTGCTGGCCTTGTGCCTAAAGTAGAAACAGTTTTGCAATAAGCCGATTGAAAATTCCCCAGATAAGCCGTATGTCAATACGGAACGCTCCACTGCAGTGTTGTCATATAGGCAGTGAAGAGCGACAGAGAGAGTAAAGCAGTTAAATTATAAAGAGAGGGAATATACGGAACGCTCCATTTGATCATAAATATTGTTTCTCTCTCTGCAGTGTTGTCATATCGGGAGTGAAGAGCGACAGAGAGAGTAAAACAGTTAAATTATAAAGAGGGGGAAGGATCATGATCGAATTTTGCCCTTATTGTTGATGGATTTAAAATTTTCTAGCTTCATGACCTTTTCCTGACCAAAAGCAATAATTGTCCCGACATTGAATAGAATCCGTTGGAAATTGTGGACGTGCATACGTTACAAACCTTAACACACACATCCTCAGATTTATATATATATATAAGTATGTACACGTACATACATATATACGTACATACATATATGTATGTACGTGTACACTCGATATGCAAATTGGGCTACTCAGCCGTTAATATGCATAAGGTAAGTATATACGTTCAACAATCTGGCAGGAAGGTATACGTTGCTGACGATAGCTAATAAGCTTGAAACTAGTACAGCGGTCCTTTGTCAGTATTGAACAAACGAGCAACGATGGTTGCTGGACACTACAGCTTAATAGGGGATGTTTGTTTACAGACACACCGAGCATTATAATAAATGTTCGGTGAATCCATACGTACATATATATATGTGTGCATGTATGTATATATATATACATACTACTGTACGTCTGTATACATATATGTATGTACGTGTACATACTTATATTTAAGTAACAACCGTACTAAGAGTGGGAAATGAAATTTCGTTTCATTTTTTTCGTTTATATATATATATATACTAGCAGAAATACCCGGCGTTGCTCGGAGTTTAATTGCTTTAAAGTACTTTTAATGATTCCACTCAATTATGAATATTAAGGCATTGAAAGTAAATACGGGTAAGTTTGATTGAAAATATACAACAATAGCATCTACTCACTATATGTCAGACCGGCAAGACTGCAGTGGTGCTGAATAGAGGAGTCACAACACCTCTATGTAGACCACATTTTTTTATCTGCATTTGGGCGCAAGTATGAATAAGTTCTGCTTGCATCCCACTCTTAAGCATGCGAGTTAATGGTATTCTGGGTATGAAGACGTTGTCTTCAGCGCCGCAGCCCGTGAGAATTGTGGCTTCAATTACATGCGGCAGGAGGTTTCTTACCACTAACCGTGTTCCGTTGCAGAGACGTGGTGGTTCCAGGTTCCTCAACAGCATAACTGGAGTCCCAACTTTGACGCGCAGTTCATGAGGTGGCAGTTGAGAGAGGTCCAAGGAATTGAGGAATTATGTTGGAAAATCGTCAACCTCATCTTTGTCCACCTCATCTTTGTCCACAGATTTGTAGGTACGGAGATTTCCAGGAATGCGTTGCAGAAGGCCCTCATTGATTTTTGCAACTGAGACATTTTTGGGAGCCAATATGGCTCTATCGCATAGCCAACTCGTGTTTTTGTAGTTGATCGCCATATCGGGAAAGACAGAGGATGTGAGGTTGTCAACAGTGTCGACAACGGTGCCTACTTGCGAGACTGCCATTTCTCCAGCTGCATCTGAAGGTGCAGTGCCGTCACCAACTGTTAAGGGGTCCTTTCAGAAGTCAGTTGTTGAGTGGTCACCAAGAAGGTGGGTTCTCATGTTTGTTGTGAGGATCAGGATTGTCACTTCCTGCTACAGGGGAGATGACTTAATGCAAGCCCCCACAGTGTCGTCCCTGGTCGCTTTTGGAACAACTGGAAGAGTTTGTCGAAAATCGCCAGACAGCAGTAGAGGTACTCCTCCCATCGACCGGTTGCATTCCCTGATGTCTCGTAGGGTCCTGTCTAACGCCTCAAGAGACCCTTTATGGGCCATTGTGCATTCGTCCCACACAATTACGTGGCATCTTTTCAAGACTTCAGCTTTGTTAGAGTCCTTGGTAATGTTGCAGGTTATTGTGTCATCTGAAGTCGTGTTGAATGGCAGTTTAAATGCGGAATGAGCTGTCCTACCTCCGGGCAGCAGAGTTGCGGCAATGCAAGAAGAAGCCACAGCCAGGGCGATTCCTTTCTGCTGTCGCACTTTGGCGAGGAGGAGTTTATTGACGAATGTTTTACCAGTTCCTCCTGGGGCGTCCAAAAAGAAGATACCTCCTCTGACGAATGGAAGTGCAAACTGTGTCATACGCCTGCCGTTGGTCCTGCAACAATTTCGGCTCGTTTTCGTTGAAGAACAGTGCGAGGGCGTGGACGTCGTAGACAGTTTCCTGAATTATGCCCGTCGGAAGTTTGTCGGAGTCCGTTCGCTGAACTTTTGGCAGTCCATAGAATGGAAGATCATTTCCGCCGGCAGTTAGGATTTTGTCCTCGATATCAATGAGAGCTTTGTTGAAGAATTCGTCGCTGAGTCGTACGTCGGAATGAGGGAGTAGCAGTTGTCCTTGGTGTATGTAGTCATCGGAAAGGTCCTCCTTGTATTTGTCCCATAAGGATGCAAGATCGCTTAACTCGCACATCTGCAGTAGCACCGCAAAGAGTTGCCGAAGAGTTCGCGCTGAGCGTATTGTAGCTGCCTCCGCCAATATCGCATCCCACTGAGCGCCATCTTCCAGTAGACCCCGTCTAAGGCAGGCTGCGCGGAATGAAGTACAAAGCTCTCCGTTGATTGTTTTCAGATCGTCGAAAGATGTCCTTCCTACCACATCATGCAGTGGAAGGCGGAGATAAAAGCATTCCTGTTGGTTATGATGAATGGTGTACACTCTCCCAAGGGTAGGGTACATTTTAATGTCTGGATGTCCCTCGACGAGTTGTCCTTTCACCCTTCTTAACCAAATTATGTTGTCTGTGTTCCATGTGTAGTATGATGGCACCTGAGAGTAGAAGATGGTCTTGGCGAAGGGATCGTTTTGGCATAACTTTAAAAATGCCGTAAGTGTGGTGTCCTTGGGTTCCTCTGCTATCTCAGCAGCGGTGGAGACGGTGAAGTAGACTCTTTGACTGTTTTCAAGGTGCACCGCCAACTGTTTGATTGGGGGGTAGTTATGGTGTATTGCAAATTCCGCGGTAATTTTATTCCACTTATGGTTGCATGTTGAAGTGATGAAGAGATCCGGTCTGCCGTAGAGACGCACGTACGTCATAGCATCCTGTGTGCGTTCACTCATGTATCGGAGACTCCCAATTAAGGTCGACGGAAGGATACAATGTTTTCCTAGGTTCTCGGGATCGACGTCATTCCTTACTCCATGCCGTAAGTGAATGTAGCTGTCCGAACGAAGGCGTGCTTGATTGTTCCTTATGTAGCACAGCCTTACAGATTCCATCTTTGCGCACGCGCCTACAGTAAGCTGGTTGAAAAGTACTCTTGCACGGTGGAGTTGGTTAAAGAAACCTTCCCAGACCATGAATTGGTAGGTGTAGAATTGCATAGAGGAAACAGTTTTGTTGCTGTTGCACAAAGTAATTCCAAAGTGGTATCCGTCGTCACCGAATGGGAAAAGTAGGGGATATTGGAATGCGTCGTAGGACCTATGCGTCTCGCTGATCCGTTGCAGATTATTGTCCCTACACTGAAGTATGATGTCCCGCTTGTCCATGAAGAAGCACAGCTTTGTCCATGAAGAAGCACAGCTATTTCATTGCACGTGGGAGTGTTAAAACGTCTGGCGTAGGTGCCTGGTGGTTTCCTGTCAGCGTCGATTATAACAGCAAAATTTGGCAACGGAGCAGCCTCCAATGCGCATTTAAAACTGCGAATGTAGTTGTTGTTTTCGTGCAGCATTCTATGGAGTTGCAACAGAATGTTCATGTCTGTGCCAGGCGAAATTGAAGCGCGTCATTCCGCTTGGTCCAAATAGTCAGTGACAAAGTATAGCTGTAGGAACTGGGGCTGTCCGTCTGTCGTGGGCAGTAGCGAACCGATTCTGTGGTAAATTTCTCCTTGAACTTTAAAGGTAGGTATGAAGCCGTCCTCGCGTATGATGTTAGCTCTGAAAGAGGTCAGTTGGAAGGCAGCGTTGTATCTCCTGGAACATTGAAGGAAGTGTGCCGACTCCGCTGTGGAACCGGTCAGTAGAGACTTCAAAGGTTGTGGCGGTTCCTGTAGAGGAGAGAGTTTCACTTTGCCGTCAGAGCAGCACATCCCTGAAGTCTCCCCAGGCCATTTCTTTCCCGACAATATTGGCAAATGACAGACATGGATCCAATCTGAACTTCTGGCATCAGTGCATAGTTTACTTTCAATTGAACGGTGAGTAAGTGGAAAGTGAGTACTAAGTAAGATCTATGAAGAATACACGTCAAATAATAGGTCAAACCTGTAAGCCAAGCCTGTCTGAGTTATAGCACAAAAGAGCGTAAACAGGGGCGTTATTTTGGAGAACACTGGAAAATAAATCATCGAAATCGGACGTTCGTTAAAAAAGTTTTCCCATTAATTTTTTGTCTCATATTGAGAAAAACAAAGAAAGAAAAATTACAAAAAGGACAATAATAAAATATAATGTCTTTGTTGAGATTCAAGTAAATGAACGAATAAGCGTCGTTATTGTTACGTTTGTTGTTTTATAAATTCATCTGTTGCTTTTGAATATTTGCTATTTGAGGTAAAATGTAACGTTGAGAGGGCAGTATGTATTTAGTGTTATCGGCTTTTTAAATTTTGATATTTGATGTATGACGAACGAAGAGGGTGAATGATCTATTATAGAGAGAGAAGATTTGTCGTTGTTCTAAACTGTAATGGAGACGGAGGCAGTAACTTTTTAAAGAGAGTTGCAGAGGAGATTGAGGGCAGTGAGAGGAATGAAGCGTGTAAGAGAGAGGGTTATCAAAGTTTGTGTCGCGTTCCTTCAGAGACGGAGGCAGTAACCTTTTAAAGAGAGTTGCGGAGGAGATTGAGGGTAGTGAGAGGAATGAAGCGTGTAAGAGAGAGGGTTACAGCATGTATTTAGTTTTATCGATTATTTTTCATAGAAGCAGGAAATGTTTGGCAAAAGTAATTACGCGGTGACCTGCCCTGGTAAATCTGGAGTATATTGGCAAAAAAATCATCAAAATCGGTAGAGAAATGTGGAAATGCATAAAAATCATACACACACAAACAGACATCTACCGTTTTATATATATATATATATATATATATATATATATATATATATATATATATATATATATATATATATATATATATATATGTATATATATATGTATATATATATATATAGTTATGTAATAAAGAACATAAGATAATTATTTCATTTACCAGTGGTTTCTTGGGGACAGATATTTATATCTGCCTTCAGTCGTCAGAAAGAATAATAAGCCCTTATTCTTTCTGACGACTGAAGACAGATATAAATATCTGTCCTCAACAAACCACTGGTAAAGGAAATAATTATCTTATGTTGTTTATTACATAACTAAAAGGCTCTGTAGCCTACATAGAGCACTCTTTTTTCCTTTACCTTACCTACGGAAATACTTCATTTATATACATACATATATATATATATATATATATATTCATATATATATATATGCATGTCTATATATGTATGTATACATATATATATTGTGTGTATGTGTGTTGGGGGGGGGGTATATGTGTGTGTGAATGTGTGGGAGTGTGTATGTTTAGAACGCGAGTTACATCGGGGGTAATCAACGTAGATAAGGTACTTAATAGATTAATAAAGTGTGAATATTGTTATTTTAGATTGGCAGTATCGGTAGAGAGTCGGACGCCATGCTTTCCAGCATAGTTACGTCCCTTTACGATCTGAGTTCAAATCCCGCCTTTCATCCTTACGAGGTCGATAAAATAAAGTACCAGTAATGCACTGGGTATTTGCTGGCCTTGTGCCTAAAGTAGAAACAATTATTATTTTATATTTTGCTATTCTGAGTTCAAATCCCGCCGAGGTTAACTTTGCCTTTCATCCTAACGGAGTCGATAAAATAAAGTACCAGTAATACACTGAGATAATTGCTGGCCTTGTGCCAAAAGTAGAAACAATTATTATTTTATATAGAAATGGCTTCTACAGGACTAGAAATAAAAGAGCTCTAGTCCTGTATAACCCATTTCAATATTTCTATAGTAAATAATTGTTTCTACTTTTGGCACAAGGCCAGAAATTACCCAGTGCATTACTGGTACATTATTTTATCGACCCCGTAAGGATGAAAGGCAAAGTTAACCTCGGTGGGATTTGAACTCAGATTGGAAATGGTCGTAATTCTATGCATCAAAGCATGGCGTCCGACCCTCTACCGATACTGCCAGTCCAATAATCATATATATATATATGAATCAAAACGTTATTTGTCTCTAATACATAGACATCTCAATGAAAGCATAAAACATTATCAACTCAGAGAAGTAATAAAACATATTGAAGCCAAAATCTCGATTTGAGAGGACATACGCTAGACTAATAAAAATAAGTCATAAAATATCCCCAACAGGGGTTCTGTAGTCAAGAAACTATATTAATTATTTCCAAATATTGGAACAACCATTATTGGAAGAATTATTTCCGTTTTCAGGGGACGAATTGTTTGTAACTAGCGGAGATATTGAATATATAGTATACAGACATTTGGGATTTGGCTTAAGATTAATATATGTATATATATATGTAATTTAACTTTGATAACTTTGTTAGGTTTTAGCCTGTATTGGCCTAACTTAATAGCACCACCTGGCGAAGTCTTACAAATCAGGATTTGGAAACCATGGCCCACTCAAGAAAGGAGTTATTGTGTCTGAAGATATATCCGGATGTAAGAGGTTCATCCAAGATTTCTTGAAGGCGTTTTTCTAAAGATTTCTGAACTTTATGGGGTCTGTTTCTGTTTTAGTGTGTTTTGGTGTAATGTTAAAGAGAGCGGGGCCAATTGAGTTGAAATAATTGTGCCGTATTGTTGTTATGAGATGCCAGTTTGATTTTTGTTGTGGTTGGATAGCATGGCCTTGTGTGTAGTTTAAAGGTGATGCCAACATCATTTGGGCAATGATGATGGACTATTTTCCACATCATGCAGATAATGTAGTGCTCATGGAGGCGTTGGATAGATTAAAGTTTGAGTTTTTCTAGTCGACCCCAATAGTCAAGGCTTGACATGCCATCTATATTTTTCGGGATTGACCTTTGAGGATCTTTAATTTTCATGATACTTTGTTTCGTGTGGACATCAATATTTAAGGTTGGGTCGGGCAAAAGTGAAAAATAGAAGGATAATAGTGTGGATATCTCTCGACTGGAAAGTTCTGAGAATCCACGTCTCTGATGTTGTTGGATGCGACGAAAGTTTGACCTGAAGGAAGGGACTATGGGATATTCAGGCCATCCTTTTTTCCAAAGTGGATTAACTCAAATTTATCCTCGTTCAACAGCATATTGTTTTATTTCTACCCATTGGATAACAGCCAGTAGGTCTGAATGAAGGCAAGTCAGGTCACCCACCTCATTGATGACCCTTTGAATCTTGGAACCATCTGCGAAGATTCTTATGCTGCTGTGCTTGATGATGTCAGTAATGCATTGATATAGATAATATAAAGAAGTGGGCCGAACACAGTGCCTTGTGGGACACCACTACTGACTTTGGCTGGGCTGAATTTTATTCTTACTTCAACATGTGACGCCAATGTTGGATAGTTTTCTTAGTAGAATGTTGTGATCAACCCTGTCAAAGGCCTTGCTGAAATCAAGGTAGATGAGATCAGTGTCGGAGCCCTCTCCCAAAGCTCTCAAAATGTCACCAAAGTGATGCAGTAGCTGCGTTAGGCAGTCCCTTTCATTACGGAATCCATTTCATTGGAGTTCAGCAGATTGTTGCTTTCAAGAAAGTAAGTTATTCGTGATCTCACCACCCTCTCAAATACCTTAATGATATGAGAGGTGAGTAAGTTATTCGTGATCTCACCACCCTCTCAAATACCTTAATGATATGAGAGGTGAGTAAGTTATTCGTGATCTCACCACCCTCTCAAATACATTAATGATAAGAGAGGTGAGTGAGATTGGACGGTAATTCACAGCAAGTGATTTATTTCCCGTTTTGAAAACTGGGACAACAGACTGGGATAGTAAGTTTTCTGGTATATATCCAGCATCCAGTGAGTTCCTCCACAGATTAGCAAGAGGAGATGCAAGTTGGTGTCGACACACCTTCAGGACACAAGCAGAGAAACTATCGGGAACTACTGCTGAATTGTGTTTAGATTTCTTTTATGCCACCAAGACATTAGGGGCCCCAAACGTTATGTCCGATATAGTGTGTTCGGAATTAACTTCACTGATACAGTCCAAATCAGCCATATCAGGATTGCTGAAAACAGAGCAGTATTGTTTCTGCAGTATCTCACTCATAGTTTTGCCACTATCTTGGAAAGTGACATTTTCATCCATTAGAGGGCCAAACAGTGGAGCCTGTGACTTTGTGTTTTTTTGCAAATGAAAAGAACATTTTGGAATTGAGTTTGATTTTCTCAATGGCCCAGGCCTCTTCAACTGCTCTTTGAGTGTTGATGATGTACATCATGCTGTTTTGGAGGATGTGTTTTTTCGATTCAAGTGATCTAATGGCAGACAAATGGGTGTGTTGCTGCTGGCAGTATTTCAGTTTGTTGTTTAAACCGGGCTGATTATCCAAATAAGGTGAAACAATTGTTCTCAGTAATTGTGAATTAACTGTTATGGAACTATTTCTGCGAAACACGACCCATGAGTTGAGTGCTCTAATACTAAGGATATAACCCACGAGTATTCATCTATTATATATATATATATATATATATATATATATATATATATGGAGAAAAAAATGAAACGAAATTTCATATCTCACTCTGAGTACGGCTGATACTTAAATATAAGTATGTACACGTACATACATATATGTATACAGACGTACAGTAGTATGTATATATATATACATACATGCACACATATATATCTATGTACGTATGGGTTTACCGAACATTTATTATAATGTTCGGTTTGTTTGTATACAAACAGCCGGAATTACGCCGTACAGTGTTCGGCAACCATCGTTGCCCTTTTGTTCAACACTGACAAAGAAACGATGAACTAGTTTCAAGCTTATTAGCTATCGTCAGCATCGTATACCTTCTGTCACATAATTGAACGTTTGAAAGTATATACTTTCCTTATGCATATTAACGGCTGAGCAGCCTAATATGCATATCGAGTGAGGTAGTCGGCCGAGCGTACCGAAAACGATAAATGGAAAAAAATGAAACGATGCTGACGATAGCTAATAAGCTTGAAATTAGTTCATCGTTCCTTTGTTAGTGTTGAACAAAAGAGCAACGATGGTTGCCGAACACTGTACGGCGTAATTCGGGCTGTTTGTTTACAAACAAACCGAACACTATAATAAATGTTCGGCAAACCCATAGGTACATATATATATATATATATATATATATATATGTGCATGTCTGTATATATATACATACTACTGTACGTCTGTATACATATATGTATGTACGTATACAAACTTATATTTATGTATATATGTATATATACATATATACATATATGTAAATGTATGTCTATATATGTATATATAGACATACATTTACATATATATAAACAAATTTCGCATTCCTATACATGCACACACACACACACACACACACACACACACACACACACACACACACACATACAATATATACTAGACATGAAAAATGCGCAAGCTCAAAAGTGCCACAGAATGTTATAATAAACCTTCAAAAGTGTGGGACTAGAGTTGTTGCTAAAAAATATTGTAATCATTATATATCGTACATTCTGTGGCATCCTTTATAAAAATAGCTTAAACCAACGAAGCCTTTATTTTTACGCTATTTCACTTAGTTAATTCTTAGAGTGTAACATATAAAAATATCATTTACAACTATAAAATAAATTAATTAATATAATAACAGAGCTGCGGAGCTGAAATTTAGGAAATAATGGAGTATCGGATCCTGAGTTGGAGCCAGTCAATTTTTGGCCGACTCCGCAGCCCTGTATAATACATTTCATATTAAAGTTATTAATAAACCTATTTTACACTTCATGCAAATTACCACGAGATATTGATATTAGATATAAGATACAGCGCAATATCTACAGTTGTAAAAGTACGAAAGCGAAGTAATAATAATTGGCTTAAGGTAATTCCAATATGAAAGTTTGTAGTGATAAAAATTTGATAATGCAATACGATTGTTAATATTATAGTTCTATGAAAATGTAACAATAGATAACTAAATTATTTTACTATTAGTATATTTAAGAAATTATCATTATAGATTTGATCGTTCATATAAGCATCATATTAAGTTTCAACACAATTATTTTGTTACTATGAGTATATGATAATAATATTACGTAATTATTTATAGCTGTTATTACATTAAACATAGATGTATTTATTTTTATATGTTACACTCTAAGAATTAACTAAGTGAAATAGCGTAAAAATAAAGGCTTCGTTGGTTTAAGCTATTTTTATAAAGGATGCCACAGAGTGTACGATATATAATGATTACAATATTTTTTAGCAACAACTCTAGTCCCACACTTTTGAAGGTTTATTATAACATTCTGTGGCACTTTTGAGCTTGCGCATTTTTCATGTCTAGTTTAATATTTTTTTAAGGCAACGCTTGTAATAACTCTAGTTAAACAGGATATATATTAATAATAAATTATCGTTGTAATGTAATTAGATTATGTAATTGTTATTATAAATTATCTTATAAATATTAGTGTAAGATGTATAAAAATATTTTCAGACTTTTAATATAAACAACTACAAAAAACAATCAATATTAAATCAATATATTATACATAATAGAAAACATAAAATATACAATACAAAAACAAAATATTTACATACAATTGCAATTATCAGTGTATATACATTTTCTTTATATTCCCTGAGCAAATTAATAAGATTTGTTTTTATTGTACATAATTTGATGACTTGTTGGAGTGTATTAAAAGATAGCAACAATTTGTGATTAAATTGTTATCTTAAGCAACTCACTTTTTAATAGTTGTTGGCTGAGCGAAATTGTAAAAGCCTATGAGCAAATATAAAAAAAATACACAAACAACATTTCCTTGTGTTATTACAACATTAGATAAAATAATTGAGCAATGTCGTTATATTTTGCTCTTATTGCACATTAATATTTTTTATATTTTTCGGCACAAATCCATTACGGCAGTCCATTACTGGTACTTTATTTTATCGAATTAGTAAGTATGAAAGTCGAAGTTAACCTCGGCAGGATTTGAACTTAGAATGCAAAGGACCATAACAATACTGCAAAGCATGGTGTCTGACGCTCTACCAATACTTGTGTTGAGCTGATCATTAATTTATGGTGGTCGTGCGTGGAGTAGAGCAATCGCTAGTTGAAATATTATGAACAAAACATTTTTATTTGCCGAAGAACATATTTTCAATACTGTTTGTGAATGTGACGAAGGAAATACATTCTGATATGGAACAGTGTACAAAGTGTGTCTGTGAATAACATAATGTTACCTCATGTTGTTGTCAAGACATAATGGATTTCGTATATCCAGTTAGAAGATGAAACCTAGCCATCTCGGATTAGTTATATTTCATGCCATGTGTAAACGTGTTTGAGGATAGCAAAATATGCGCGTTAATTATAATAATTAGTTAATAATATTACAAAATATACCTAATTAAACTCTTTGCTTGAAATTTTATCATTCTTCGTTTATATATATATATATAGAGAGAGAGAGAGAGGGGGAGAGATTTATCTAGTCCTTCGCTCAAGATTAATCTATAAGTTTAGATGTTTGCCTTCGTTTAAGTAAATATTACAGTAAGATTTTTAATATAAACAACTACAAAAAACAATTAATATTAAAACGAAAAAATTATCAATGATAAAAGAAGCGGATGCAACTTTTTTTTTTATAAAGTTATATTCCTGTTTCTTTAAAGAACATTTCATTTTTGTTCTATTGTAGGCGAAATAATGCAATGGTTTAATAGGGAAGATATAACTTACGAATTATGTCTCTAACCGTGTAACGCTTTTTAAGTAGATAACTACAATTGAAAATACTAAAGAAATGGAACCAACAATTCAATTTGAAAGTCGTCTAGTGACAGTGTATTACTGGTACTTTATTTTATCGACCCCGTAACGATGAAAGGCAAAAATGCAAATGCTTAAAATTTAAATTGCCTTAATTCTATCGTCTGCTGTTTCATTAAAGGGAGATTATCGTCTGTATTTAATTCTATCGTCTACTGTTCCACTAAACAGATATACCTCCACTATCGTCTCTATTTATACATTTTAACTTATAACTTATACACATTTGATTTGAAATATTTTATCTAGTCCCCCCTCTCAATATTATGATGATTTCTTTCGAATGAAACAGTTCTAGTCCTGTAGAAACCATTTATATATATAATTGAACTGAGTTAAAAATTCACAATATTTATAATTAAATAAGCTCATATATATATGTGTGTATTTATCTGTTTATTGTATTATATATAATGTGTGTATATACAGGATGTCCCCCAAAAATATATACACACTTCAACAGCATTCTAATAACTATTGCCTGTACAGGTAATCAAAGTGTCAATCGAATGTTAGTTTCGTGTTTTAACAGTACAAATTTACAATACACACATAAAACCAGTGTATATACATACATGAGTGTGTATACACATACATGAATGTGTATATACAATATATATGTATATATATATAGACACATATATTCACGGTGCAACGGTACATTAAAATATAGATGCGGGAGAGGGGGGGTGTATATATAGGGGCGCTGGGGATAAAGAAGTGTAAAGCGTGTGTAATTGATATATTGAAGGAGAGGAGCGTGCAGCGATAGAGTAACAAATATATAGAGAGGGGGAGAGATGGTATTGAAGGGGAGGAGTGCAAAGCGAAAGAGTAAGAGATATATATAGAGACGGAACAGATAGAGAGAAACAGGCGTAAGTAACAGTGGAAGAGATATAGAGAGAGGTACTCTGATTGGTTGAAAATTAGCCAATGACATACGATCACCACCACCACGGCTATCCCCGAAACATTTTTTAAGAAGCTACGCATATATGTTAGAACACGAAAAGTGAACATTCTGTTGTTTCACACTTTTCGTGTTCTAACAGATAAACATATTAATCTTAATGATATATATATATATATATATATATATATAACAACTAGAAATTGATTAACATATAAGTAAACATATGAAACAATCATAGGGGATAATTTTTAAAAGTGTGTAAGCACACATAGCTAGGTAGGTAACTAAATAAAGTTAACTAGAACTTCAAATATAGATACCTATAGATACCTTATAATATGATTAATCTTCCCCGTATATATTCCATTAAAGAAATAGATTTCACCAATTAATCGAATGGTAAACCACGGAGGCCGATACTTGGATTTTCAACAAGGAAGAAGTCCAGCCATCTGTGTTTACACATTAAGTTCAAATCAGCGACTGGCCAGTAACACGTGCTGTATCTACTAGAAATACACACATCATACCAGCTTCGTCCCAGTGGCGTGAATAGGGTTATCGACAACTAGAAACAGCAGTCAAGTCCTTTCAACAGAGTTAGCTCTACAATTAAGGAGCCGTATTTATATATATATATATATATATATATATATATATATATATATATATATATATATATTGTTATACTTTGGGATGGTCATGTTGCCAATAAGAAACACACGCACCAGTTGCTTTCACTTCAATTTATTATATATTTATAAATTTACAAATTCTCCTTTGTTCTGTCCTACGCTATTTTGCGTAGGACAGAACAAAGGAGAGGCACAGAAACAAAGAAAGGAATCCCCAGTCACTGAAGAGGTCACAGAGTGTGTGACGAAAGGACTATGACTATATATAAACAACTATCTGGTTGTGGAACCAACCAACCAACCAGAAATTTATAAATTTATAAATTTGTAAATTTATAAATATATAATAAATTGAAGTGAAAGCAACTGGTGCGTGTGTTTCTTATTGGCAACATGACCCTTCCAAAGTATAACCATATCGGTTTCAACACACGATTTCAGATAAAGAATCTTGCTAAACAAATTCAGAAACGAAATATATATATATATATATGCATACATATATATATATATATATATATATATATATATATATATATATATATATATATATATATATATATTTATTTATTAAAATAACAGATATATATATATATATATATATATATATATATATGCATATATATATGTGTGTGTCTGTGTGTGTGTGTGTGTGTGTGTGTGTGTACATGTGTGTATAAGGATAAAACATTATTTCCGCCATAAATAACCATGGGTTTTAATAAGGCCCGGCAATGTGTTTTTGTAGAAGAGCAGCAGTCGGTCTGGCATGCCCACCGCCTCCCTCCACACCACCGATGTTTTCAAGCGAAAAGGTAAAGGCCGATACAGCTTGGGATCAATATCGTCGCAACTCATTTCTACAGTTGAGTAAACTAGAGCAAGTATATATTGGTTAAGGACACAACGCATCGCCCTATTCGAGATTCGAACTCACAACCTCACGATTGTGAACCCAACTCTCTAACCACTAAGCTACACGACTTCAAACACGCACACATACACACGCACACAGACACACACACACGCACGCGCGCGCACACACGCGCACACACACACACACATACACACGCACACACGCACGCACACACACGCACACACACACATACACACACACACACACACACACACACACACACACATATATATATATATACGCACACATATATATATATATACGCACACACATATGGAGTAGAATGACTCTTTGTATTATAGGTAATGTCCATCCCACGGACTTTCAAACTGTTCCTGGAATACAAATAACACATTCATGGATGTTTCGTGTAAAGCAACATTATGCACCTTTCCCCACATGATGCATGGATAACCAGACCCTGCTTGCATCCATCTTCCCTGTAGTCTGAGCCGTATAGTCCTGCTCACTTTATATTCTTCTGCTCGGACCTCTTCGTAAATGATATGGTACATCATCTCGCCACGGATCTTTCCATCCTACTTCTTTGGAAAGTATTTCAAGTTCACACTTCCATTTACAATAAGTCTATTTTGCCTCAATCTTAACTCTGCTACCCGCCTGATCTCACCGTAATGCTGGCTCGCAAACTCTGCTACCCGCCTGATCTCACTGTAATGCAGGCTGACACAACCTTTCGCTACCTTGAGCCTCTGTTGCCACCATAAACACCTTGGTGATACCACAGAACGGGAGGTACTAAATGCTTCTATTCTTGTACAGTGCTGCACCGATGAAACAGCACAGAAAGCCCAGTCACCTGTGGAGAAATATTTTTATCTTCTTTTAAAACCACAGAACATATAACAGATTAGCGGGTTGATAAATCCAGGCATTGGTAAGCTAGGTTTCCAAGTTCTTTCTCGGACGCTTTATGGTTACATAATCACTCAGTGGTGAATCAAACAACTTCACCAGGCTCTTTACTAGATTCTCACAAATGGGGGGGAATGGCAACTCTGGCAACTACTGTAAATAGCACAAAAATCGACTTTGTAGTGTTGAACTTCATCTTTACCCTAACGAACACTCAGCATGCATCTCTTATTCGGCCTAAATGATTACCATTTGCAGGGCAACGGTAAAAAACGAATAATGGAGATGGTGCTACACAAATACCTCAATGCTGGTTCGACGTATCGCTGAGAGCATCTCACCCAAGGAAGAATCTTGTATGATGCAATGGCTGATGCAGCCGTTGTTGCTGATAGTTCTCCGTGGCAATTCTTACGCCATCTTTTATATACAGGGTTTCCCTAAAATATGTGTACACATTTTGATTACCTGTACAGGCAATATTTATTAGAATGCTGTTGAAGTGTGTATACATTATTTGGGACACTGTCCCCCCTCTCTCTCCCCCTCTCTCTCTCTCTCTCTGTATATATATATATATATATATGCATCACCCAATGAAGTGTGTACAAATTGCTCTCACTTTCCCCCTCCCTCGTTTTTCGTGTGTTTTCTCAAAACCCTCTGTATTTTCTTTTTTTTTACGCTTTTCCTGTTTATTATGTTAATCACTTTTTTACTTTCAGAATTTTAATCCAATAAATGGCCAAATTTATATTGTAAGCATGTGATGAACTCCTTCAGTGACTGTTGCTTGCAGACGGATATGAACAACGTGTATGTATCAGTAACAGAATTCAATGTCTTTACAAGTACAAAAGTAGAAATATATTATTTTACAGACACGAATAAAATAAATAATTATTATCCCCAGCGGTATTTCAACTGACTATTTTTCTATCTCCGTTAAAGATTCCATGGTAAGTAACTCTGTTTTCTTTTGTCCCGGAGTTACTTCCCTTGAAAGATTTCTCGATTTACTGGAACGAAATTACATTAAAAAATAATACATGGTGGGAGCAATTATTTTTTTAACTATGAACAATTTTTGTTTATTTTTCCCATTCTGGAATCTAAACGAAGGCGCATCGTTTACAAGGGAAACACTTATTTTCTATATCACATGCTGACTCATGTATAAGGCCACGTCGATATGTGCTCGTTACTTTCTTCAGTATTTACGCTACTTCATTGCCAGTAATATCTATTGGCTATAGGCAAGGGCCTTCTTTCAGGGGGGTACCAGGGAACAAGTCCCCCCACCTACTTTTTCAGGAGCGGCGGACAAACCATCTCCCCCCTCCTACTTTTTTCCAATTAAAATACAGAGAAAATCCCACTAACAAGTCATACATCTGTATTATACATATTTTTACATATTTATTTATGTGCATATATTTATATGAATATATATAGACCCTAAGTTGCAATCGGTATTGAATTTTGTTCGTTCGATATTTACAGCCATTTGCTAAAAATTAAAAATTTTGTTTATTTGATATAATAAAGTCTTTTTCAGCTTATTTTTTTTTTTATATCTGAACTTCATTTGATAAAATTTAATTAGCGTAAAATTTTAATTATGTGATAGAGTCCGGGAAAGGCACCATAAGCAATACTAACATGCCCCTTTAAGAATCAACACTTGTTGGTTTGTCCCTCACATTTTTAAGGCAAACGAGGCCCCTGGCAATAGGTGTCAAAAAATAAGTAACATCGGAATTGTTGTTTAGAAAAGAAGCCAATAAAGATAACATAAATGTCATTGAACAAAACAACAAAGATATTAGATTTTAAAATTTAATTTCTTTTGACAAGCGTCTGATATGTAAAATGGAAAACAATTGTGTGTTTTTTTTTAATTACTTTTTAAAAATTATAAAGTCAAATAAAGAAATCGAATGACCAAGGAGAAGACTTAAACCCAGTTCATGGCCTCATTTAGCCGTCACAGATCTTCATCTAATCTACTTCTAACAAACAAATACAAAGTGATTATATATATATATACAATAAACGTGAAGACTAAAATCCTAAGAGGGCTCAATAAGGATAATATATGCATCAAATATATAAAAACTATAGTTTCAGAAGATCCCGCTAAGGGTGAAAGCAACGATCCTTTACTTAAACTTTAATCTGTTATTTTAATATATATATATATATATATATATATATATATATATATATATATATATATATATATAAATATATATATATATATATAAATGTAAGTATGTATGTAGTAAGTGCCGTACTAAGAGTGAGAAATGAAATTTCGTTTCATTCTATTCCAACATATATATATAGATATATAGAATATATATATTCTATGGGATATATGTATATATATATATATATATATATATATATATATATATATATATATATATATATATATAAGCGCGTGTATGTATGCGCGTGCGTGTGTGCGCGCGTGTGTGTGTGCGTGTGTGTGTGCGTGTGTGTGTGTGTGTGTGTGTGTGTGTGTGTGTGTGTGTGTTTGATAATTTATTCAGACAGAAGAATACATATACTAATTAAAATAGTAATGTGTATTATTTAGTTGTATGTGAAAAAGTACGCCACTTTATTGCATATTGAAATGCCATGATTGCAGACAGCTTCAGAAGAGGTAAATCCTGCCAAAACTGCTCTCTTATCTTTTGTAAAACACATCAGAGATCCTCCGTCACCACCCTATAAATATAAAACAAAGTGTATGAAATAACTGAAAGTTTTATACAAAAAAAATAAATCAGAGTAAGATTATAATTTTGTAGGATAGAGTAAAAAATCTAGATTTTTATCTTGTGTTTTATTTCTAGACATGTACTTAACCAAATAAATAACAGAGCTGATGAGGATCATATATATATATATATATATATATATATATATGACACTGATTTTACGACTGATTAACTAAATGTGTGCGCTCTGAATCAGATCCCGTGAAATCGTTGAGCGAGTCGGAAATATCGGCGGACTAGCACAAATTCATTCAATTTGTCTAATTCGATATACCTATTTATATATATATAGAGAGAGAAAAGAATAAATAATAACATGGTAGGCTGTACAAGAAGGCTTTATTTACAGTATTAACAATTGTTTCATTAATCAGGTGAGTCTAAAGACCGCTGATCGCTAGAAATTACGTCACTCGACCTTAATTACAGTATGTCTCTGATCAAATCATCGGAATACAGTTGTTGTTATTGTTTTCATTTACTTTATTCTCCGATGTATCTATAAATACTGGTGCCCTGTGTTACACACTTCAGTATTCCGTCACTTATGTACATATACTCGTCACTTATATGTATATATATATATATATATATATATATATATATATATATATATATATATATTGATTGATTGGTCACTTTCACCGGCTTATAAGAATATTTATCTTATTTATCGATCAACATATCATTGCAGTATTAGTGTCTTACACCACACACACATATATATATATATATATATATATATATATATATATATATATATATATATATATATATATATATATATATATATATATAGGTAAAATTGTCAGAATATACATAACTCAATAATAAGTAAAAAGAGATTACTAAAAGATCTCATCCAGAGAAGCAAATACATATAGAACAACTTATACAAATTTACAGAGGGGTAGTTTACTGTAGAAGCATCTCTCCATGGAGACAACAGATTTCATCCTAACTACAGTTTCAAAGTCCAAAAGAATAACGGATATCCCTTCAATAGATTGATATGGCCATCGTTAACTGAATGGACTCTTCTTTTCCTATTTATTATTTGCTGTTCCTTCTATGGTGAGCTGAAAGACGATCAATATTTGGCTGCTATTTCTAGTGGCAATTTTGACTCGTCACTTTGGTCCGTTTATAAGAATATTTATCTTATTGATAGATCAACGCATGATCGTTCAATGAAGAATTGAACACAATTCTAGGTATGTATACGTACATACATATATGTATACAGACGTACAGTAGTATGTATATATATATACATACATGCACACATATATATATATGTACGTATGGATTCACCGAACATTTATTTTAATGCTCGGTGTGTTTGTAAACAAACATCCCGAATTAAGCCGTACAGTGTCTAGCAACCATCGTTGCTCGTTTGTTCAACACTGACAAAGAAACGCTGTACTAGTTTCAAGCTTATTAGCTATCGTCAGCAACGTATACCTTCCTGCCAGATTGTTGAACGTCTGAAAGTATGTATTTTCCTTATGCATATTAACGGCTGAGCAGCCTAATTTGCATATCGAGTGAGTTAATCGGCCGGGGTACCTAAAACGATAAACGGAAAAAATGAAACGAAATTTCATTTCTCACTCTTAGTACGGCTGTTACTTAAATATAAGTATGTATACGTACATACATATATGTATACAGACGTACAGTAGTATGTATATATATATACATACATGCACACATATATATATATGTACGTATGGATTCACCGAACACAATTCTATTAACAGCTATATATATATATATATAAATGAAAGGTATAGAAAACATTGTAGCAAAAGCCAACAGTATTCCATAATATATATGAAAAATATATATATATATATATTTTTTTTTCATTATACATTGCAGAACTAATCCCCTGTATATCAACCTTTGTTACAGCTTCTGATTATTGTTGATTGATATGCCTTTATTGGTTGATGATTTTAGGTTGAACTTTCATTGTATTTTGAAATGAGACCTTGAAATATTCATCTATACGAAATATCATGTAACGAATAAACAATATTGATAAGTCTGCTTTGAGTCTCTTTCACATGTTTCCTGGTTATATATATATATATATATATCCATAATATTTATTTATCTATCTCCAACTATCTAGGGCGAGTAAAATTCCCGAGATCCATGGACGAGTTCTCTCCAGCGGTCTCTGTCCCTCATCATCGCTGCCATGCCCTCCATCTCCAAGAGACCTGTGTCTGTACTTAGGGCATCAAGATATGTCAACCTCAGTCTCCCTCTTCTACTGTATCCATGTAGGGGACTCCCATGGGAGCACTGAGTGTAGTGTCAACTCTGAATGTCGGTGAGCATGTGTAATTTTCGAGCTGACTTTGGGAGGCTCCCGTACAGCTTTGAGTTCTTCATCCTCAGTGTATACTGATTAATGTTCAGAGCCATCCTCAGCATTCTTCATAGCACCCATCCACCATCTGAGTGAGTTTCAGGGTCAGTGTCCATGTCTCAGACTCGTACAGTAGCACAGAATCAACTGTAGAAACGAAGAGACGGATCTTCAGGTCTTTACGAAGGTCCGACTTCCACTCGATCTCAAACTATAGCACGCTGCCCAGGCTTTGCTCTTCCTCTCGACATTCATAATCTTCTCTCACTCCTTAATTTTCTCTTCCAGATACTTCATTGTAATCTTATTCATTCTCAGTCCGACACTCATCGACACAGTCTCCACCTTCTCCACCTTCACTGTGTTTGTCATCCAAACTATGTCGTCAGGAAATTCAGCATCTGATATCTTTTTCGTCTTAAGTCTCCAGCTCTGAGCCAGTGCTACAGTAAAGCCAGAGTCCTGGTGTTTCTCCAGCCCATACAAGGCCCTACAATAGCCCACTGCGATAAAAAGTTAGGGAGCCAATATATCTCCCTGGAGCACTCCAGCCAGTATCTCAAATACAGATGTCAACACCATATTTATATACATATATATATATATACATATATATAAGTGTGTGTGTGTGCGTGTGTATGTGCGTGTGTGCGCGCGCGCGTGTGTGTGTGTGTGTGCGTGTGTGTGTGTGTGTGTGCGCGTGTGTGTGTGTGTGTGTGGGTGTGGGTGTGGGTGTGTGGGTGTGTGTGGGTGCGTGTGTGTGTGTGTGTGTGTGTGTGTGTGCGCGTGTGTATGTATATATATATATATATATATATATGTGTGTACATGTGAGTGCATGTGTGTGTGAATGTGTATGTGTGTGTATGTGTGTATGAGAGAGAGAGAAAGAAAGGGGGCCGGAAATGAGAGTAAACCAGCATACGAACCTTGCACTTTTTATTTAATCCTCCAAGTAGACTACCAGCACAGATGCGGCTTTTCCCGAATTTTCTGACAATAATTCCACAAGCTTTCTCAGGAAGTAAATTAACATGCTCCCATTTCAGCAGAGCAGAGCTGTTTCCTTTGTCTAGAGGTTGTGAATAGAGAATATTGATAGAGAATGAGGTAAAACCTTAACTATATAAGTACACTGGTGACAGTGATGATATGATAATGATAATGAAATTATTGTGTACAGTGCTCAGGTGCACTACAACTCATCAAAGGTGCATGTATAGTACATAGAATAATGTACAAATGTCAGGAAAATGATGTAGATTATTATTTAGTTTTGTAGTTATTTTAATCTTTCTTACAAAGCTTTCAGGCCTTGAAGTTATATCCCTTCTAATCACAAATGACCATAATTCTTCTTCTTGTTATTCTTTGTTGACTATTTCAAATAGTTCCATTATTTCTCCAATCGTTCCATTATTTCATCCTTACGGGGTCGATAAAATAAAGTACCAGTAATGCACTGGTGAATTGCTGGCCTTGTGCCTAAAGTAGAAACAATTATTTCTCCAATCGTCTAAACAATATGTGGATCAAGTATCTAGAATTGAAGGATTGTTGTTTCTGACATCAGAAATAAAACTGAGAGAGCCTTTTCTTTCTCAAAAATAACAGCTAAATTCCCAGATATATCGAAAGATATTTCTAATATCGTATTTTTAATAGACTAAATCGTTATTAATGTTCGTCCTAATCTCATTCCTACAAGCTCTCTTGGTCAAATCTCCATCGAAAAGCTATTACACCAGCGCATCTCCCTTACCATCCTCCGGGGTAACGCCTTCTCCATTCTGTCCGCCAGAGTCGTGAGGCGGCCAGCACGTGGGACCCCATTTGCTCATAATACAGAGAAATGGGGAGGGCGAGAGAGATGGAGGCATTGACAGTGGGCGTTCGGCTCTTCCGTGTTTGGATACATTTATCAACTCTATGTACCTCTCAGCTGTAAGAGCTCTATTATTTTACCTTTTCACTGTTGTTATAACTGCTGTAGTAATCCTGACAATGGCAAAATAAAAGTCTGTCTAATGTTGATGCAACTCTGACCGGAACTATCGGCATTGGAGTTGAATAAAGAGATATGTCAGTTAATATTAGTTTAAGACTATAACAAGATACTTACTTGAATTAACTTCCCAGCCGACCATGAAGCATGATGAGTAGTAGGTATCGTTAGGTGTTGCCATGGCAATTGGTCTGATACACTTACTAACGTTAATAGAACGCGGGAGAGCTAAATAAGCAGCATCATTTTCTGGAGAGAAAAACAAAATATACCCTAGTGTGAAAATATTATATAATGTACTATTAAAAAAAAACGATTGACGTATACATAAATATATCAAACATCTTTAATATTGCTCTGGAAATAACATTAGAACATTTCATATGTCTAGCTGGCCTGATTCATAGGTAAAAATTGGGACAATATGTCACAGTTTCACAATTAATAATAAAATATATTTAATGTACAGCCACAAAATTTAGTAGATAAGTCCATCTGCTCTCAAGGTCTGAATACAACAGATTTCTTCCAGTGAAGGTTAGAGCCAGAGTGAGAAAATGGAAACAAGAAAGAGATATAGAGGAAGAATCGATCCTAGTACTTGACTAGTACTTTTCTTTCTGTCTTGAATGAAAGGCAATGTTTACCTTAGCGGGATTTGAACTCAGAGAGGAGAGAACCGAAATGAATACCGTAAACACATTCTACCTGATGTTCTAGTGATTGAGTCGATTCAACGTCAATTATATCACATAGGTCTATAGAAATCAATAGAAACCTCTTTCAGTACCTATGTTTAACAACTACGAAAGTACTTTCACATTAAAGCATAGCCTTTGTAAGAAACCGTTAGTTGGATTTATATTATATTTCACTAAGATATTAACCACGGACAATATACGCTGTATGGACAGTCAGCATTCTGCCAATTCTATTCATACACCAATAATTCCTACTATACTAGACAAGCTGATTTTAAACTATCATTCCTTAAACTTCAATTCGGTATTCGTGTCAACCCTTATTTATGGTCATGAATCTTTGGTAAAGATCAAAATAATAAATTCGCGAATACAAGTGGTCGAAATGTAATTCCTCCGAAGAGACATTTGAGTAACGTCACTCGATAGAGTGCGTAGCTCGGGGATCAGTTAGAGGTGGTACTTCTACGAATTGAGAGATCACAACTCCGATACTACGGGTACGTGGTTCGAATGTCTCAGGAAAGAATCGCTGGACAGATTTTACGGGCAAAACCAACCTGCAGGATACCCAGGAGTACACACCGATCAAGATGGTAGGATAACATCTAAGAGCTTGGCTGGTTTCGCTTGGGGATCCAGCCAGATCAGTTGAAGACGGTTGCTTCTGGAGACAATTGCTGGAAGGTGTATTTGAGGATTCTGCACCCACAACCCTCTATGGAATAAGTAGAAGAAAAAGAAGAGATCACTTAAATCCATTTCTCACATCTTACGGTTTTCTTTCTGTCATATATTTTGTAGATGAGTCTAACAGATCTTCAGACTGTATAAATCACCGGATCTTTCTCCCCAAACTACAACTCAAACTTTTACTATTCAATATCTGACATTCAGCGGTTCCGTACAGACGACTAAATCTTATTCAACTTATGAACCAGTCACACTTGTGGCATCGTGAACATGCATAAGAGTGATGAGCGGTTGACTTACCATATAATAAGAAGCTAGAATTCAGCTTCTTGTAGGCTTTATGTAAATGCACATTAGAAATATTAACATGAAATTTCGATATGGCGACACTTGAATTAGTTCCTCCAAGAGAAATTTCAACGAATGTCGAACCATTGGGACTGGAAAAGAAAACAGAAAAAAACATCCACTTTGTGACATAAACTTATACATAAATAAACAAATACAGTCACACAGGCACACTTATATGTATACACAGACGCGCCCCATCATCCACCTTTCTAAAAAAAACTATATCATACACAAAACATCAACAGTTTTCCAAGAGATGGCTACATGAATGGGCCTGTTATTTTTCTCTAAAAACATTTTTTTCCAATACCACCCCACCCGTCCCTTCAATCTTTCTAATTTCCCATTCTTTCTTCAGATGAAGGACTAGCGTCCGAAACGTTTATACCTCCTTCCTGCTATTTCAAGCGTTAAACTAATATATCCCTTCAATATACTGTGCCGTTTTTTTTTTCATTTCTGGTTTCTTTTTATATATGTACATATATATACACGCATATATAGTGATATCAAATGTTTTCATAGAAAAATAATTTTCTGTGTTAAGTACAGAGCTACAGTATATTATTGTCTGAAATATAAGCAAAAGTAACAGATATATCGTCTCCATGATATATGCTGGAGTAGACTTTGAAACCTTAGGTAGCATGCAACAGTGTTGAGAAATCATGTATAATAATAATAATAATAAAAATAATAATGATTTTATATATATATATATATATATATATATATATATATATATATATATATATAAAGTCTGGTTTCTCTGTGGAGATTGGGAAAAGACCACAATTAACAAAAGTACACAATACTTAAGTTGAGTTGAGGCAATTACTTTTACATAACTAAAATTGTTTTAGAACTGGTTTGTGATACAATATGGAACATTACGTACAAGCAATGAGCTGCAGTGATTATGTGGGTATTGTCCACAAGGGCTCCACTACATGTGTGACTCTTGTTACCAGTAAACACCTTCAAAAGTGCCATATGAGGGAATTGGCATCCCTTAGCGTCGAAACTTGTCTCATCAAAAGATGCTGAAATGTAAAGAAACAAAAGCGTTGGTATTAGTTTGAAACATCTGTAAATAAATGATTAAGATATATCATGTGCATCCCCGGACACACACACACACACACACACACACACACACACACACACACACACACACACACACTCAAGCACATACAGGCATATCTCTCTCTCTCTCTCTCTCTCTCTCTCTATATATATATATATATATATATATATATATATATATTAAAATAACAGATTAAAGTTTAAGCAAAGAATCGCTTCTACGGTTCTTATATATTTGATATATATTTATCCTTATCGAGCCCTCTTTGGATTTTAGTCTTCAAATTTATTATTATTACTATATATATATATATATATATATATATATATATATATATATATATATATTTATATATATATATAACGAACTGTTTCTTTGTTTATTCATTATTTTATTAATTTATATATATATATATTAGAAATTGAGGTTTTTTTTACAGATTGAAAAATAACCTACACGGTGTCCTACACGAGTGAAAGTATAAGGAAAAAAGATGAAATCGAAAATGCAGCTGGAGTCTGTTTTTTTAAATATATATATTTATTTGGTTCCTTTACCGGTTTCGCAGTTCTTCTGCTATTCAAAAGTAGGGTTGAGATGGAGGGTGTGTGGTTTTTCCCTCCATCTCAACTCTACTTTTGAAAAGCAGAAGAACTGCGAAACCAGTAAAGGAACCAAATAAATATATATATATTTTAAAAAAAATGACTCCAGTTCCATTTTCGATTTCATCTTTGTTCCTTACATATATAGTTATATATGTGTGTGTGTGTGTGTGTGTGTGCGCGCGCGCGTGTGTGTGTATGATGTAAATATGCATCTCTAAACTTTCATCTAAGCTGCCTTAGATCAGAGCGCTCTATATTATAATGAAGTACTACAAAGGTCCATTTATAATGATAAAATCATGAACCAAAGATGTGAGTTCGTGTCCCATGTTCGTCAATACTCATGCTTTTTTTTCATTCAGATGTTTTTTTTAAAATCCCAACTAACAGACTAATTCTATGTAGTCAAACACAGTGTAAGCACATGTTACTACCTAATTTCCAAATTGACTAGCCGTTTGTAAACAAAGCCTGCTTTGTGTCTCCTACTTATATATATATATATATGTATATATATATATTGTTATACTTTGGGAGGGTCATGTTGCCAATAAGAAACACACGCACCAGTTGCTTTCACTTCAATTTATTATATATTTATAAATTTATAAATTTACAAATCTACAAACTTATAAAGTGAAAGCAACTGGTGCGTGTGTTTCTTATTGGCAACATGACCCTCCCAAAGTATAACAATATCGGTTTCAACACACGATTTCAGATAAAGAATCTTGCTAAACAAATTCAGAAACGAAATATATATATATATATATATATATATAAATATATATATATATATATATATATATATATATATATATATATATATATATGTATATATGTATATATATATATATATATATATATATATATATATATATATATATATATATATATATATACATACACACACATATGCGTATATTTATATATATATATATATATATAAATATATATATATATATATACATACACACACATATGCGTATATTTATATATATATATATATACACACATATATGCGTATATTTATATATGTATGGATATAAATAAGAATGCATGAGTGCAGTCTGTGTTATAAGTTTGTGTTTCTAACGTACACATTTTTGCAATACAATTGAGTAAGAGACACCCGGATATGTAGGGATTCTCTTCGACTAGCTTCGTAAACCAACAAGTATTTCCTCTCCCAGGTGATGGACTTGCTTTTGGTTGTAGGCTGAACGTTTTTATTCTTATTTTAGTTCGATTTATATATTCTATCATAATTCTGTTTCCTTCCTGTACATATAGAGCTTATTGAGTGAGCTTTGGCTCATATTCAGTTCTTTAATTTCCCGCCAACGTGTTCCATCACAACGGTCAGTTTTTGACTGACCTCTTTTTGGGGAGAAGTCATGTATAAATCTGTATCTGTTATAATTAGTGATGACATCGGCTTCACTTGCATGAGTTGTTTAGGCAAACCTGTTCATTTGAGGAAGATGATTACCTGCCGAGAAAGTGCTCCAGCGCTCGGTTATATAATATCTATAGATATTACTTAACTTCTGTGAAAAATATTTGTAATTGGAACTATTATAAATAATCTGTAGCACAGAAACTGTCAACAGTTTGGGTTTATATGATATACAAATATCATTATCCACACGTAGCCATTTATTTAACTGATAACGTATGTGTGCACTCGTTGTTATATGTTTGTATTTCTAACGAACAAATCTTGTAATATCATTTAGTTCGTAAATTATGGCCGGAACTGAACGGATTCTCTTCGATTAACTTCGTAAATCGATATAATATGCAGGAGATTATTGGTGTTCAATGTCGGTTGTGTTAGAGAACGGTAGGGCTGAGTTCTTATCCTGGTATCTTCTGATGAACGAATAACGAAAACTGCCCCTTCTCTATCTATTAGCTGCAATTTGCAAATATTATGCAAATATTATGGACTGACTTTTATCAGAATAATTTTGTATACTAGTGTTAATCGCATAAGAATGCATTATCACAATTTCATGAATTTCACATTCTAACAACGAATCAACGTATTAGTATTGCATACATCAGTATTTTTCTTTGCTAAAATAAAATAAGTCATGATTTCATGACAACATGATTAAATTCATCGAATAATTAGATTAAAGTTGTTTTAATATATACATATTATTTAGCTTCGGTAGCGCTCTCAACATGGGGACCTGAAGCTCTCTGAAGATATAAAATATTTTGCTAGGCTTCTGGTGATTCTCCACGTGTTTATTATAAACATACAATATTTACAAACATCAAGCTAAAAACTGTGAAAACCAAACCAATTAAGATATGTTGGATAATGTTATAAATATACACTATATTGTTAATAACATTACTAAAAACATTACTTACCGGCATTTTTAACTTCAAATAACAAGCAAACGAGGAGTTGGACGGTAAATACATGTAAGAAATTCATATTAACTATAATCAAAGTATGTTTTTAGAATATTCCCTAATCTGATCTTTCAAAGCTACTCAGCTATGTCGTTTTAATATTTCCCTTAAATACTATTTTGAAACAATTTGACTCTGTCTTGTTTTCTTTCTCTCTCTCCTTCTCCATCGATTGATTATCTCAATTAGTAAGATATAAGTGCACAGTTTTAAGTATAAATAAATAATAAACGGTATTTTGATTTGTTGTTTAATGTATTTCTGTGTGAAAAATTATCAGCTGTTCAAATCTGGTTTCATTCTCATAAAGTACTTTAACTATTTACGATCATTTTTCTTAACTGCAGGGATTGTTTATTAAACGTTTGATAATGTTTACATACTACAAAGAACCGGGACACCTGGTCTTTCCTTTTAGCATATTTTGATCGATTTTTAATATAATATTTTCAACTAAAGCATACTTCCTGATATTCCCATTTAACCATTCTTCGACTGAAGGGCTAAATTTATAATCAAGTGTTACAACAGAAAATACAGATTATCAATATACTTTCTACTTATTTCATTTTATTTCTGTGTCAAATACAATTATTCAACATTAACAATCATAACACTAGAATAGACATCAATAACAAGGATAACAATGTAAGGTAAGGAGGGAAAACTATTCTAAATAATTTACAACATCAGACCAGAGCAATCCTGGGCAATTCCCGGCTTTCCTTACATTACCTTGGGTTCGCAACATATGATTTTAAATGTTATCTCGTACATACCCTGCTTGTGAATGTACGATGGTCGCCTGAAAAGTTCGCTGGCTGAAACGTTCATAGGCTGACCAAGATACTCTCATGGAATGACCAAATGAGGTTTATTTTTCAATATAGTACCTGGAAAGCAACAATGTAGTTATTAATAAGAAGGGCTGAAATTAATGCATGCAATATTTCCCAGCTCTAGCATCAATCCTTCATAGTAAGGCTATGAACGTTTTAGACGACCCTCGTATATAGAGAAAGTAAGGTGAGAAAACTCTACTAAGCAATTTGCAACATCAGACCAGACCAAGCCTGGACAATGTCCAACGTCTCCTGCGTCTAGCCTGTAATATTAATTGTTTCTACTTTAGGCACAAGGCCAGCAATTATCCAGTACGTTACTGGTACTTTATTTTATCGACCCCGTAAGGATGAAAGGCAAAGTTAACCTTGGCGGGATTTGAACTCAGACCGTAATATTAATGTTATCCCATACATATTCCACCCATTCCCTGATTGTGAAAGTAGAATGCAAGTATTGTTTTAAATTTAACTAATCTACATCTTGCTACAAACTTTGACATCCACACAATCAGGGTCAACTGTAAAAACCACTGCTATTCTTGCGAACACTTGACAAGTCGATTTCATTGAATTAGGCTTGTCAATTTATCAATGAAGCAATTAATACAGTGATTAAAGAAAGCAGTCGTTGCTGCTATTTGTTTGTTTGTATTTATGTATGCACACACACACACACACACACACACACACACACACACACACACACACACACACACACACACACACGTACACACACACACACACGCACACACACACACACACACACACACACACACACACACACACACACACACACACATATATATATATATATAACATTAATACTGATGATACATAAATCGTTTACCCATTATAATCATTTCAATGGTTCTTGAAATAATTATAATGAATAAACGATTTATGTATCACCAGATCTTTATTAATGTCATTATTATACGAGGTTAACTTTGCCTTTCATCCTTACGGGGTCGATAAAATAAAGTACCAGTAATGCACTGGGTAATTGCTGGCCTTGTGCCTAAAGTAGACACAATTATTATACTTTGGCGGTGGATTGGCAGTATCGGTAGAGGGTCGGACGCCATGCTTTCCAGCATAGTTACGTCCCTTTACGATCTGAGTTCAAATCCCGCCGAGGTTGACTTTGCCTTTCATCCTTACGAGGTTGATAAAATAAAGTACCAGTAATGCACTGGGTAATTGCTGGCCTTGTGCCTAAAGTAGAAACAATTATTATACTTTGGCAGTATCGGTAGAGGGTCGGACGCCATGCTTTCCAACAGAGTTACGTCCCTTTACGATCTGAGTTCAAATCCCGCCGAGGTTGACTTTGCCTTTCATCCTTACGGGATCGATAAAACAAAGTACCAGTAATGTACTGGTTAATTGCTGGCCTTGTGCCAAAAGTATAAACATTATTTTACTGAATCTCCATCGTAACTACAAACTACGAATTTTGGAAGCTTTTCCTTGCTTGCTCTTGTTTTTACCAAAACAATTTCTTTAGTATATATATATATATATATATATATATATATATATATAACCAAAGATTAATATGGTTCATTGATTACTCAATGAATCTAGTTTTACAATAGATTAAAATTTCGAAGAAAATATTTCTATTAATAATTCTTGAAATATTATTATTATTGCTATATATATAACGTTTTGCCATACCTTAAACATTGTATATCGTTTTTATATAGTAAATTAATCTCATGATGAGACTCAGTATCCTAACTTTGGATTTGGAATGGTCATTGTGTTTCTGAATTTGCGGTTTGAAATATCTTTTGGCTTTCAAAGTACTTAAATATCTTAAATGTTCACATATGATAAACGAGTTATCTTCCTTTGTTTATATTCTTCGTAAATAATTTTGTTCTGTCCAAATGGATTGCTAATGTATATTTAACATGATTTATACAGTTTAATAATATACGAATAATCCTTAAAGGGAAAATATATATAATAAGATGTAATTACGGCAGTAAAATCGAAATAATAATACTTTTAAGAGTAAATACAACTACTAATTAATCCTGTAATGAAATGACAACCAATGAATTGAAATGATTTTATAATGGAAATAGAATAATTCAGATAATAATTTTTAACATTATATAAAATATATATACTGATGGTGATATATGCATGGGTTTTAGTAAATATCCTTATACATATTTAAACTTGCTTTAAAGATAAAAATGTTTTTGAATATTGTAACAAATATTTAATAAATATATGAATTAAACTATGCTCTGATTACTATAGAAAATATTTTTATATTGTTTAATTTTGATATAATATATTAATATAATTAGCTTAAACATAACAAAATACAAAAGATATAAAAAAATTTCATGGTATTTAATTGGTCGCTTCTATTTGACTTTTGACTATTTGAAAGCAACGGTCACACATCATTTCACTTTCTTTCTTTTTTTGCCGTTACGTCTTTCTTCTTCCTCTCTCTCTCTCTCTCTCTCTCTCTCTCTCTCTCTCTCTCTCTCTCTCTCTCTCTCTCTCTCTCTCTCTCTCTCTTTCTCTCTTTTCTTCCCTAACACGTATATTTACGCATTTAAATATTTATGTATGTATTTATTTATTTTCTTTTTGCATTTCCTCATACTCACCCCCTCCTTATACTTATATCTCGCTCCACATCCTCTTCATTAAATTTAAGTTTATCATGTTATTATTTGTGGTATATAAATGTTGAGATTTGTTGTAATAAATCACTGCCAATACTGGAATTGAACCATCAAGACCGTTGAGGTATGTCATACATCAATTCATGTATTTTATCTGACGAGGACGTACTGAAAAAACAGCACAGTACCTTCGAAATATATATAATAAAACATATATTTTGATTATGTGAATGTCTTCATTTATTAATATTCTGAATAATATATATATATATATATATATATATATATATATATATATATATATATATATATTATTCAGAATATTAATATATATATATATATATTATTCAGAATATTAATATATATATATATATGCATATGCATGCGAATAGTAAGCTGAAAAACAGAACAGACGATTAAAATACATATTAGTTTCGCGCATAATATTGTAGGAAAGGTATTAATGTTTCGGACACTGCTCCTTCATCAGAAAATAGAATGAGAAATTAAAGAAAATATAGAAAGGTATAGGAGAGTGAACAGGGCAGAAACGAAATAAATGTCTTCGAGAAAAAGCAGGTCTGTTCATTTCGCCATCTCTTGGAAAACTGCTGATAGGAGTGTTTATGATGCAGGAAGTTCAGTTGGCCTTCTTTTGAAAGGCTGTGATCAAAAGCGTCTTATATGGTTCTGAAAACGAAAAAATCCGTTTGGATTTAGAGTGGACATGTGTGTGTGCGTGTGAGCGCGTGTGTGTTCGTGTATGTACGTGTTTGTTGTTGGTCCGTACAGAGCTGTGTGTGTAAGTGTAGATCTACGTGCGTATTATTGCTTATGAATTCGAGCCCGCCAGCTTATATTCTGTATGTAAATGAGTATCATCGGCCGATATTCATAACCAAAGAAAACAAATCGTATAAGTTTATAGCTTATTTTTTCTCAGCAGTTAAATACTAAGCTTCTCTCAAAACGACTAAAAATCCAGAAACGTTACCGTCAAGTGTGTTATTGATGAAATAAATTCATGTTTACTTGAAACTCTTCATCTTTTACAACATATTAGAAAGATATTCTGGCCTCTGTGATGCTGGCAGTGAAAGTTTGTTAAAAATGCAGAAAGCATGAAATACACAGCTTGCAACATTAAAATGGGTGATGGATTAAGTATAAGAATACAACAGGATTTGAACTCAGAATAATGCATGAAATTCGACTCAGTAGATAATAAAGTAAATAAATGTTTTGGCAGACTCTTTCGGCTCTTTACATTCTGAATTCAAGTCCCACTGAGGTTAATTTTCGCCATTTATACTTCTAAGGTTAAATAGACCGTCAAGAATTGCGATCGATTTAACCGACTTTGCCCCGTCATAAATACTGGCCAGCATCACTTCTATAGAAGTTTTAGTGACGAGTGAAAACGACAAAGTTTTTGGGGAGACAAAAATCAACTAGCCGCTTTTTTGCAGAGGAGTTTCGGTCCAGCGTCCATAGATAACTTTCAGAAATCCCTGGCCTGTCAGTGCTACCACGGAGTATTACCAATTCAAGATAAGGTCTGCAGGCACTCATCGAATGTCCGAGTATTTCTGACTTGTGTGTTTATGTCGAACACCTGCCGTCACGTGTGGAACAGATTCGGCTATCAGCTGAGTCTATAGTGAAGGTTCCCCCACCGCATTCCTCCAGGCTGGAAGAACGCACAGTTTTTATCTGCCTCGTGGCCATGGCGAAAGAGTCGTGTGTGGGACACATCTGAAAGCGTTGCAAACATGCCCTTTCCTCTTCGGTGAACCCCAGATTAAAGTTTTCAGGTTTCACCTAATGAGAAAAATCAGGGTGGAGAGGGAAATGCTGCCTTCCAACATGCTTGTTGAAAGGTGGGAGGGAGAGGTGATCATGGCCCGAATAAATGGAATTGCTCTAAATATGCGACAGTAAATTGGAGGAGGACAACTGAGAGACGGCACATGCCCTAGCGGTCAAGGTTACCGTGGTTTTTGTGGGCTTTCTCCACGTGTTACACTTGTAATGTTTGATTTTTTTCAACGTTTATTTTTTAGTTATTTTATGAAACTTTCCATCACACAAAAAGCCCACACTGTACCGTACTGTACCATCTTATTGTCCTCTTAATGTAAGCCCTGTGAAGGCTAATAAAGAGAGCATTGTTATGATTATTATTATCATAAGTCGGTGGATTGGAAGTATCGGTAGAGCATCAGACACTATGCTTTGCAAGCATAGAGTTATGGGCCTTTACGTTCTGAGTTCAAGTCCTGTCGAGGTTAGATTTGTTTTTCATCATCCCTACGGGGTCGATAAATAAATCACCAGTAATGCACTGGGGTCGATTTAATCGACATTCCCCTTCCCTTCAAATTGCTGGCTTTGTGGCTGAAGTAGAAACAACTCTTATATTATTTTTCTTGGAGTCTCAGTCATTGATGTTATTTAACTAGAAAGTTTGTTCAAATAAACATCAAGCCGCCACCTGCAGCTTCAGATATTCAGGACGTGTCGGAGTAAGAATGACAGCAAGCATGTTCCCAGCAAGTATGCCTTTTCAAATGTTCCAAAAAAAAGGCTGCACTAATGTTCTTTAACCCTTTGACATTTAAACATGCCATATCCGGCCAGAATTCTCTCACCTCTTTTTGCTCAAACCAGCTGTAACGAGCCACTAATACTCATGTTAAAATATTGTCCTCAAAATAAATAATTGTTTCTACTTTTGGCACAAGGCCAGCAATTACCCAGTACATTACTAGTACTTTATTTTATCGACCTCGTAAGGATGAAAGGCAAAGTTGACCTCGGCGGGATTTGAACTCAGAATCGTTCTCAAAAAATCGTTCTAAAAATAAATAATTGCAAAATATCTCATAGATTTGATATTATGTGAGATAATTATGTAAGATAAAGCTTTTACCATTATTATTATTATTATTATTGCAATTTGAGTCTCAGTCATTGATGTTATTTAACTGGAAAGTTTGTTGAAATGAATATCAAGCCGCTACCTGCAGCCTCAGACATTCAGGATGTATCGGAGGGTTCTTGTTGTTCCCAGCAAGTATGCCTTTTGAAGAGTTCCAAAAAGCGGGGCTGGACTAATCTTCTTTAACCATCCTTGGAAACTCTTTGAGATAGTACCTAGTGCGCCTATGACAATCGGGACGACCTTGATTTCATGGCAGTTCCAAATCCTTTTGAACTCCCACTTTAAATCCTGGTGTCGGTTAATTTTCTCCCTCTCCTTTTCTTGCAATCTCGTGTCAAATGGGAAGGCTACATCTAAAACCAGGCACGATCTTTTTTCCTTGTCCAAAACCACCAGGTCAGGCCTATTATGTTCTAATTTCTTGTCCGTCTGTATCCTAAATTCCCACAGCACCTTCACCTGATCGTGTTCTATCACCGCCTCTGGCTTATGCTCATACCACTTCTCAGATTGTGGTAAATTGTTTTATTGCATAGATGCCAGTGGATCACCCTGCCTATCATATCATGTCTCCAGCCTTTATAGTGAGTCTGGGCTAGGTGTTTACACTCGGATACAATGTGAGCCACAGTCTCCTCTCTCTCTCTCCACAGATCCTACACAGTGAGCTAGCCTCCTCCTTGTAAATATGGTGTTTCACCAACTTCGTTCTGAGGGCTTGCTCTTGCGCAGCCCTTAGCATTCCTTCTGTAGCTTTTTTAATGTCGCCTCTTTTTAACCAGTTCCATGTCTGTGGATCTCTAAATACCGTTTTCTTAGAGAAGGTGCTATGAAGGGATTTTTCATGAAGGTTGCTCTTCCTCCTTGTTGTTATTTCCTCGTTGGACATCCCCTGGTCTATTGTCTTCTTTTTCAGTACAATTTTGAGCATTGGACAGTCACATATGTGTGCAGGTTGTTTTTCTCCATCTGAACACAGTCCTCTATGCTGATAAGACCTCTTCCACCTTCAGATCTCACACCTCTTGTGGAACATGTAGATAGTCAATAGCTTCCTAGTCTTCCTATCCATTTATTTTTGTTCTGCAGCATTCCATTTCAGAATTCCCGCACTGTACCTAATAATAGACACATCTCGGGAATTTACTGCACTTATAACATTCCTACTATTTAGATGTGATTTTAATACGCTCCTTACTTCCCGAATGTATTCAGATCTTATCAATTCCTTCATTTTTTTATTGCTCTTGATGTCATCTGCCTCCAGAACACCTAAATATTTGTATCCTTCTTCAGTGTCAATTTCCTTTATCATCTCACCTGTTGGTACCTGGATTCCGTTGCTTCTGCTCAATTTACCCCTCTACATCACTAGGACTCCACACTTATTAATACCAAATTCCATACATATATCATTGTTTAAAATACGGACAGTGTCAACAAGTACATCCAACTCCTTCTCACTCTTCCTAAAGAGTTTTAGATCGTCCATGAAGAGGAGGTGGTTGATAGTAAGCTCTCCTCTTCCCAACTTGTATCCTGCTTTCACTTTTCGCAATATAACGGATAGGAAGGACAAACAGCAGAGGGGACAAACTATCTCCCTGGAAGATACCTCTCTTGATCTTCACGCCTCACAAGGAGTCTCCACCTGATGTTAACTCTGTTTCCCAGGACTTCATACATTTGCTCATTCCTTACGGGGTCGATAAAATAAAGTACCAGTAATGCACTGTGTAATTGCTGGTCTTGTGCCAAAAGTAGAAACAATTATTATTATTGTTGTTGTTGTTGTTGTTGTCGTCGTCGTCGTCGTCATCATCATCATCATCATCATTACTATTATTATTGCAGTTTTCTGTGGTTGTATTATGGAGTGAGGAGATGTGAGAAATTTAAAATCCAATATGAAATCACTTTAGCCGAGATTTTATATTGAATGGCTTCTCAATTGTAGTAAACAACCGGAAGTAAATCGAATATTTATGGGCTTTTCTTGTCATGATGTTTAACGGAGATAAGCTGTATGTTTCTCTGACGTACGTTTCCAATATCATATCATAGCTCAAGAATAGTGACATAAAATTCAATTACAGAAATTAGTATGTATGTATGTATGTATGCATGCATGTATGTCTGTATGTGGGCGTACATTTGTATGTATGTTCTTCTGGTTTTATAATTTCACAAAGTTTTACCAATAGAGAGAGAGTCGGTTTCTAACAAAGATACAAGTCTCTCTCATTGGAATTTATACAACATCAACTAGGGAGATATGTATGCATGCATGTGTAGATATGGATGTTATTGTATGTGTGGATGTGGATGTTTTGAATTGTATGTGTGCATGTGTATATACTTTGTATCTGTACATGTGTATATGCAGTTATTAGATGCACAATTTTTGTAATGTTTTACATTTTTTTACTGTTCCATTAATGGATTGTACTTGTAATTTCCTAACTAGTTGTGTTCTTTCTGTCCCTGTGAAGCCTAGCTTCTCAAGATTTGTATTGAGGCAGTTACTAACATATCTAAGTGCCCCAATAATCTCAGGCATAAATCCGAAGGTGTAATCAGGGTGGAGTATCTTCAGATTTCTCATCAGTTCTGCATAAATATTCTCCTTTTCACTAATCTTTGATATTATATTGGCATCTGTTGGGCAGCTAATTTCCACTACTGTGCATGTTTTCTTCTCCCTGTCCCATATCATAATATCTGGTCTGTTATGCCTGCATTTTATTGGGGTTTTTACTGGAATATTCCACCAGTACTCTTTCATATTATGTACATGGATGTCTTCCACATTGTTGTAGCTTTTAATGTGTTTATTATCGGGGCTATCTTTTTTACGAACTGCATTGTACAGTGTTTTGGCCACTACATCATGCCTCATAGATAGATAGTACCGCGATGACATCTTTGGACAGCTGCTGATGACATGGGTGATATCCTCCATGTTAGTTCTGCAGAGTCTGCACTTGTTATCACATCTAGGTGTTTTGCCTGCATCCCTATCTCTTTTGTGAATCAGGTATTTCGTGCTAATCTCCTGTTCCTGGATTGCAAAGCGTATCCTTCAAAGTGGGAGCCAATATAGCGGTTGTTGGTCCAAGATAGACTACTTTCCTTATTAATATTACCCTCACTCTGGAGCTTCCTGGCAACATATCCATCCATGATTTTTTGCTGATAGGCATGCAGTTTTTCATCCATGTATTCACTGCGATACTGCTGAGCGACATCCCTGGGTGTCAGTTTTTGATTATCACACAGTGAATATCTCTCAAGGAGTTCCTTCCCAACTCTCATGATCTTATATGTTTCATGCAGATATACTTGCTCGAGAAACGGGCTCCTACGCTTCGAGGTTCGTAGATGTCGGAGAGATATGATGCGACATTCAAATGTTGTCTGGACTGATGTTAGGCCTCTGCCTCTCTGCTTACGTTTCAAGTAAAGGCGGTCTATGTCACTGCTGATGTGGAAGTTTCCGGTGTTGTTTAGTACTTTTCGAGTTCCAACATGAACTGCTCAGATTTCGTCTATAGTCCAATTGAGTATTCCAAACGTTGGTGTTAGGACAGGCACATCAAACACATTGTGAGCCACTGTTTTGTTTTGCTGTTTTGTGCAGAGAGTTCCGATGACCAAATCTTTCTTAATCGGGTGCAATATTCACTGGTTACGCGTTCTTTATTACAGATACCATTATAGGATATGTTCTCATCTATCCCCAGATATCTGTAGCAGACATCATCAGATATCGGTGAAACAGTTAGACCATTGATGACAATGTTGCTAGATTGGGTTATTGTTTTTCACCGCTTTACAGTCATGTATGAGCATTTATCTTGGCCAAACTCCATTCCTATATACTTTGAGAACGTTGTAACAAGGTCAATATTTTTCTTCATCCCATCCATGTACTTGGCATAGAGTTTCAGATCGTCCACAAAGAAATTATGGGTTAGGTTCGTATTTCTGTCCTCCTGTGAGCCAATGATGTATCCCTCACAATTCTTGAGCAGAAAGGACAAGGGGTTTAATGACAAGATGAACAATATCACATAGAGAGTGTCCCCCTGAAATATAACCCTGCAATATTTTATTTTATCAGTGAAAATAGAGTCCTCCCTCTCTGTCTTTAACCTGAGGATAGTAGCCCAAGAAGAAGACAGCCTCTCTATGGCTCTGACAATAATGTCTGGGACTTTAGCAAGTTGGAGGGCCTCTATCATCCAAGAATGGGGAACAGAATCGAAAGCTTTCCTGTAGTCCAGCCAGATTGTAATCATATTCCTCCTAAGTTGTCGCACCTCCGACATCGCAGTTTTGTTGATTAAGAGTTGTTCAGCACATCCCCAAACCCCTTTCTTTCCAGCTGCTTGTTCATCTGTGATGATGTTATTATATTCACAGTGATCTTGGAGGAATAGGTTCAGGCAGGCTGTATACATCTTATACATCAGGTTCTGTCATGCAATGGGTCGGTAGTTTTTTGCCAAGTGGGTGTCTTTGTTCTTGGGGACCAGTAATGTTTCTGCTAATGTCAACCATTCTGGTATAAGTGTATCTCTCTTAAGAACTTGTTGGTAGAGGTCAGTAAGATACCTCCGATAGAATATTAGTTTTTCGTACCAGTAGCCGACAATCATGTCTCTTCCTGGTGTTTTCTCATCTTGGAGTTTTCCTATCACAGTCTCAAGGGTACCCTCACTTATTTCGTATGTTTTTCTTGTAGTGTAGGAGCAATAGTTCTTTCGGAATTCTCTTAGCCACACTGCATCTTGGTTGAAATTCTTCTTTTCACCCCATATTTTTCTATAAAAGGAATCTATGTCTTTCTGGGATGGGGCCTCAGTGACACTTATTATTTTGCCCTTCATATCTCTATAGACTGATGTTTGGTTTCGTCTGAATCTTTTATTTAGCACTTTTCTCTCATCTACCTTCTTCAGGTATCAGCGTTTTTCGATAACAGCTCTCAATTCTTGTTTGAGGGGGATCAGCTTATATTGGAGAGTTCTGGTTCTACTGTTACCAAACATCGTCTCTATTTTATTTTTCACTCATTGTTTGGTGAGGAGTGAGGTTTTTTTTGTGTTTGTTTGCATGTAAGGAGCATTGTCAGATGTCCTATATTTTTTCGTAGGTCAGCAATCTTTTTTTTCTATTTTAGTTATATATGATGGTATTTTTGGTGGTGTTTTGTTCTTGTTAATATCTCTGCTATTACCAAGATAATGCTTCACTGACATTGCTAAGGCATATAAACAGGCGTTGATTTGCCAAAATGTTGGGTTTTTATCCGTCGTAAATATTCATCCCCTATTTCATCAATAACACGTAGTATTTCATTATTTGGTTTTTTATTCACCATTGTCATTTTAACACGTTCAACAAGAGAAATATTTATACATGAGGTCAATTTCTCTCTGGAAGATTTCGTTGAGGGAAATTTTCAATTGTTTGTACTTTTGATTATCATTATCGATAGTATTTTCCACAACAGTCGAGGTAGACTCGGATGGTATACGTGGTGTCACATTTGTTCGATTATTATTATTATTTCTTCGATTATTATTATTATCGATAGTGTTTTCCCCAGCATTCGAGGTAGACTTAGATGGTACAGGTGGTGTCAAGTTTCTTACAGGCATAGTTGTTTCAAGGCGCTGTTCGACCTGGCTGCTAGGAAGTCTAGTAGCATGGCGACCTGTAGCACGTGTTGTTGATAACATGTTTGTTGTGGGGGACTTACAATTAATAATATTTATCTTATTTTTACGTTCAACAAACGTCGCTTGTTGGCGTAATTGTTTCGCTGTGAAATAATTTAGCTCTGGGTGTATTTCATCCCAGTGTAGCTTCATTCTATTCATATAGCCAATGGAGGGATTGTTTTTTGCCATTTTATAACAATTAAATAAATCATTATTAAGTTCGCAACTCCAAGAGAAATGTGATTTATAATTTCGGTTTCTTCTGTAGCTACAACTGAATATAGTTTGATTACCTTCCTTGTTATTTGTCTTCGATACTTCCTTAATTTTTTGTTGATGTTGTGTTCAGCCATGCTGTTTGTAGCAAATCCTTGTAAAATGAATTATGTATTTAGTGTGTGTATGAATGTATGTATGTATGTATGTATGTATGTATGTGTGTATGCATGCTGGTATATATGTATGTATGTGGGCGTACATTTGTATGTATCTGTGCATGTATACATATGTGTGTATGTATGTAGGTGTATGTCTGTAGGCGTAAATTTGTATGTATCTGTGCATACATGCACATGTATGTATATGTATGTATAAATTGTAATCATGCCTACTCATATATATATATTATACACACACACACACACACACACAGACACACACACATATATATATATATATATATATATATATATATATATATATATATATAACGATAGTTATAGCTCTGATTTATCCAAATTATTGAGCCCTCTGCCACGCATGTCGGATATTGTTTATCGTGATTTCGTGGGCTGATATTCCGATTCTCGATTATTCTACTATATATATATATATATATATGTGTGTGTGTGTGTATTATGTATATCTATATATGTATGAATATCATTATGTATTTCTATGTGGACGGTGGATTGGCAGTATCGGTAGAGAGTCGGACACCATGCTTTGAAGCATAGAGTTACGTCCCTTTACGGTCTGAGTTCAAATCCCGCCGAGGTTAACTTTGCCTTTCATCCTTACGGGGTCGATAAAATAAAGTACTAGTAATACACTGGATAATTGCTGGCCTTGTGCCAAAAGGAGAAACAATTATGTATTTCTATATATCTAAGTATATCACATATCTATAATTTTAAGTATATATGTATTTAAGCATAAATAATAAATAAATGTTATACACTGAATAAACATAGAGCAAAAATTCAAGTCAATAGGAACTTAATTTGTAAATAGTTTGTGCTTGGGTTACATTAATACAAGCTTACTAGGTTATCATTTCAAATTTTCACCGGTTATATGTGCATGGCCTCTCTTCTGGGGGTTTTTATATGTTTTTATTTTATGAAAATATGTCATTCATATGGTGGTGCGTTGTCTCACACTTATTCATGGACGTCTTGTATATTTTGAGGATTAATTAATTTATTATTGATTAACTGATTACTTGATTAATTGTCTAAGTTTAGCCCACCGATGAAAGCTCCAGTTTTGGCTTGGCAATTGTCCATTTAATTGTGGTAATTATAGCATTTTTGTCGGAGTTAGAAACAGCTGTCTGGATGTACTGGTGAACAATGAATTGCTAATGCAAAGTAAGTGACAGGTCGTTGTTCTAACTGCTTATATACTCTCTATGCATTTTTCTTTTCGTATAAGATGTATAATTTGCTGTACCAATAACGATATCTTGTCTATTTCCTCTCCTTCGTAAATCTTCGCGCCTTTCCATTGAGGAGTTATGTGCTCAGGAAGTCGGTGTACAAAAATGTTTTGTATAGTGGTATATATATATATATATATATATATATATATATGTGTGTGTGTGTGTGTGTATATATATATATATATAGGAAAAGAGTCAGGACCCCGATGGCTGAGCTCCGGCAAGTATGGAGTACTCTGATGCGTTATGATCCACCTGGTATGTTACTACATCCTCTTTGTTATATATATATATTATATATATATATATATATATATATATATATATATATATATATATATATATATATATAGAGAGAGAGAGAGAGAGAGAGAGAGAGGGGAGAGGGGGGGATTGAATTTCCAAATCGGACTGAGGGATCAATGTTTTCATTGGTCTTTCCATACTATCTGTTTGGAAGAAATCCCTGGCAGAGGATTCCTCGCCTTTCAGATTACAAGCAGCGTCGGTATTTGTACTCAGCGCAGGAACAAATACCACGAAGTCAATTCGCTTACATAGGCACATATAAATGTTCTAAGACAGCTGGAATTTTGAAAGAACCAGTCAAGCGATATTTGAGTATAGTTTGGAATTGTGTATTTTCTATGTTCTTGTAGCATGGATATTTCTAGAATTATTGCTACAGGAGTATGTTATGTTTACTAGAATTATATATTGAGCTTGCGATGTTGAGAAGTTAGAGAATAATGGTACCCACTGATTTTGTCGATGCTGTTGCTTCCGGTATTATTTCTCAGTATTGTCACATATTTTTATGGATTATTTGTATATATAGTGGTTTAAGCATATTTGTGTAAAGATATAAAAGGACACTGATAGGTCGGTGTCGGAGAGCTGTTTTGTTAATCGCAGCCATTATAGTTCTTTGGTTGCATGCATCCGACACGTTATTCCATCCGACATGGCCATGGTGTCATCTTTTCTCTTATCTTATATTTAGTGTTAGTTTATCGTGGAACCAATTTCTAAAAAAGATTGAGGAGTATTTAAGAAAATGCGTAAGCAAACATGATGCGATTACGTTATCAACAAGCGCTTAAGAGAAAACTATTGAACTATGCTGTGAAAAGCGTTATGAAGATAATCAAGTTGAGATAAACAGGATATGAATACAAAATCATCGCCCAGTAGAGCCTAATCTGCGCAGATCAGCAAATAAAAGCGGTAAGTCAATCGAAAAAATAATCAAAACATAAACAGAAGAAACAAATAGCAACGAAGTCATAATAGTGTAAACGACTAATGAAAATAGTCAACGAACGAATTAGAAAATGAAACGACGAGAATCGTACACCAAGTCTTAACACATCATTTAGAAATCAACAAATGAAAAGAACATACACAAAGAATGAGCCGCGATGAAAAAAACTGCTTTCCTACACCGATCTATCAGAGTGTCTTGCAAAATCTTTTTGCTTCCAAAAGGATGCCTAAACAACTATATATACAAACATGGGCCTTGTTTCAAGGGGGTACCAGGGGACAACCCCCCATCCACTTTTTCAAGCGTCTATGTTTTATTTTTTTGTTTATTTGATATAATAAATTCTTTTTCAGCTTATTTTTTTATATCTGAACTTTATATATAAAATTTAATTAGCGCCAAATGCGATAGGGTCCGGGAAAGGCACCATAAGCAATACTAACATGTTCCTTTAAGAATCAAATATGTTGGTTTGTCCCCCTCATATTTTAAAGGCAAACGAGGCGCCTGTATACAAATAATCCATGATAGTATGTGACTTTACTGAGAAATCTTGATATATTGAAGAAAACAAATGATCTGAAACCAATGTAAGGTTTTAGGGATAATTCAGTATAAATAAAGTCTGTTCCCTCTATTTCACTTTCTTTCTTTCCCATATTTAATGGGTCCAGTCATCGGACTGGTGCTAGGACACCCCTTTTAATCATATCGATTTAGTCGATATATATATAAGCGATTGAAATATATATAGTGTCTGCAAAAATAAAATTTTTAAAGAATTTCAACTTTCCGGCCTCCTGTCACTTTATTCAGTAATGTATATTTAAGAATACATTTAATAATATATATAAGAAATGTAAAGCTGAGTTTTTCGAATATTAATGATAATATTTGATTCGTTTGCAATTATGCAAACAACCTCTTAAGCCCTGTGAGTAGAATGTCCTCGTCATTCTTGCTCTTGTGTTGGCATATACACAGAACTGCAGACACTAATGTTTCTGGGTCATTACCCTTCATCAGTACTGTATACTGTTAACCTGCCAACTGTCAGAGCTAGTGAAAATATAGGATATATTCTGGAATATACAGTGACTGATCGGCCTGATTTGCATATTAGCAGACTGCCTGATCAGTCAGATCTGCATATTAGCAGACTAACTGATCAGCCAGATTTGCATATCAGCAGATAGGCCAGTTAGTTTTATATATAGGAACTATAAATGGCCGGCGTTGCCATATTCAAATAACTAACAAATAGTTATATCGCTCGACATGGCTAATAACCCAGAAACCTAAGTGTCTGCCGTTATGTTTATATGCCAACACAAGAGCAAGCATGACGGGGTCATTCTACTCACATGTCTTATTATTATTAATATACGAAAAACTCAGATTTACATTTCTGGTATTCAGCCATGAAGAGCGCTGATCAGTGTGTCTGTTAATTTGGAGATCTGACTGATCAGGCAGTATGCTAATATGCAAATCAGGCGGATCAGTCACTGTATATTCCCAAAAATATCATATAGTTTCACTAGCTCTGACTATTGGCAGCTAAACAGTATACAGTGCTGATGAAGGGTAATAACCCAGAAACATTAGTGTCTGCCGTTTTTTTTATATGCCAACACAAGAGCAAGAGCTCACGTGGCTTAAGAGGCTGTTTGCATAATTACAAACGAATCGAATATTTACATTTCTCAGATTTACATTTCTTGTATTCAGCAATATATATATATATATATATATTTCGTTTCTGAATTTGTTTAGCAAGATTCTTTATCTGAAATCGTGTGTTGAAACCGATATTGTTATACTTTGGGAGGGTCATGTTGCCAATAAGAAACACACGCACCAGTTGCTTTCACTTCAATTTATTATATATTTATAAATTTATAAATTTCTGGTTGGTTGGTTGGTTCCACAACCAGATAGTTGTTTATATATATAGTCATAGTTCTTTCGTCACACACTCTGTGACCTCTTCAGTGACTGCGGATTCCTTTCTTTGTTTCTGTGCCTCTCCTTTGTTCTGTCCTACGCCATTTTGTTTCTGTGTGTGTGTTGTGTGCTCAGTCTGCGCATGCGCCACATCCGGGTGTCTGTGTGTGTTTATGTTCATTTATTTATTTGTTTATTTACATGTTACTGGTTGGTTGTTTGTTCTATGTGTGTGTGTGTTTTCATTTTGTCCTTAATTGTAAGTTGTGATGTTGCTGTTCCACTCATATTTTCTATTTAATTTTGGTTGTAATTCTTTTATGTTTATTGCCTCTGTAATTTATCTAAACATTGCGTCTTTTCTGTGTGTAGATTCTATTTTTATTTCTATGTTCTCTAATTTACCCTTGTGTTCTATTTTAGCATGTTG
>OZ024740.1:277295528-277305528 GCA_964016885.1 Eledone cirrhosa | reverse complement strand
TTATTCTTATGATTCATGAAGTTTGATTTGTATATTTATAGTATATATGTATTACATGATCCTAATATAATAACCTTAATTTTTAACAATATTAACAGTAACTTATTTATTATATTATATTATATTATGTTATGTATAACTGACTAATATCGTCTTGAACTTTAGACAATATGCTCTTTGTATATATATTTAAACAAATGCATATATCTAGTTTAATAATTGTTTCTACTTTAGGCACAAGGCCAGCAATTACCCAGTGCATTACTGGTACTTTATTTTATCGACCCCGTAAGGATGAAAGGCAAAGTCAACCTCGGCGGGATTTGAACTCAGATCGTAAAGGACCCTTTTTTAAGTTTAATTATAAGGCCTTTAGATACTTTAAGGCATTCTAATTGTTAATTTTTAATTTTTAAAGTTATAACTGTAATTATTTTCTAAATTATATAATGTGAATTATTTCAATATAAAAGAAAATTGTTTTTAATATAATATAAGATAATATAATTTAATATGGATTACCTTAGTGAGGATGAAAATATTAAGTATTCCTTCTCATGTTTGCAAATACTTTAAATATGATTTTATAAATTAAATATGATAGTATACTTTAATATTAATATTGATATTTATAAACTTTTATAGCCTGAAATATTATACATTTTGATTAATTCCTTGTTCTAAACTAACATAAATGATTTGAAATTTAACGGTCAGCCGGATATGTTTGGATATATATAGTGTATATAATTAATTGTTAGTATATTTCTAATTAACTAAGGACTCGAAATTAAACCCTCATATAATTACACCCAGATATATTTAATATTTAGATTGATGGATACTTCTAGATAATTCAAAGATTTGAGTTTACTCTTTCACAAAGCTATGCCTAAATGTATATTCATGTGTTTGTATAGATACATATAAATTTTGCATTATCTAATCACACCCTATTCATCCACGACAATACAAACCTCCCTCCCTATGCTTTATACTATAAACATTATTACTCCTTGTCTCTCTATCCTTGATCAATTCTCTTTTGCTTTCTATACTTCTAGTAACTATATTTTCTCCTCATCTGTTTCTCTCTGTCTTTCTTCTTTCTTTCTTCTTTCTTCAATAATTTAAATTATTTGAATCTCTAACAGTTATGTAAATTGCTATTATGTATTCTTAAGCTTTCTCACACGCACCCTCTGTATTATATGTAAATGTTTTCATGTCTCAATCTTAAGGTATATAAATATTGAGTGTTGTCATATCTTATTCACTACCATGACTGAATCTTAACCATCTACTATGTCAGTGTATGCCATGCATCATCTTATTTTATCTGATGAGGACGTACTGTTGAAGTTAGCTCAGTACCTCTGAAATATGTATAATAAAATATACTTGATCCCACGAATGTCTATTTTTGTTAATATTTTGAATTAATATTAATAACTCCGGAAAACCATCACTGTTGAGTGCCTCCAATCTATTGTAAAACTCATTCTTTGATTTATTCATTAAACTTTGTTTAACCTTTAAATATATATATTATCAACTAGAAATTGATTGACATATATATATATATATATATATATATATATATATATATATATATATATATATATATATATATATATATATATATATATATAAAATATACAAATGAAACAATCACAGGGAATAATATTTGTAAAGGTGTGTAAGCACACATAGCTAGGTAGCTAACTAATTAAAGTTTAACTAGAACGTTAAAAATAGATACCTTATAAATTGATTAATCTTCCTTGTATATATTTCACGATCGATTGATGGTGAAATATATTTCTTTAATGAAATATATACAAGGAAGATTAATTAATATATAAGGCATCTATTTTTAAAGTTCTAGTTAAACTTTAATTAGTTACCTACCTAGCTATGTGTGCTTACACACTTTACAAATTATTCCCTGTGATTGTTTAATATGTTTATTTTATATATATATTTATATATATATATATGTCAATCAATTTTTAGTTGATATAAAATGCTCGGATCTATTCATTGGAATCTTGGAGCATATTCTACAGTGGATATGGCGCATGTCTCTCTGACATGACACCCTTAATTTAATTTTGGATATATATATACGGCCACTTAATTGTAGAGCTAACTCAGTTGAAAGGACTCGGCTGCTATTTCTAGTTGTCGATAACCCTATTCACGCCACTGGGATGAAGCTGGTACGATGCGTGTATTTTAAAAAAATGCTACACGTGCTGCTAGTCATTCGCAGATTTGAATTTGCTGTGTAAACACAGATAGTTAAATCTTCTCCCTTGTTGAAAATCCAGTATTTGGCTACTGTGGTTTACCGATCGATTGATGGTGAAATATATTTCTTTAATGAAATATATACAAGGAAGATTAATCAATTTATAAGGTATCTATTTTTAAAGTTCTAGTTAAACTTTTATTAGTTACCTACCTAGCTATGTGTGCTTACACACGTTTAAAAATTATTCCCTGTGATTGTTTCATATGTTTATTTTAGATATATATATATATGTCAATCAATTTCTAGTTGATATAAAATGCTCGGATCTATTCATTGGAATCTTGGAGCATATTCAACAGTGGATATTGTGCATGTCTCTCTGATATGACACCCTTAATTTAATTTTGTATATATATATATATATATATATATATATATATATATATATATATATATATATATATATATATATATATATATATATATTATATATATATTAATATAATATATATATTAGCCGTCGAAACGGCTTGAGCTCTGCCGTCGGGGTCATACTTTTTCCTATATATATATATATATATATATATATATATATAATGTACTGTATTCATCAGGTAAATGTTATATATATATTTGGTGTATACGTTCGTATGTGTGCGGGTACAGGCGTCGCGTGGGTTCTGTATGTGCGTGAGTATGGGCGCCACCGATTCTGCGGAGGTTACTGATCTATCAGACTTTTCCATCTTTTCTCTATCAAGGAAGAATTCCCCAACGTGGGCGGTGGTTTGTACCATGATGACAGTCTTTTGACCATGATAAAGTGCGGCTCACGTGCTTGCGACAAGTTCAGAAAAAACGCACAGCCTTCTTTAAAGGCTTCAACCTCTCCATACAGGTTGAGGCTAATCTCTCGGTTGTTAATTACCGCGAAGTTACCCTGAATTTGTTGAATGGCTTGCACTACCCGTATAGAAAGCCGAATGATACGCTTAATTACACAAGTAAGCATTCTAACCATCCTGCCAGCATAACCAAGAACCTGGTAAGAAACGTTTCTTTGAGGCTTTCCCGTCTAACTACAAACGAGCATATTTTCACCGACCATTCTACATATTACAACGAAGCTCTTGCTCGGAGTGGATTTGTCGATAAGGTAGCATATACAGAGTATGAGAATAGACCTAGGAAAAATAGATTCCGACGCATTATATGGTATAACCCACCATATAATATGGAGGTGACCACACCATTAGCTAAGATCTTTCTCTCCCTTATTATGAAGCATTTTCCCCCCCAGCACATAAATATAGTAACATTTTTAACAGAAATTCCATTAACATTTTTTACTCTACGACTCCTAACCCTGCACATAACATCACAGCTTCAAATTTAGCTAAATAACCTAGCCGTAGGAACACGTGCAACCCTGAACCTAGTACTAACTGTAATTGTAGGAATCGGGATGACTGACCCTATCCGGGAAATACCTCTCTAGTAACATTGTCTACAAATGTAAGGTTGAAACACCCACGTCCCGTAGGGCCTACATAGGGTTAACCGCCAATAGATTCAAACAGCTTCTTTACATGCATACCCATTCTTTTCTTAACCCTTTAAGAAGGAATATGACGTCACTTTCAGCTTATATCTGGAGTCTAAAAGACAACCACACCCAATATAAATTACACTGGGAGATCCTAGCTAGGGCTAGATTGTATAACGGAAATAAAAGACCATGTGACCTCTGCGCCGGTGAGGCCCTGGAAATACTCTACGTCAAAGACCACATCTTAAACAAAAAAACCTGAGACAATTTCGGCTTGTAAACATAAATTGCACAAAACTTTCCTGTATTATACCCTAGCCCCAGATTATACCCTAACGGATAGTACGAACTATACGCGGATATTTTATGTCTTGATGTGGTAGCTAAGTATACGTTATGTTTATACCATTACTTATTTGTATAGGTAAGTATATATTACCTGCATGTTTTGTGAAGGTACGTATACTTTCTCGTACGTATATTTGTTTGTATATGTTATAGGCGTATATATTATATTATATCTACTGGTACATGTGCATATGGTTATGAGTATACGTGAGTTTTGTGTCTGTGTGAGTATGCGGGTTCGTACATATGTAGGGTGTGTGTATACGTGTACTTTGTGTTTTGGTTGACGTTGGTTTAGCGAACATATGTGTATTTACATGTAGGTATGTGTGAACTCCGCCTTAGCCGGTCCCAAGCCTGGTTGAGAAAGGAGGATGGTTGGGGCTTGGGGTTAGCAGCCCTACCCCGTAAAAACTTTTCACCGCTAAAAAAATGACAAGAAAAAACCATTTTGATACCCAGCGGCGGAAAAGAGAAGACACGTCATCCCTGGATGCACCTATGATGGGGCCGGGTCAAAGCCGAAATGAGGCCAAATCAAACTCAAGAGTAGGCACCTGGAATGTCCGCACGCTATTTCGGAACGGGCGGATGAAGGAGGTGCTGAAAGAGATGGGAGAATATCGCCTTGACATCATGGGCATCAGCGAGACGAGGTGGACAGGACGGGAACGACTCGACAGCGGAGACATGACTATTCTCTACTCCGGTGATGATGACCACCATGTCCACGGAGTTGGTATCATCCTCACCGGAGATGTATCACGGGTTCTTGTGGGATGGAGGCCAGTGAGTGAACGAATTATTACTGCCAGATTGAGCACAAGGTTAGCCAAGGTGACCGTAGTGAAAGTCTACGCCCCGACTGAAGCTGCCTCAGATGAAGATAAGGATAGCTTCTTTATCCAACTACAGGATGTCCTAGAAGAAACACGCAGGTTAGACATTAGGATGGTGATTGGTGACTTCAATGCCAAGCTAGATGGAGACAGGAGAGAAATGCATTCAGCCATTGGCCCCCACGGTTCAGCTGATTCCACCAATAACAACGGGGAACGGTTGCTGTCCCTGAGCAGTATCAGCAACCTCTCCATCGGGAATACATTCTTCAGCCATAGGCAGATTCACAAGATGACATAGACTTCCCCTGATGGCAACACCAGGAATGAGATTGATTATATCTGCATTAGCACGACGTGGCGTTCCTCTCTCTTGGATGTTCGCACCTACCGAGGGGCAGACGTATATCTGAGCCTCATCTTGTGGTTGGAAAAGTCCGCTTGAGGTTGAAGAAGAACAAAGAAAATAAGACCATGAGGCCATATGCTGTCGCAAGCCTGCAAGACCAAGGCACGTCAGAGGGATTCTACCTAGAGATCAGGAATAAGTTCCAAGAACTACATCACACACAGAACCGTGAAGACCAGTGGCAGATGTTTGCTCAGGCGGTCAGGGCGAGTGCTGATGTAGTTATTGGTAGCAGAAGGGGGACCAACCGGGAACAGTGGATCAGCAGTACTTCATGGAATCTCATTGACGAGAGGAAGAATGTTAAGAACAAAAGAGATCAAACCAAAACTCGACAGCAAGGGAAGGAAGTGGACAAAGAGTACAGACGTCTTGACAAGGAAGTAAAGAAGAGCTGTCGAAAAGACAAGCTCCAGTGGTTAGAAGATCGGGCTGCAAAGGCACAGGTGGCAGCAGATCGAAATGATTCCAAGACGCTGTGCCGGATCGTCAGAGAGCTAACTGGGGGACGAAGTGGAAGCAGTTTGCCAATCAAGAGCAAAGATGGTCGGATGCCAGTGAAGAGCAGACCCAGAGGTGGAACGAACACTTTCGTGACGTCCTCAATCAACCATCCCCCAACACATTCTTCGAGCTTGACTGGGAGGAAGCGAGCTACCGGCTGGATGTACGACTAGACGACATCACAAGAGCTGAGGTGGCCAAGGCCATCCGCTGCCAAAAGAATAACAAAGCGGCAGGGCTGGATGAGATTCCTGCAGAGCTTCTGAAGCACGGCAAGGATGTAATAGAGGAGCAGCTACCCATTTATGCAATGTGATTTGGCAAGAAGAGGAGGTGTCGGAGGACTGGGGACATGGAGTGATTGTACCACTACTGAAGAAGGGCTGTCTCAGAGACTGCAACAACTGGAGAGGGATCACGTTGCTATCAGTGCCAGGGAAGGTATTCTGCACAGTCATCCTGAACCGGCTGAGTGCAGAAGTAGATCGTCATCTTCGAGACGAACAGGCTGGCTTCCGCAGTGGAAGGTCTTGTTCAGAGCAGATCTTCACTCTCCGAAATATCATTGAACAATGTCGGGAGTTCTGCAGGTTCATTGTTGTCAACTACATTGACTTCAGGAAAGCTTTTGAGTGTTCATCGGGAGTCATTGTGGAAGATTGTAAGACTCTACGGTGTCCCAGAGAAATATATTAACATCTTCAGGTCGCTGTACCGACATTCCAGGTGCTGCTTTAGGACAAAGGACGAAAACACGGAAATGTTTGACATCTTGACGGGTGTTCGACAAGACTGCATCCTTTCGCCTTTCCTTTTTCTCATTGTCATCGATTTCATCATGAAGAAGACAATGAGTGACCCTCGTTTTGGCATCAGTTTGGATGGAAGGAGATTAAGCGACCTGGACTTTGCCGATGACATCGCAGTGATAGGCCATTCCCTAGAAGACCTGCAAGAGATGACAAACGTTCTAAATGACAATGCAGAGAAAGTTGGCCTGCGCATCAGTTGTGAAAAAAACAAGGCCATGTCGAAAGGTGACCGTCCAAATCCTCCCATCATAGTTGGTCAGCGTAACATTGAATGTGTAAACCCCTTCCAGCAACATCTCTGACGATGGGGATGCTGAGATGGATATGCGCACACGGCTGGGAAAAGCAGCGGCGGTCTTCCAGCGACTCCGTCCGGTATGGGCCAGGTGTTCCATCGGCAACGCCGTCAAATTCCGTGTTTACATGTCCATTGTAGTACCAACAGCAATATATGCCTGTGAGACATGGAAGAGTGCGGAAAGTGTATGTAACACGCTTGATGTATTCCACCGTCGTTGCATTCGGACCATATTGAAAATTTCATGGAGAGGCCAAGTTAGCAACGAGGAAGTGATGAGGAGGTCAGGATTGGAGAGTTTAAGGGTCATTGTCCGGAAAGGAGACGGCAGTTTGCGGGCCACATTCTTCGTTTTCCGGCAGATCGACCTGCTCATATTGCCATGGATTGGGTACCAGAAGGTAGCAGGAGAGAACGGGGAAGACCACGAAAAACATGGCGGAGCACATTCAGGGAGGACCTGCGGTAGATGGGAATTACCTGGAGAGATGCTAGAAGGGCCGCCAGTGACTGGATCAAGTGGAGGAAGCTCGTCGCCCAATGTTCCACAAGGGACTGGAGGAACTAAGACTAAGATGTGTGTGCGCGCGTTATATACGTATTTATGTGTGTATATTTATATACGTTTACATAATTATATGTATACACGCACACAAACACACACATATATATATATTTTTTTTAAAATATATATTTTTATGTGTATTTGGTGTATACGTTCGTATGTGTGCGGGTACATGCGTTGCGTGGGTTCTGTATGTGCGTGCGTGTTTTTTTGTGTACGTGCTTGTATTTGTATACCCATGGCGGGTGTTTACTCGTATGCATGTGTATGTACGTATATGGATGCGTGCATGTATACATCTAATTTTTGTTGATTTCAATTACCTCTGTAATTTATTTACATTATTCTTAACACTGAAGCCGAGAATCATTCCTAAATAGAATTTTAGTCTACCACTTCAGTTATGCCATAAATGTGGTTTTGTCTTTGCGTGTAATTGTTCTCATCGCACCACTTAATGTCGTATTATCTTCGTTTTTTTTCGTTCATTGCCAGAGAACGTCTACACGAACCACCTAATAGAGTATTATTCTACGACTTCATTTATACCATAAACGTGGTTTTGTCCTTGCGTGTACTTGTTTTCATCGCTCCAAATAATGACGTATTATCTTCGTTTTCTTCCGTTCTTTGCCAGGGAACATTTCCACAATCCAAAGTATCGTCTACTTGTCTTCCTTCGGTTGCAACGTTTTTCGAAATATTTACTTCTGCGTTCACAGATTGAATTTTTTTAGTTTCAGAAGATCCCGTTAAGGGTGAAAGCAGCGATCCTTTACTTAAACTTTAATCTGTTATTTTAATAAATAAATAAATATATCTATATATATATATATATATATATATATATATATATATATATATATATATATATATATATATATATATGGTTGCTGGACACTACGGCTGAATACGGGATGTTTGTTTACAAACACACCGAGCATTATAATAAATGTTCGGTGAATCCATACGTACATATATATATATGTATGCATGTATATATATATACATACTACTGTACGTCTGTATACACATATGTATGTACGTGTACATACTTATATTTAAGTAACAGCCGTACTAAGAGTGGGAAATGAAATTTCGTTTCATTTTTTCCGTTTATCGTTTTCGGTGCACCCGGCCGATTAACCCACTCGATATGCAAATTGGGCTACTCAGCCGTTAATATGCATAAGGTAAGTATATACGTTCAACAATCTGGCAGGAAGGTATACGTTGCTGACGATAGCTAATAAGCTTGAAACTAGTACAGCGTTCCTTTGTCAGTGTTGAACAAACGAGCAACGATGGTTGCTGGACACTACGGCTTAATACGGGATGTTTGTTTACAAACACACCGAGCATTATAATAAATGTTCGGTGAATCCATACGTACATATATATGTGTGTGCATGTATGTATATATATATACATACTACTGTACGTCTGTATACATATATGTATGTACGTGTACATACTTATATTTAAGTAACAGCCGTACTAAGAGTGGGAAATGAAATTTCGTTTCATTTTTTCCGTTTATATATATATATATATATATATATATATATATATATATATATATATATATATATATATATATATAAATAAAATTTACCTGATGGATACAGTAAATTATTCCCTCCTACGAATGAAAATATATACAAATAGAAAATTTTCTCGAATACAAATCATATTTTTCCGACATTTCATGAACTCACCTGAACTTTCGTGGAATAATTTGCATCCATTCACATGCAGCTACATTTTTGTATAAGTGATGTTTCTAATAACAATTCTGTATGTTGTAGTTTTCGTGTTATGTCCACTGAATATTTCACTATGAACTAACCAATTAATCTGCCCGCTTGCTGTCATCATAGTCACGATCAGGATGTAGAAGAAGAAGAAGAAGAAGAAGAAGAAGAAGAAGAAGAAGAAGAAGAAGAAGAAGAAGAAGAAGGAGGAGGAGGAGGAGGAGGAGGGGGAGGAAGAAGAAGAAGAAGAGGAAGAAGAAGAAGAAGAAGAAGTGTCAACACCAAAGCAACGACGAGAAAAATAAGCTTCAACTTTAGACGAATACTATCTATCAGCATTCAAGAATGTCATTTATCGGCAATAGTATGAACTATATAGCGAAATACAGAACACCATAGAATGTTTTGGCCGTTAAGCACAATCTATTTGGTAGCCGTAATGACGGCAGTTACAGCTGCTAATGTTAAAGTACTTTTTACAAAGCAGAATCACGCAACCAGAAACACAACGAAACACTTCCCACCGCCCAAATAAATAATAGCCATCCTATTTGTATGACACGACAATAGATTTTCTTGATGTATGTATTTAGGCATTTAGATACAGTTCCACCCCTCTGCCAATCACTAGTTAAAGGTATGCATGTATACATACACATTTAACA